>JAZDUH010000369.1:0-452500 GCA_036419115.1 Scarus forsteni
CAGCTGATTCACTGTCTCTGTGCTGTCTAAGAAAATGACCACCGCGCTGTTCATCCTGGACGCGGACTTTACACTGCCGTAACCCACAGCAGCACCCACAGCCAGACTACACTCCTCCACTGACACACCCACAGACGGGGAAAGTTTAACTCCATGTCGGCGTGTCAGCCTCTCAAACCCAGAGACGCCACACACCGCCATAGCAGCTGCTGCGGCGGCAACCATAAACAAACCACAAAAAAACACCCAAAAAAAGAACAGATGATAAACTGATGAAAGAGAAGTGAAACACAAACACATAAACTACACCTACAGAAGCAAAAAACGAGAAAAAAGTGTGTGAAAAACTTACACAGCCCACAATCGCTCTCCGACACACTCGCCCAGCCGCTCTCAGCATGCACTCAGAGAGAGAGAGAGAGAGAGAGAGAGAGACTGAGTGAGAGAGAGAGACTGAGAGAGACTGAGTGACAGAGAGAGACTGAGTGACAGAGAGACTGAGTGACAGAGAGACTGAGTGACAGAGAGAGACTGAGAGAGACTGAGTGACAGAGAGAGACTGAGTGACAGAGAGACTGAGTGACAGAGAGAGACTGAGAGAGACTGAGTGACAGAGAGAGACTGAGAGAGACTGAGTGACAGAGAGAGAGACTGAGTGACAGAAAGAGACAGAGTGACAGAGAGACTGAGTGACAGAAAGAGACTGAGTGACAGAGAGTGACTGAGTGACAGAGAGAGACTGAGAGACAGAGAGAGACTGAGTGACAGAGAGAGACTGAGTGACAGAGAGAGACTGAGTGACAGAGAGAGATTGAGTGACAGAGAGAGACTGAGTGACAGAGAGAGACTGAGTGACAGAGAGAGACTGAGTGACAGAGAGAGATTGAGAGAGACAGAGTGACAGAGAGACTGAGTGACAGAGAGTGACTGAGTGACAGAGAGAGACTGAGAGACAGAGAGAGACTGAGTGACAGAGAGAGACTGAGTGACAGAGAGAGACTGAGTGACAGAGAGAGATTGAGAGAGACTGAGTGACAGAGACTGAGTGACAGAGAGAGACTGACTGACAGAGAGAGACTGAGTGACAGAGAGACTGAGTGACAGAGAGACTGAGTGACAGAGACTGAGTGACAGAGAGGGACTGAGTGACAGAGAGACTGAGTGACAGAGATAGACTGAGTGACAGAGAGAGATTGAGAGAGACTGAGTGACAGAGACTGAGTGACAGAGAGAGACTGAGTGACAGAGAGACTGAGTGACAGAGAGACGGAGTGACAGAGGGAGACTGAGTGACAGAGAGACTGAGTGACAGAGAGAGACTGAGTGACAGAGAGACTGAGTGACAGAGAGAGACTGAGTGACAGAGAGAGACTGAGTGACAGAGAGACTGAGTGACAGAGAGACTGAGTGACAGAGACTGAGTGACAGAGAGAGACTGACTGACAGAGAGAGACTGAGTGAGAGAGAGACTGAGTGACAGAGAGACTGAGTGACAGAGACTGAGTGACAGAGAGACTGAGTGACAGAGAGACTGAGTGACAGAGACTGAGTGACAGAGAGACTGAGTGACAGAGAGACTGAGTGACAGAGACTGAGTGACAGAGAGACTGAGTGACAGAGATAGACTGAGTGACAGAGAGAGATTGAGAGAGACTGAGTGACAGAGACTGAGTGACAGAGAGAGACTGAGTGACAGAGAGACTGAGTGACAGAGAGACGGAGTGACAGAGGGAGACTGAGTGACAGAGAGACTGAGTGACAGAGAGAGACTGAGTGACAGAGAGACTGAGTGACAGAGAGACTGAGTGACAGAGAGAGACTGAGTGACAGAGAGACTGAGTGAGAGAGAGACTGAGTGACAGAGAGACTGAGTGACAGAGAGACTGAGTGACAGAGAGAGACTGAGTGACAGAGAGACTGAGTGACAGAGAGACTGAGTGACAGAGAGAGACTGAGTGACAGAGAGACTGAGTGAGAGAGAGACTGAGTGACAGAGAGAGACTGAGTGACAGAGAGAGACTGAGTGACATAGAGACTGAGTGACAGAGAGACTGAGTGACAAAGAGAGACTGAGTGACAGAGAGACTGAGTGACAGAGAGAGACTAAGTGACAGAGAGAGACTGAGTGACAAAGAGAGACTGAGTGACAGAGAGACTGAGTGACAGAGAGACTGAGTGACAGAGAGAGACTGAGTGACAGAGATAGACTGAGTGAGAGAGAGACTGAGTGACAGAGAGAGACAGAGGGACAGAGAGAAACAGACTGAGTGACAGAGAGACTGAGTGACAGAGGGACTGAGTGACAGAGAGAGACTGAGAGACAGAGAGACTGAGTGACAGAGAGACTGAGTGACAGAGAGAGACTGAGTGACAGAGAGACTGAGTGACAGAGAGACTGAGTAACAGAGAGACTGAGTGAGAGAGAGACTGAGTGACAGAGAGAGACTGAGTGATAGAGAGACTGAGTGACTGAGAGAGACTGAGTGACAGAGAGAGACTGAGTGACAGAAAGACTGAGTGACAGAGAGAGACTGAGTGACAGAGAGAGACTGAGTGATAGAGAGACTGAGTGACTGAGAGAGACTGTGTGACAGAGAGAGACTGAGTGACAGAGAGAGACTGAGTGACAGAGAGAGACTGAGTGAAAGAGAGAGATTGAGAGAGACTGAGTGACAGAGACTGAGTGACAGAGAGAGACTGAGTGACAGAGAGAGACTGAGTGACAGAGAGACTGAGTGACAGAGACTGAGTGACAGAGAGACTGAGTGACAGAGAGAGACTGAGTGACAGAGAGACTGAGTGACAGAGACTGAGTGACAGAGAGAGACTGAGTGACAGAGAGACTGAGTGACAGAGAGAGACTGAGTGACAGAGAGACTGAGTGACAGAGAGACTGAGTGACAGAGAGAGACTGAGTGACAGAGAGAGACTGAGTGACAGAAAGAGACTGTGTGACAGAGAGAGACTGAGTGACAGAGAGACTGAGTGACAGAGAGAGACTGAGTGACAGAGAGAGACTGAGTGATAGAGAGACTGAGTGACTGAGAGAGACTGAGTGACAGAGAGAGACTGAGTGACAGAAAGACTGAGTGACAGAGAGACTGAGTGACTGAGAGAGACTGAGTGACAGAGTGAGACTGAGTGACAGAGAGAGACTGAGTGACAGAGAGACTGAGTGACAGAGAGACTGAGTGACAGAGAGACTGAGTGACAGAGAGAGACTGAGTGACAGAAAGAGACTGTGTGACAGAGAGAGACTGAGTGACAGAGAGAGACTGAGTGACAGAAAGACTGAGTGACAGAGAGACTGAGTGACTGAGAGAGACTAAGTGACAGAGTGAGACTGAGTGACAGAGAGAGACTGAGAGAGACTGAGTGACAGAGAGAGACTGAGTGACAGAGAGAGACTGAGTGACAGAAACAGTGACAGAAGGACTGAGTGACAGAGAGAGACTGAGTGACAGGAAGAGACTGAGTGACAGAGAGAGACTGAGTGACAGAGAGAGACTGAGTGACAGAGAGAGACTGAGAGAGACTGAGTGACAGAAACTGAGTGACAGAGAGAGACTGAGTGACAGAGAGAGACTAAGTGACAGAAAGACTGAGTGACAGAGAGAGACTGAGTGACAAATAGAGACAGTGACAGAGAGAGACTGAGTGACAGACGGACTGAGTGACAGAGAGAGACTGAGTGACAGAGAGAGACTGAGTGACAGAGAGACTGAGTGACAGAGAGAGACTGAGTGACAGAGAGAGACTGAGTGACAGAGAGACTGAGTGGCAGAGAGACTGAGTGACAGAGAGAGACTGAGTGACAGAGAGAGACTGAGTGACAGAGAGACTGAGTGAGAGAGAGAGACTGAGAGAGACAGAGTGACAGAGAGAGACTGAGAGAGACTGAGTGACAGAGAGAGACTGAGTGACAGAAAGAGACAGAGTGACAGAGAGAGACTGAGTGACAGAAAGAGACTGAGTGACAGAGAGTGACTGAGAGAGACTGAGTGACAGAGAGACGGAGTGACAGAGAGAGACTGAGTGACAGAGAGAGACTGAGAGACAGAGAGAGACTGAGTGACAGAGAGACTGAGTGACAGAGAGAGATTGAGAGAGACTGAGTGACAGAGACTGAGTGACAGAGAGAGACTGAGTGACAGAGAGACTGAGTGACAGAGAGAGACTGAGTGACAGAGAGACTGAGTGACAGAGAGAGACTGAGTGACAGAGAGAGACTGAGTGACAGAGAGAGACTGAGTGACAGAAAGAGACTGTGTGACAGAGAGAGACTGAGTGACAGAGAGAGATTGAGTGACAGAGAGAGACTGAGTGACAGAGAGACTGAGTGACAGAGAGAGACTGAGTGACAGAGAGACTGAGTGACAGAGAGAGACTGAGTGACAGAAAGAGACTGAGTGACAGAGAGTGACTGAGAGAGACTGAGTGACAGAGAGACGGAGTGACAGAGAGAGACTGAGAGACAGAGAGAGACTGAGAGACAGAGAGAGACTGAGTGACAGAGAGAGACTGAGTGACAGAGAGAGATTGAGAGAGACTGAGTGACAGAGACTGAGTGACAGAGAGAGACTGAGTGACAGAGAGACTGAGTGACAGAGAGAGACTGAGTGACAGAGAGACTGAGTGACAGAGACTGAGTGACAGAGAGAGACTGAGTGACAGAGAGACTGAGTGACAGAGAGAGACTGAGTGACAGAGAGACTGAGTGACAGAGAGAGACTGAGTGACAGAGAGAGACTGAGTGACAGAGAGAGACTGAGTGACAGAGAGAGACTGAGTGACAGAAAGAGACTGTGTGACAGAGAGAGACTGAGTGACAGAGAGACTGAGTGACAGAGAGACTGAGTGACAGAGAGAGACTGAGTGACAGAGAGAGACTGAGTGACAGAGAGAGACTGAGTGACAGAAAGAGACTGAGTGACAGAGAGAGACTGAGTGACAGAGAGACTGAGTGACAGAGAGAGACTGATTGACAGAGAGAGACTGAGTGACAGAGAGAGACTGAGTGACAGAGAGACTGAGTGACAGAGAGAGACTGAGTGACAGAGAGAGACTGAGTGACAGAGAGAGACTGAGTGACAGAGAGAGACTGAGTGACAGAGAGAGACTGAGTGACAGAAAGAGACTGTGTGACAGAGAGAGACTGAGTGCAGAGAGAGACTGAGTGACAGAGAGACTGAGTGACAGAAAGAGACTGTGTGACAGAGAGAGACTGAGTGACAGAGAGACTGAGTGACAGAGAGACTGAGTGACAGAGAGACTGAGTGACAGAGAGAGACTGAGTGACAGAGAGAGACTGAGTGACAGAGAGACTGAGTGACAGAAAGAGACTGTGTGACAGAGAGAGACTGAGTGACAGAGAGACTGAGTGACAGAGAGAGACTCAGTGACAGAGAGAGACTCAGTGACAGAGAGAGACTGAGTGACAGAGAGACTGAGTGACAGAGAGACTGATTGACAGAGAGACTGAGTGACAGAGAGAGACTGAGTGACAGAGAGACTGAGTGACAGAAAAAGACTGTGTGACAGAGAGAGACTGAGTGACAGAGAGAGACTGAGTGACAGAGAGAGACTGAGTGACAGAGACTGAGTGACAGAGAGAGACTGAGTGACAGAGATAGACTGAGTGACAGAGATAGACTGAGTGACAGAGACACTGAGTTACAGAGAGAGACTGAGTGACAGAGAGAGACTGAGTGACAGAGAGACTGAGTGACAGAGAGACTGAGTGACAGAGAGAGACTGAGTGACAGAGAGAGACTGAGTGACAGAGAGAGACTGAGAGACAGAGAGACTGAGTGACAGAGAGACTGAGTGACAGAGAGAGACTGAGTGACAGAGATAGACTGAGTGACAGAGAGACTGAGTGACAGAGGGAGACTGAGTGACAGAGAGACTGAGTGACAGAGATTTTGATTTTTGAATCAACTTTATTTGCCGCTTTCCAGTGACAAAATCATGAATTAAACAACAGACAGTCAAACACACACCTTTACTCCATAGAGTTTATGAATGAATGAATAATTACATAAATAAATAATAAATTCACATGAGCACATCTCCAAACTTCAGTGTCTGATTCTCAACAGAGCACAACACATCATTAAAACACCAAGTTTGCTGGAAAGATTCCAGATCTCCTACCGCTTTATGAAAATTAAAATCAATGAGGAGCCTGGACTTCATCATATTAGCACAAATATTGACAGGTTCCAAAATAAAACCATCCTCTATCTTCCTCCTCCGGCTAAAATACACCGCCATCTTGGCCTGCCCTAAAATGAAGTTTAAAAGCTGGCACATGTTCTTGTGTTGACGTGTGTATTTAAAACCCAGAATAAAAACCTGCTCAGTAAAAACCTCTCCACATTTGGTAAAAACAGTTTTTAAAAACAGAAACAGTGGTAACAGACGAAGACACTCATAAAAACAGTGGAACACAGTCTCTCTTTGGTTGCAGTAAGGACACTTGTCCTCTGCTGCAGGGTTGATGGTGGACACAAAAGAGTTTACTGCTAAAATTCCATGAAGGACTCTCCAGTGAATGTCTGCATGTCTTTTTGAGAGAGGAGGTTTGTAAAAGGACCTCCACTCAGGTCTGGCTGCAGGAGCCAGCTGCAGGTAGGTCCTCCATGGGGTGTCAGGTCTCTTGTCCAGTTTTGTTCTGTTTATTGTTTTCACCAAGATTTTATAAAAGTTTTTTCCTGAGGTTCCCTCCAGCGGGGTGGACTGGGTATATTTTAACAGAGGACCAGAACAGTCTTTAAAATCCGGTGCCAGGACGATGTCAGGAAAAGGCTCCTCAGCAGTCACTGTTTCGTTAAAAGGGGTTAAAAGCAGGCGTTCGTGACCTGTGAGTCTCTGTCTCCAGTGATCCAACAGTTTTTCTGTGACCCTCATTGATGTGAGTCCCAGCTGGGCAGCAAGTCCAGAGGGGTCATCCAGCCTGGGTCCTGTCAGCGCCACCACCTGCCTCAGAGTGACGACCCCCGCCTTCTCCAGTCTCGTGGACATACTCTGTCCGGCCCAGCTGGGAAGGTCCAAACGAGTCCCCCACAGGACCGGCTCTTGGAGGAGCCAGTAAACTGAGTCCACCTGTCCTCTCCTCTCCTTCCTCAGCAGGCTCCACACTTTAAAAACACTTTTATAAAAAGCTGGCAGGTGAGATGTGCTCATGTTAGGTGTGTTCATTAAAAACAAATTAAAATCTTGACCCAGGCTCTTAAAACCCTGCAAAATGCAGCGGGACAGGGGTCTCCACAGAGTGTCCTTTGGTCCAGTCAGCAGTCTCTGAATAAATTGGAGTCTGAAGGCCGCACCCCTACTGGCCAGGTGGACCAGGCCTTGGCCCCCCTCCTCTCTGGGTAAGAACAGGACACTCTGTGGGACCCAGCGTAACTTGTCCCAAATAAAATCAACTAAAACCGACTGGATTTTGGACAGGAGAGAAGCTGGGGGGTCAACACAGGACAGCCGGTGCCACAAGGAGGATGAGACCAAATTGTTAGCTATTAAGATTCGGCCTCTGTATGACATTTTAGGGACTAGCCACTTCCATTTCTCCAGCCGACCTTTGACCTTTTCCAGAACATTGTCCCAGTTTTTACTTACATTGGTCTCATCCCCCAGGAAGACTCCAAGGTATTTGAGTCCTCCTTTCTTCCACTGGAGGCCACCTGGCAGGTTGAGCCGGCCCCCCAGCTCCCCCCCTGCCATCAGAGCCTCGCTCTTCCCCCAGTTAACCTTTGAAGAAGAAATAAAACCAAAGTCTTTCACAGTGTCAGCTAAAATGTCAATGTCTCTTTGTGAATTACATAAAACAATAAGATCATCGGCATAAACAGACAATTTAAAAGACTCAGGACACTGGGGGAAACTCACACCGTTCAGTTTAACTCTCAGTTTGTGGAGCAGAGGCTCGATGGCAATCAAATATAACATCCCAGAGAGAGAGCAGCCCTGCCTCACCCCTCTCTGGATCTCGAATGGTGCACTAAGCCCGCCGTTAATCTTTAGAACACTTGCAATGTCACTATAGAGAGCCCGGACCATGGCTATGAAGCCAGGGCTGAACCCAAAGGCAGCCAGAGTCTGCCACAGGTACTGGTGTTCAACCCGGTCAAAAGCTTTTTCCTGATCTATAGAAATCAGACCAGTCTCTACGCCCAATGAACTGGAGAGCTCCAAAACATCTCGAATTAAGGTGACATTGTCACTGATGAACCTGCCAGGCACACAGTAGGTCTGGTCAGGGTGGATGATGGACGCCATCACCTCCCTCAGTCTAAGGGCCAGAGCTTTGGACAGGATTTTATAATCCGTGCACAGCAGAGAGACAGGCCTACAGTTCTTCAGTTCTTGCAGGTCTCCCTTTTTCGGCAGCAGGGTTATGACGGCCCTCCTGCAGCTTAGAGGCAGTCTGCCGGTCTTTAAACTGTCTTTTAAGACCTCTAGCAGATCTGGTCCTATTACGGACCAGAAGGACTTGTAAAAATCAGAAGGAAGGCCATCCATGCCTGGAGCTCTGCCGCTCTGCAGGCTCATGGTGGCAGCATGGAGCTCCTGCAGCGTCACCTCTCCTGCCAGCCTGCTGTTGTCAGCCTCACTGACCTGAGGGAGACCGCTGAGGAAGCTGCTGTGCACATCTGGATCATTTGACCACTCACTCTTAAAGAGGTTTTGGTAGAAACCGGCAGCAAACTTCCTGATCTCAGATGGGTCTGAGACTTCGGAGCCACCACCTGTTCGTAAAGAGTGAATGATCTTCCTTTGTCCATTTTTCTGCTCCAACCCAAAGAAGAAGTGAGAGGGAGTGTCCATCTGGGCGACGTTCATGAACCTGGACCTGACCAGAGCCCCCTGTGCTGACACGCCTAGCAGGTTGGCTAAGGCCGATTTTTTGGACTTGAGGGAGTCTAAATGCCCTCGATTTGCTGTAGAGTCTGCTAAAGTCTGCAGCTCTACCACCTGCGTCTCCAGATCTTTCATGGACCGGGCTAAGTCTGTAGTGACGCCACGAGTGAACTGCTGGCTGAGCTGTTTAATCTGTATTTTACCAAAATCCCACCACTGTTGTATGTTAGTGAAGGCAGGCCTGCTCTCTCTGTGGGATTCCCAAAAACACTTAAAAGCAGTTCTAAAAGCCTGGTCATTTAAAAGGGCTGTGTTAAAATGCCAATAGGCACTCTTTAAACGAGTGTTTTTTATAAAAACACAACAGATGACTAAAAAATTATCACTAAAACCCACAGGCTGGATAAAACACCTCTTAAAAATACTTAAATGGTGTTTAAAACAATAAAAACGGTCCAGTCTGGCCAGAGATAAAACCCCATCCCTACTGTGACTCCAGGTGTACTGTCTTTGTTGACTGTTAAAAACCCTCCACACATCACTCAGCTCGTGATTTTCCATCAGCTGTCTGAGTGTGTCGACTTTATTAACATGTATGGGCTTTATTAATTACGATACTACTCTATTATGACAGATTCTATGGTGCTTTTTCTTTATAAAAGCTTAAATGCTACGTTATATGCTCCGCTAATGATGCGCTAATGCCGTAGGCCTTCGGTGAGTTCATCATGGAAAACACGTCATTTATAGGTTATTAATCTGCCAATTCTCGACTTTATTAACATGTATGGGCTTTATTAATTACGATACTACTGTATTATGACGGGATCTGTGGTGCGTTTTCTTTATAAAAGCTTAAATGCTATGTTATATGCTCCGCTAATGATGCGCTTCCGCCGTGCGCCTTCGGTGAGTTTCATCATGAAAAACTCGTCATTTACAGGTTATTATTCTGCTATTTCTCAACTTTATTAACATGTATGGGCTTTATTAATTACGTTACTACTGTGTTATGACGGGATCTGTGGTGCGTTTGATTTGTAACAGCTTAAATGCTACGTTATATGCTCCGCTAATAATACGCTACCACCGTGCGCCTTCGGTGAGTTTCATCATGAAAAACACGTCATATAACGGTGTTTAACCTGCTAAATCTGGACATTTTTAACAAGTATGAGGTCTTAAGATGAGGATACTATTGTTTAATGACAGAATTTGTGGTGCTTTTCTTATATAAAAGCTAATATGTGCTTACGTTTAAAGCACTGTTGATGACATGCTGCAGCCGTGCGTCTTTGGTGATTTTAATCATGAAAAACACGCCATATAACGGTGTTTAACCTGCTAAATCTCGACATTTTTAACATTTTAAAGACTTTTAAAATTAACAGAAATTATTTTTTTTATTATGAATTTTTATTTTTTTGCTGAAATGGGAAGTTTAAGGGTCTGTTGATCACATGCTGCATCCGTGTGCCCCGGTGATTTTATTTGTGGCTTTTCTCATTTTTACTTTCAGAATATTACAAAAACGAAGGAGAGGGGGGTGTGCCCCATTTGTATGAAGACCCTGGTGGGAGTGGCGAAGCACCTCAAAACTTTCCACCACGTGGCCAATGCTCAGGAGTGAGCTATTTTAAATAATATAGCGACAGGGAGGAAGCACCTCAAAACTTTCCACCACGTGGCCAATGCTCAGGAGCGAGCTATTTTAAATAATATAGCGACAGGGAGGATCCGTCTGGGTGGCGGAGTGTGCCCTTGACCTATGTGCAACACATATGTGTTGCACATAGAGAAACACATCAGGGCACACGATGATGCCACCCAGTGGAGAAAGGACTTCGAAGTCCAGAGGCTGAAGAAGGAGGCTGGGCTGGCGAAACTGGCAGCCCTGAGGGCCTCCAACCCGGCCCCTCCTCTGGTGAGCCGTCTGGACATCCCAGCGGAGGAGGACGATCCAGAGGAGGGGCCGGCTCCCGCCTGTCCCGGATGTGCCGACCTCCAGCGGCACATCCGGGACCAGGACGATGTAATTCAGGAGCTAAGACAGGAGGTCCTCAGGGTGAGTGGATCAAAGAACCCACATCAAAGTTTCTTCTCATTCACTCTCATTAGGAGCTCTATCAGAAATGTCTGTCTCCCTTTCTCCACAGCTGCAACAACAGCAAGGGGTGGCGAGGCGGAGGAGGCGCAGGCCTATACAGCCTGCCCAGCCGCCCCAGCAGCCTGCCCAGCCGCCCCAGCCACCGCGGCCAGCCCAGCCTCCAGCACCGGGGGGGGGGGGGGGACACCACCTCTGCCAGCTCCTCGGAGGAGGCCTCCTCCGAAGAAGCAGTCCCACCGCCGCCGCAGCCGACCGTGCCAGCCAGGGACAGCTCCAGCAGCTCTTCGGAGGAGTCCTCCTCCGAGGATGAAGGCCCTCCCCCCCTGCCAAAGCCCCAGCCCAAGCCCAAGCCCAAGCCCCAGCCTACCGCTATGGACAGCTCCTCGGAGGAGTCCTCCTCCGAGGATGAAGGCCCTCCCCCCCCCGCCAAAGCCCCAGCCCAAGCCCAAGCCCCGGCCCAAGCCCCAGCCTACCGCTATGGACAGCTCCTCGGAGGAGGCCTCCACCTGACCCGCATCTTTGGTGGAAACAGCAAGGCCTCCCGGATGCGGAACATATGGTTCCCCACTTCGATCGGTAAGGAAAAACACAGTGTGCTCACGTGTGCGCAACGCTGTCACGCTGTCTCCGTCTGTCTCATCTTTGTCCTGTCTTCACAGCTAACTATATGGAGGAATACTCCACTTTAGTCTTCTGCCCCGAGGGGTCTCAACGCATGCAGGAGAACGCGGTCAGCAAGGCCAGCCGTGCAAAGGCCTTTATAAAGTACATGATGGTTGGGTGGGACTCCACCTCCTATTGGACATGGGAGTTTTTATACAATCTCCCCCACCTGAAGGCTTAAGTGTTGGACTTTGTAACTAGTAACTGGACACCATGACGGAGACTGAATCCTAACCCCTTTGTTTCTTTTTTTTTTTTTCTTTTTTTTTTCACAGATTCCCAGCTGTCCTCAGGGCGTTCGGGTGGAGCCCACCCACCATCTCCCTGTACTTAGGGCACGCGCTGGCCTTCCTCGATTTTCTCCGGGACACCCCACCACGCTACTGCCGGCTGCCGTCGGCGAAGGTGGTGGTGGTGTCCCGGGAGATCAGGAAGCTAAGCAGGGATGTCAGTAGGACCGTCCTTGACCACCAGAGCCTGGTAAAACAGGCGAAACAGGCCAACCTGGTGTCCAAGGACTCTCTGGCGGCCTGCCAGAGACTGGCCCGAAGCAAAATCCCCTCCCTCCTGGGTAAGGCTGTGTTTGGTGACGATCCCACCTTCATCCATCACTGTCTGATGGAAATGGCTGACCTTCTCTCTCTCTCTCTCTCTTTCTTCTTTTCAGATGACATTGAGCGTGCGCCGCCAAGGGACCCCGGAACCCGCTACCGGTTCTTCGGGTACCTGGCGGCGTACCTCATAGCCATCTACGGGCACAGGAGGGGGGTATTGACGTCCCTGCGGGTCCGGGAGTTGAAGGAGGCATTGGGGGACAACCAGGCGGGATACCTCATCAATGTAAGTTTAACTGCCATCGAGTAGAGACCGTCACTGTGAATTTTCTTGACGTCGTGTTTGACATTTTTTCTTCTTTTCTTTCCTCAGGTCCTTCAGCATAAGACCGCCCGCAACTTCGGGACGGCCCAGATTTATCTGGAGCCGACCGAGTTTGGGTGGTTTCAAAGGTGGCTTCGGTTCAGGGCATGCACGGTGCCCCTTAATGGGCTCTTTTTCAATACCCTGGGCTGGGGCCCCGCGAGGGACTTGGTGAGGAATTTTCGGCAGGCCTGGACCGAAATGGGCCTCCCTGGATCCCCCACCCTCCTAGATGTGAGGACGGCCGTGGCAACATACGTAAGTACCAAATCCTTGGAAAGTTCTTTCCAACTGGGTAAAGCCAAGTCATACTAACCAAAGGCCCATTTTCTTTTTTCAGAACTTCGAGAGCAATGACCCCGATGCCCGGGAGTCAATTGCCAACTTTATGTGCCACGACGTGAGGACCCAGGAGAGGTTTTATGCCCTCCATAAGACCCTGGGGAGGGCAAAAGCCATGAGGGAGTTGTTTGTGTGTCTCTCTGTGCAGAGAGACACACAAACAACACCCTCCCCTGCGGTCCACACTGCCGTCCTCCCCCTGGACCCAGCTGCTGCCGCGTCTCCTGCATCCTCGCCCGCCAAGGACCAGCCGGGCACCTCGGGACCACAGGAGAGGGCCCCACTGTCCCCGGGAGCCCCGGAGGGGGAGGAGGAGGAGGAAGAGCCCCCGGTAAGTTGAAACCTCCTAGTTGATAGAATGTCCCAGTTCACATTCACTGAGCTGTATCTCAACCTCTTCTTTCTGTGTTTCACAACAGACCCCAATGAAAAGGCCAAGGACTACAAGGGCCCAGGTGCTGGCCAGGATGGTGAAGTGGAAGGTGGGCCTCTCACCCCGCAAGAGACCCAGCCCAGGGGTGGTAACCCTGGGCTGCCTGAGGCCCCGTGTCCTGTTGAAGGACCTTTATAAATAGTTTTGTTTGAATTGTTTCTTGTGTGTTTTTATTGTTATTTCGTATAAATAGTTCCATTGTAAATAGTTTTTAAAAATTATTGAAAATTGTTGTTTGTTTGATTGTGTTATAAATGGATGTTTTTTGGCATTTTGTACCTTTATTGAAAGGAGAGAGACAGTGGACAGTGGCTTGTGAAAAGGGGTGAGAGAGTAGGGGCAGACACTCCGCAAACCGGTCACAGGCGGGACTCGAACCTGGACCGGCAGAAGCAAGTACATGGGGTGCCTGGTTGCTAACCACTCCGCCAAACCAGCACCCTGATCATTCACTTATTTTCTATCACAACCACCCAGCTCTCTTTTGGACTCAATTTTGAGACTTAATCCATGCTCCAAAGGGATTATTGGAACAATTTACTCCCTACTAACTTCATGTAACTTGGAATCCTTGGCATAGCTAAAGAATAAGTGGAAGGAGGATTTGGGGATTGATTTTCCTGATGAGATTTGGAATAACGCTTTAAATAGAGTACATTCCTCTTCAATTTGCCTACGACACACAGTTGTCCAGTTCAAGTGTTGCCAACGTAGCGACTTTGTCGCTAGATTTAGCGACCCCTTTAGCGACTTTTTTTCATAAAAGCGACTAGCGACAAATCTAGCGACTTTTTCTGGTGTTAGTGGAGTTTTCTGGTGTTTTGGAGACGGACATGAACGTATCGTTCTGCAGTTACTGTCCTCAACGAGCAACGAGCGCTTGCTGCCGTGATCCCCTCCCCCATCCCAAAGCACTCACAGGTGGTGACGTCTCACAGCCTCGTGCAGCAGTCCCAGCTGCAGGCAGAGCAGAGAGGAGACCCTCAACCCTCCGAGTCCAGATTGCAAATGAAATGGGCATGCGCAAAGCCGCTTTTGGCTTGCAGAGCTAGCAATTCCACCCCACATAACAATTGTGATTAAATTTGCTATTATAACATTTAACAACACAGGACAAAACGAGCATTAAAATCATTTAATGCTGTTCATGTTGAAGGTATTTTGTTTATTTGTAGTTCTAAACATATTTAGGGTGTTTTTTACTCACTTTTGTCTCTCCCATGATGTTATTCCTCTCTCCTACAGCGTCCATTACAATTCATGCAAATTGCCGATTATACAAAATAGGTGATGACTTCATTTAGCGACTTTTATCGACTTTTGGGACAGCCAATAGCTACTTTCCTTACTGAGGATTTGACAACACTGGAACCATCTGCTGTCACAGCAATATTTGGAGGAACTCCACAAGATTTGCATCTTAGTAGACAAGCAAAGGATGTAATAGCCTTCATATCTCTTCTAGCCAGACGACTTATACTCCTCAAGTGGAAGAAGTTTCCACCAACCTTTAAAATGTTGATTAAAGACCTCTTACATCATTTAGTGTTAGAGAAAATTTGTTACTCCACAAGAGGGTGTGCTCAAAAGTTTTATACTGTGGGGCAACCTGTTTTGACATATATAAGAAAAATGTATAACACTAACATTTGAGATTTATAAAATTGATCCCACATTGTAGACAGTTTATAGCCCATGTATTTAAGTTCTATTTTTTTAATCATTTTCTGAATACTCCCATATTATTTACTTAATCTTGACTGCTATTGTATTTATTTTACTTTTATTTAATTATTTATTTTTTGACTATTATCTTTCATTATTTTTATATTTGTATGTACAAGAGTAACTCTTTATAAGATCATTATTTAATTATTTGATGGTACAGTAATACTGTTGTAGGGATGGCGCTCTGTTGAGCGGAAAGGGGGGAAACAGGGTTATATTGTGTTCATGTAATTCCATCTGTAAACCCATGTATGATTTAAATATGTCAATAAAAATACTTTGAGCAAAAAAAAAGAAAACCACTTATCAGTAAGGCTAAGCAGAAAAAAGGCTTCAGTTTGCTAGGGAGCATAAAGATTGGACTGTGGAGGACTGGAAGAAGGTCATGTGGTCTGATGAGTCCAGATTGACCCTGTTCCAGAGTGATGGGAGCATCAGGGGAAGAAGAGAGGCAGGTGAAGTGATGCACCTATCATGCCTAGTCCCTGGGCTGTTTGTTTCTTATGAAGTTAAAGGCAGCCGCTCTGTCCCGATAAGAGCGCTGCAGAAGAAAAACGACGTCACAGAGCTATAACGCACAGAGTGTGTATGAACGCTGACTGTGATTATTTGTTTGATTTTTATGGAGAGTTGTTAAAAGCTGCTTTCAGCATGAATATTCCAATAAATGAATAAAAACATTTGACAATCCCTGTCCTAAAAACTGTTGGTTCTGCCTGATAAATCCCATTAAAGATGTTGTAGTGTTAATAAAGTTGATCAGATATTAGAATCCAAACAGGATAAAGACGTTTGATTCATGTTTGTTTTGTCTCTTATTCTGTGTCTAGTGGAGTTTCCAGTCAATCCCCACAGTGACCTCTCTTTCTCTGGTCACTGCCTCGTTTCTGTCCTAATGAACAATAATCATCTCCATATATTAACCTCTGATTGTGGTCTGGACCAACATAAAGTGACTCTGTAACATTAAAACTTATTGGATAGAGGTTCATGTGTAAATGCTGTGTGTTTATGGAAAGCTCTTTTTAACATTTAAAGGCTAAACTAGATATCTGTATCTAATATCTGTAAGTTACCACGGAGGATTAGGTCCACGTTGAAAACTAAAAAAAAAGGAAGGTTACGAGAATAAAGTTGTAAAGTAACGAAAATAATCTCATAAATTTACAGGAATAAAGTTGAAAAATGACTAGAATACAGTCATCTTTAATAGTCAACGAGGAAACATCTACCTGGGTATACTTAAAAAGATGTTCACAAATTCAGACTTTGTGTCCTAATTTTTCAACTTTGTTCTCATAATTTTCGACTTTGTTCTCGTAAGTTTTCAACTTTGTTCCGTAAATTTAAGACTATTCTCAAAACTTTGACATTATTCTCGTAACTTTACGACTTTATTCGTGTAACCTTGCTTTTTTTTAGTTTTAACGTGGCCCTAATCCTCCGACGTTGTGAGTTCGTCTGAGTCAGAGCTTTTCAGATATCTGCGACGTCTTTCCTCCTCTCCACAACTGTCATGTCAATATCCACGAAGACGATCTTTGTAGGACAAATGACGTCACTTTAGCCAGTCATGTGTATGGGGTTATTATACATATCTCCAATTCAGTTACAGATATCTATAAAATGAATTGGAGATATCTGCAACTTAATTATTACCATGAGTAATTTCATATTCAGATATCTGTGGTTTATTTCAGAGTAGTCACAGTCCATAGTGGCTGACAGCCTCCTTAATCCAGGTGAAAAAAGAGAGTAAAGAGTTTATTGTGTCCTGATTGTTCCTGTCTTCATTTATTATTTAATCAGCAGCCTGAAAATCACTCTCATAGACTTACATGGAGAGACTCTTTTATTTTCAATTTTGGACCTTACAGTACGTTTCTATGGGCTCAGGAGGGCTTAACATGATTACTTCATACGCACTGATGTCTGCTCGCACGAGACGCACAGCACTCAAACGTGAGACAGATGATTCAAAGTTGGCATGAGTGATTTATTGGTGGTTTATCAGTATTTTCAGAGTACATAGTGTACAAGTAATGTCAATAATACCAATAGTATAACTTCTTTCTTTGTATTCTTTGCATTCTTTCCGTGTTTTGCTGTATATTCGCCATATTTTTACTTTTTTGCCGTGTATTCGCCATATTTTTACTGTTTTGTCGTATATTCGCCATATTTTCACTGTTTTTACATAAATTTGCCATATTTTTACAGTTTTGCCGTATATTCGCCATACTTTTACTGTTTTGCCGTATATTTGCCATAGTTGTGCTGCTTTGCCGTGTATCTGCCATTTCTTAACTGCTTTGACGTATATTTCGCCATATTTTAACTGTTTTGCCATATATTTGCCTTTTTTTTTTACTGTTTTGCTGTATATTCGTTGTTACGTACACATATAAACATACATACCAGTGGGGGCCCCTGAAAAATTTCTCAGGGGGGGCAACAGTTGTGGTAATGGCTACAATTGACTGTTCAATGGGTACATTGATAATCTAAATTAGTCAGATAGCTTACTTTGCAGTATTAAATTGCATTTTTATTATTTTTTTTCCTGCTGATGGCAGCTCAGACATAATATGCACTGTACAGTATTTTTGTAAAGCTAAATTAAGTTAATGTTTAAAATACATTTGGTTCCACAGTAACACACTTACTTATTGGGTGGTCCTAAATAACTCTTTAAATATAACAGGACGCCTGGTCTTTGTCAATAAATGTGTCAGGAAATGTCTTTGGACAAATTTTATTAATCTTATATTCATAAGAAATAAACAAACAGGTCTGGCAAGCATTTGGCCTTATTATGTTTAAAAATGCTTTAATTACAAGAAAAAAATGTCAATTTTCAACAGGTTGCTCTTCAAATAAATTGTAAATGTTTTAGAGATGATAAAACATAAACTTGACCTGTTATCATGCACTCAAACATTCTTGTTTGCCTACAACATTTAGTGTCCATGTTACAGTTTGTTTTATTAGACCATGTCCAGGTGTTTTTAGTAACAATAAGTTCATGAAGCAGTTCCTGTCCAGATGAAGACAGTTTGTTTTATTAGACCATGTCCAGGTGTTTTTATTAACAATAAGTTCATGAAGCAGTTCCTGTCCAGATGAAGACAGTTTACTGTCCTCACATCCATGGAGGGATTTTTCTGCTCATTTCACGTCTCCTCCTCAGGCTTAAACTCTGTCATTTCTCCATATGCTCTCTTTTATTGATCTTTTATTAAGTTTTTATCGATCCTCAACTGGAATTTGCTTTCACTTTCCATCCTTAGTCTGAGTGTGTGTTTATTTGTGGACGTAATGGCGAAAATATGGCAAAAATGGCAAATTAACCGCAAAACACAGAAAGAACAACAAGAAACACTCCAGAATAATACTAATGCTTTCATTTACAAAACTTGGACACTATTTACTCAGAAAATACTGATAGACCATCAATAAATCACTCACACGTTAACTTTAAAACATCTCAGCGTCTGGATCCAGGAAATTCGAAATGATTCTTTAACATTATGAGATTTTCTACCTTTTTCAGCATTTGTGCACATTACTCCACCAAAAATAGTCAGGACATTTAGAAAAAAATACAGAATAAGTTTCCAACAGGTTCTACAAGATACCAAACACTGATCTGGATCACAGCAAAACTCCAGATTCTCTGATCCAGAACAAGAAATTACGTCATAGTAAGGGAACAAATACATGCTTAAACTTAAAACAGACGCCAAAATAAAGCCAAGATACTGATGAATCTGGAGTGATCAGATTTATTTTGTCTTCATAAACTTTGGAGCTGGATCCAGAAGAAAAACGCCATGACGAAAAATGTGATTTTGGTGAATAACTACTGAACTAAAGTAGATATTATGAATCCAGTTTCTAATATTGTGTTTTCATGGTCAAGGAATTTAAATATTTAGCTGAAATAAAGGTAGGATTAATATTTATGTCCTTGTTATTTGTTTTGTCTCTTATTCTGTGCCTAATGGAGTTTCCAGTCAATCCCCACAGTGACCTCTCTTTCTCTGGTCACTGCCTCGTTTCTGTCCTAATGAACAATAATCATCTCCATATATTAACCTCTGATTGTGGTCTGGACCAACATAAAGTGACTCTAACATTAAAACTTATTGGATAGAGGTTCATGTGTAAATGCTGTGTGCTTATGGAAAGCTCTTTTTAACATTTAAAGGCTCAACTAGATATCTGTATCTAATATCTGTAAGTTACCACGGAGGGTAAGGTCCACGTTGAAAACTAAAAAAAAAGGAAGGTTACGAGAATAAAGTCGTAAAGTCACGAAAATAACCTCATAACTTTACAGGAATAAAGTCGAAAAAGGACTAGAATACAGTCATCTTTAAGATTAAACGAGGAAACATCTACTTGGGTAAACGTAAAGATATTCACAGATTCCGACTTTGTGTCCTAATTTTTCAACTTTGTTCTCATAACTTTCAACTTTGTTCTCATAATTTTCGACTTTGTTCCGTAAATTTAAGATTATACTTAAAACTTTTTGACATTATTCTCGTAATTTTATGACTTTATTCTTGTAATTTATTAGATCATTCACGTAACTTTACGACTATTCATGTAACCTTCCTTTTTTTTAGTTTTCAACGTGGCCCTAATCCTCCGACGTAGTGAGTTCGTCTGAGTCAGAGCTTTTCAGATATCTGCGACGTCTTTCCTCCTCTCCACAACTGTCATGTCAATATCCACGAAGACGATCTTTGTAGGACAAATGACGTCACTTTAGCCAGTCATGTGTGTGGGGTTATTATACATATCTCCAATTCAGTTACAGATATCTATAAAATGAATTGGAGATATCTGCAACTTAATTATTACCATGAGTAATTTCATATTCAGATATCTGTGGTTTATTTCAGAGTAGTCACAGTCCATAGTGGCTGACAGTCTCCTTAATCCAGGTGAAAAAAGAGAGTAAAGAGTTTATTGTGTCCTGATTGTTCCTGTCTTCATTTATTATTTAATCAGCAGCCTGAAAATCACTCTCATAGACTTACATGGAGAGACTCTTTTATTTTCAATTTTGGACCTTACAGTACGTTTCTATGGGCTCAGGAGGGCTTAACATGATTACTTCATACGCACTGATGTCTGCTCGCACGAGACGCACAGCACTCAAACGTGAGACAGATGATTCAAAGTTGGCATGAGTGATTTATTGGTGGTTTATCAGTATTTTCAGAGTACATAGTGTACAAGTAATGTCAATAATACCAATAGTATAACTTCTTTCTTTGTATTCTTTGCATTCTTTCCGTGTTTTGCTGTATATTCGCCATATTTTTACTTTTTTGCCGTGTATTCGCCATATTTTTACTGTTTTGTCGTATATTCGCCATATTTTCACTGTTTTTACATAAATTTGCCATATTTTTACAGTTTTGCCGTATATTCGCCATACTTTTACTGTTTTGCCGTATATTCGCCATATTTTCACTGTTTTGCCGTGTATTGGCCATATTTTTACTGCCTTGCTGTATATTCGTTGTTACGTGCAAATACAAACATACAGTCATGGAAAAAATTATTAGACCACCCTTGTTTTCTTCAATTTCTTGTTCATTCTAATATCTGGTACCACTAAACGTATAATACAATGAACACAACAAAAAATGCAGCTGGTCACATAATACTTTATGTCCTATTTGACATTCTTAAGCTTAATTGATTCCCAGGGTATATAAGAGGCCATTTCTTGTCACAAGCAGCACTGCACATGCAAAGGCCCAGAGTGGTTTCCTGCTTACATTCAAGCCGTAGCACAACTCAGAAGTTGTCAGCTCTCACATAATGCCTAAAACAAAAGAATTATGTGAAGCCACAAAGGCAGCCATCTTGGCACTGCTGGAAATTGGCATGAGTGAGAGACAGGTAGCGAAAAAACTGAAGATCTCCAAGACAGCCGTTCATTACAACAACAAAAAACAAGCTGAACATGGCACTACCAAATTGCTACCTGGCCGTGGCAGGAAACGCCTTTCTACCCCACGAGATGACCGTGCACTCATCCGTTCCTGTGTCAGGAATCGTCGTCAGACCTCCAGGGACCTTAAAAATGAGTGGGCACTGTCGAGAAATGTGACTTGTTCAGCAAGGACAGTTCGAAACCGACTTGTTGAAGCTGGTTTGAAGTCACACAGCACGCAAGAAGCCCTTCATCAATGAAAGGCAGAGGAAGGCCCGGTTACTCTTTGCTCGAGACCACAAGGATTGGACTGTTGATGATTGGGCTAAGGTTCTCTTCAGTGATGAATCCAATTTTGAATTGATGCCCACTCCAGCCAACTTACTGGTTAGGAGGAAGCCTGGAGAAGCTTACAACCCAGACTGTCTTGCCCCTACAGTAAAACATGGGGGTGGATCAGTCATGATCTGGGGTTGTTTCAGTCTGAGTGGAACAGGGCAAATGCAACTGTGTGAAGGCCGAATGAACCAGGTCATGTACAGGACTACCCTTGAAAACAGTCTTCTTCCATCAGCTGGAAAACTCTTTCCTGCCTCGAATGACTGGATTTTCCAACAAGACAATGCCCCTTGCCACACGGCAAGGTCAGTTAAAGCCTGGATGGAGAACCACAACATTAGCACCATGCCTTGGCCTGCTCAATCACCAGATCTTAATCCAATTGAAAACCTGTGGAAAATCATCAAACTCAAAATGGAGAACCACAAGCCCAAAAACAAAGAAAATTTGTTTGAATTTGTCCAACAGGAATGGGCTGCTGTGACAGCAGAACAATGTCAGAAGCTGGTGGAGAGCATGCCAAGACGCATGGCTGCAGTCATCAAAAACAATGGTTATGCAATCAAGTATTAACTCTTGTGTGTATCATGTGTTTAAAGCAAACAGAAAAGAAAACATGGAATGCTTAAAAGTAGTGTTTTTGGTGGTACAATGCCATAGCTATTGATGTAAGAATTTAAGTCATTTTGGTTATTATCAAGAAAACCATGGAAAATGAATAGTTCTTAGTTCTTAAATTAAACTCTCATGAGCTATTTTTGTTGTTATCATTATAATTGTCCAAACAAACGTACCTTTAGTTGAGCCAGGCATTAAAATTAACAAGAAATTGAAGAAAACAAGGGTGGTCTAATAATTTTTTCCATGACTGTACATACCAGTGGGGGCTCCTGAAAAATTTCTCAGGGCGGGCAACAGTTGTGGTAATGGCTACGATTGACTGTTCAATGGGTACATTGATAATCTAAATTAGTCAGATAGCTTACTTTGCAGTATTAAATTGCATTTTTTTTTTTTTTCCTGCTGATGGCAGCTCAGACATAATATGCACTGTACAGTATTTTTGTAAAGCTAAATTAAGTTAATGTTTAAAATACATTTGGTTCCACAGTAACACACTTACTTATTGGGTGGTCCTAAATATCTCTTTAAATATAACAGGACGCCTGGTCTTTGTCAATAAATGTGTCAGGAAATGTCTTTGGACAAATTTTATTAATCCTATATTCATAAGAAATAAACAAACTGGTCTGGCAAGCATTTGGCCTTATTATGTTTAAAAATGCTTTAATTACAAGAAAAAAATGTCAATTTTCAACAGGTTGCTCTTCAAATAAATTGTAAACGTTTTAGAGATGATAAAACATAAACTTGACCTGTTATCACGCACTCAAACTGTAACATGGACACTAAATGCTGTAGGCAAACAAGAATGTTTGTTTTATTAGACCATGTCCAGGTGTTTTTATTGACAGTAAGTTCTTGAAGCAGTTCCTGTCCAGATGAAGACAGTTTGTTTCATTAGAACATGTCCAGGTGTTTTTATTGACAATAAGTTCCTGAAGCAGTTCCTGTCCAGATGAAGACAGTTTGTTTCATTAGAACATGTCCAGGTGTTTTTATTGACAATAAGTTCATGAAGCAGTTCCTGTCCAGATGAAGACAGTTTGTTTTATTAGACCATGTCCAGGTGTTTTTGTTGACAATAAGTTCATGAAGCAGTTCCTGTCCAGATGAAGACAGTTTGTTTTATTAGACCATGTCCAGGTGTTTTTATTGACAATAAGTTCCTGAAGCAGTTCCTGTCCAGATGAAGACAGTTTGTTTTATTAGACCATGTCCAGGTGTTTTTATTGACAATAAGTTCATGAAGCAGTTCCTGTCCAGATGAAGACAGTTTGCTGTCCTCACATCCATGGAGGGATTTTTCTGCTCATTTCACGTCTCCTCCTCAGGCTTAAACTCTGTCATTTCTCCATATGCTCTCTTTTATTGATCTTTTATTGAGTTTTTATCGATCCTCAACTGGAATTTGCTTTCACTTTCCATCCTTAGTCCGAGTGTGTTTTTATATGTGGACGTAATGGCGAAAATATGGCAAAAATGGCAAATTAACCGCAAAACACAGAAAGAACAACAAGAAACACTCCAGAATAATACTAATGCTTTCATTTACAAAACTTGGACACTATTTACTCAGAAAATACCGATAGACCATCGATAAATCACTCACACGTTAACTTTAAAACATCTCAGCGTCTGGATCCAGGAAATTCGAAATGATTCTTTAACATTATGAGATTTTCTACCTTTTTCAGCATTTGTGCACATTACTCCACCAAAAATAGTCAGGACATTTAGAAAAAAAATACAGAATAAGTTTCCAACAGGTTCTACAAGATACCAAACACTGATCTGGATCACAGCAAAACTCCAGATTCTCTGATCCAGAACAAGAAATTACGTCATAGTAAGGGAACAAATACATGCTTAAACTTTAAACAGACGCCA
Source organism: Scarus forsteni (assembly GCA_036419115.1). NCBI lineage: Eukaryota > Metazoa > Chordata > Actinopteri > Labriformes > Labridae > Scarus > Scarus forsteni. Next base: position 23,866 of record JAZDUH010000369.1, read on the forward strand.
AAATAAAGCCAAGATACTGATGAATCTGGAGTGATCAGATTTATTGTGTCTTCATAAACTTTGGAGCTAGAGCCACAGAAAAACGTCATGACGAAAAATATGATTTTGGTGAATAACTACTGAACTAAAGTAGATATTATGAATCCAGTTTCTAATATTGTGTTTTCATGGTCAAGGAATCTAAATATTTAGCTGAAATAAAGGTAGGATTAATATTTATGTGCTTGTTATTTATTTTGTCTCTTATTCTGTGCCTAATGGAGTTTCCAGTCAGTCCCCACAGTGACCTCTCTTTCTCTGGTCACTGCCTCGTTTCTGTCCTAATGAACAATAATCATCTCTATATATTAACCTCTGATTGTGTTCTGGACCAACATAAAGTGACTCTGTAAAATTAAAACTTATTGGATAGAGGTTCATGTGTAAATGCTGTGTGCTTATGGAAAGCTCTTTTTTTTTAATGTATATTTTTTGGGCATTTTGTGCCTTTATTGATAGGAGAGAGACAGTGGATAGGCTTGTGAAAGGGGGAGAGAGAGCAGGGGAAAGACACCCTGCAAACTGGTCACAGGCGAGATTTGAACCTGGTCCGGCAGAAGCATGTACAGTTTGTTTTATTAGACCATGTCCAGGTGTTTTTATTGGCAATAAGTTCATGAAGCAGTTCCTGTCCAGATGAAGACAGTTTGCTGTCCTCACATCCATGGAGGGATTTTTCTGCTCAGTTCACGTCTCCTCCACAGGCTTAGACTCTGTCATTTCTCAACATGCTCTCCTTTATTGTTCTTTAGGGAGTTTTTATCCATCCTCAAATGGATTTTGCTTTCACTTTACATACTTAGTCTGAGATGTGTGTTTATATGTGCACGTAACGGCGAATATACAGCAAAAACGACAAAACGTCAAAAATGTGTCAAAAAAAAACAAGGAAAGACTCCAGAGTTATGCTAATGCTATTATTGACAATACTTGTACTCTGTTTACTCCTAAATACTAATAAACCACATATAAATCACTCTCATGTTAACTTTGAATCATCTCTCAGCAGACATCAGTGTGTATGACGTAGTCACGTTAAGCCCTCCTGAGCCCATAGAAATAAACTGTAAGGTCCAAAATGTTAAAAAGAGTCTCTCCATGTCAGTCTCTGAGAGCTCCTGGGCTGATTTTCAGTGTGACTGAAGGGCTGCTGGTTGGACAGAGACATGGCAGAGAGATTCAGGCTGCTGATGAAGCAATAAATGAAGACTTAGACAGGAACAATCAGGGACAATAAACTCTTTACTCTGTTTTCACCTGGATTAAAGGAGGCTATCACCCACTATGGACCATCTGATCCTGATCTACATTGTAGATATCTACAGTCAAACTGTGACTCTGTAGTTTTTTCAATTTGACATATCCACAATATTTTGACTAGACTCTATTTCAGTTTAAGACATTCTGATTTATCCAAACTTAATCATAGATATCTAAAGCAGGACATGTAGATATCTGTAACTGAGAGGGACTGAAGATCTCTCTGACTGGAACTGGGACTACTCTGAAATAAATTGTAGATATATGAATCTAGAATTACTCCATGTCATAATTAAGCTGCAGATATCCCCAGTTCATTTTATAGATATCTGTAACTGAATTGGAGATATCTCTAATAACCCCATACACATGAACAGCTAAAGTGATGTCATTTGTCCTCGGAAGATCGTCTTCGTGGATATTGACATGACAGCTGTGGAGAGGAAGAAAGACGTCGCAGATATCTGAAAAGATCTTTTTGACTCAGAAGAACTTTCTACGACGGAGGATTAGGGCCACATTGAAAAATAAAAATAAAAGGAAGGTTTTGAGAATAATCTTACATTTATGGAACAAAGTTGAAAATTATGAGAATAAAGTTTAAAAATTAGGACACAAAGTCTGAATTTATGAATATCTTTTAAGTATACACAAGTAGATGTTTCCTAGTTTAATCTTAAAGATGACTTTTTCTAGTAATTTTTCGACTTTATTCCTGTAATTCTATGAGATTATTCTCGTAACCTTCCTTTTTTTTAGTTTTCAACGTGGTCTTAATCCTCCGTGGTAACTTACAGATATTAGATACAGATATCTAGTTTAGCCTTTAAATGTTAAAAAGAGCTTTCCATAAACACACAGCATTTACACATGAACCTCTATCCAATAAGTTTTAATTTTACAGAGTCACTTTATGTTGGTCCAGAACACAATCAGAGGTTAATATATAGAGATGATTATTGTTCATTAGGACAGAAACGAGGCAGTGACCAGAGAAAGAGAGGTCACTGTGGGGATTGACTGGAAACTCCATTAGGCACAGAATAAGAGACAAAAAGAACATGAATCAAACGTCTTTATCCTGTTTGGATTATAAAATCTGATCAACTTTATTGACACCACACCAACATCTTTAATGGGATTTATCAGGCAGAACCAACAGTTTTCAGGACAGGGATTGTCAAATGTTTTTATTTATTTATTGGAATATTAATGCTGAAAGCAGCTTTTAACGACTCTCCATAAAATCAGACCAATAAGTCAGTCAGCGTTCATCCAGACGTGTTTGTGAGCTTTAATAATGAACAGATCACTGATGATCCACTGCTGCCATTTCATCTCTGTGCATTTCAGCTCTACATGATGTTTCTGTGAGACAGTCAGTGAACAGTCTGCTCCTGTCTGCTGCTCTCAAACTGAAGCCTTTTTTCTGCTTACCCTTACTGATTCATGGTTTTCTTAAGGCTCCACAGCTGTTAAGTCCTCTTCTCATGACCTCAGCCAAGGAGCTTATGTTATTGACCACGTCTGTTTGTCTGTTAACATAACATAAAAAGTTATGGACGGATTTCAATAACATTTTCAGGAAATGTTCGAATTGGGACAAGAAACAAATGATTAGATTTTGGGAGTGATCCAGATCACCGTCTGGATCCAGGACATTTTAAATGATTCTTTAATATTATGAGATAGGACCATTTTCAGCATTTGTGCACATTACTCCACCAAAAATAGTCAGGACAGTTAGAAAAAAATACAGGACAAGTTTCCAACAGGTTCTACAAGATACCAAACACTGATCTGGATCCCAGCAAAACTCCAGATTCTCTGATCCAGAACAAGAAAAATTAGATATCCTTTGAATTTCTCGTCATAGCAAGGGACCAAATAAAGACATAGACTTTCAACAGACACCAAAATAAAGCCAAGATACTGATCAATCTGGAGTGATCAGATTTATTTTGTCTTCATAAACTTTGGAGCTAGATCCAGAAGAAAAAACGCCATGACGAAAAATGTGATTTTGGTGAATAACTACTGAACTAAAATAGATATTATAAATCCAATTGCTAATGGTATGTTTTCATGGTCACATAATCTAAATATTTAGATGAAACAGAAGTAGGATTAATAATAGTAGAGTATGAGACAGTTTTCTTGGTGGATCCTACTTTTGGCCAGGCAGTGAGTCATCAGTCTGAAAATGTTGAATGCTCCTCACATTCATTAAAAACATGTCTGTTGTATTCTGTAAAATAAGATGTGACATACTGTCACTTAAAATAAAGAATATTTCTATAGAAACAGCAGATAAACAGTTCAATTTCAACAGTCATATTAATTAAAACATTAAAAATAAAACATCTGACCTTTCAAAGTAAAACAACGTGACAGAGATAAAGAAACGTGCTCTTAGAAATACAGCATGTTTTCTAACATTAAAATGGTTCTTCAGAGTCTGAATTATAGAAATACCGCATGTTTTCTAACGTTAAAATGGTTCTTCAGAGTCTGAATTATAGAAATACAGCATGTTTTCTAACATTAAAATGGTTCTTCACAGTCTGAATTATAGAAATACAGCATGTTTTCTAACATTAAAATGGTTCTTCACAGTCTGAATTATAGAAATACAGCATGTTTTCTAACATTAAAATGATTCTTCACAGTCTGAATTATAGAAATACAGCATGTTTTCTAACATTAAAATGGTTCTTCACAGTCTGAATTATAGAAATACAGCATGTTTTCTAACATTAAAATGGTTCTTCACAGTCTGAATTATAGAAATACAGCAAATTTTTTTATAACATTAAAACAGTTCTTCACAGTCTGAATTATAGAAATACAGCAAATTTTTTATAACATTAAAATGGTTCTTCACAGTCTGAATTATAGAAATACAGCAAATTTTTTATAACATTAAAATGGTTCTTCACAGTCTGAATTATAGAAATACAGCATGTTTTCTAACATTAAAATGATTCTTCACAGTCTGAATTATAGAAATACAGCAAATTTTTTATAACATTAAAATGGTTCTTCACAGTCTGAATTATAGAAATACAGCATGTTTTCTAACATTAAAATGGTTCTTCAGTCTGAATTATAGAAATACAGCATGTTTTCTAACATTAAAATGGTTCTTCACAGTCTGAATTATAGAAATACAGCATGTTTTCTAACATTAAAATGGTTCTTCAGTCTGAATTATAGAAATACAGCATGTTTTCTAACATTAAAATGGTTCTTCACAGTCTGAATTATAGAAATACAGCATGTTTTCTAACATTAAAATGATTCTTCAGTCTGAATTATAGAAATACAGCATGTTTTCTAACATTAAAATGATTCTTCAGTCTGAATTATAGAAATACAGCATGTTTTCTAACATTAAAATGATTCTTCAGAGCCTGAATTATAGAAATACAGCATGTTTTCTAACATTAAAATGAATCTTCACGGTCTGAATTATAGAAATACAGCATGTTTTCTAACATTAAAATGATTCTTCAGTCTGAATTATAGAAATACAGCATGTTTTCTAACATTAAAATGATTGTTCACAGTCTGAATTATAGTTTATGACACACAGACTGATTGATTGGAGCAGATGTGTTTTGGCACAAGGCTGTCTTTAGACTGTTTTAGGGATAGTCCAGAGTTTGAGGACATTTCTGTCCATGAACCTTCAGGTGTTAAAGGCCAAAGCTCTTCAGAGGAGCTTCTTGTTCACATGTTAGATGTCCTGAGGTGAACTGTGAACATTGTTTCAGTGGAAATGTTTGTAAAGAGGAGCTGTGAGCAGCATCTGAGGAGGAACACAGAGGAGCATATGAAGGCTAGCAGCTAATGAGATGGTCAGAGACAGCTGAGCCTGAGACCAGCTGAACATCATCAGCAGGAGAAGGAGCTGAAGCAGCAGGAGATGTTTCACAGTGTAAAGTCATGTGGAGATCATCTCTGTCTCTCTGATGTTAGAGCAGCAGAAGGACACCAGAGCAGGAGATGTTCAGGAACATTCCTGATTGGACAGTCAGCAGCTTGATGATGTTCAGCTGTCTCTGACCATCTCATTAGCTGCTAGCCTTCAGATGCTCCTCTCTGTGTTCCTGTTGTTCTCCTCAGACTTTAGAAACAGTTTGATGTTTCTCACATTGACAATAATCACGTCCTCTGTGTTCTGTTGGATCAAACATATAGTCTCTCTAACAACAATGACGTCACTCACATTGATAATAAACTCATGTTTCTGCTGTTATATAAACTTAAGACATCTTCACTCTGATTGATGATCTGTCCAATCAACACGCCTGTTGATTTCTCTTTTATAGATTTATCTGTTGTGGAGTCAACAGCTCAAGCAGGGAAGCAGAATGGATTCAATAAGCCTGATAGAACTTGACCTCAGGATGAAACTTAGAGAAAATCTAATGGTGAATTTCAGAATAAAAGCCCTTCAATCTTGCATAATTCCCTCAAGATGAACGCAGAAGAGGTCGAGTAAATTCTGATAAAATGTAAAATAACTTTTCTGTACCATAATTCTATTTCTGGACACGTATGTGACTCGTGAGGTGCGCGTGTCCAGTTTTAGCCTAATGCTGCCGTTAGGCGTTATTGTTGTTAGTGATTTTTTTTTTTTTTTGGAGACAAGCTGTAAGAGGCTCTGCCTTCCTGCCGTCTAGTTTACTTTATTTGTATGCATATTTGGAAAATGATGCATCCTTCTTGTGGGAGGATTCAGCATGTATTATTTCAGCAGAATAAAGGGGAGAATATAAACTGGGACATTTTCAGAAAATTTACCTTCAACATCATTTTGGATTATAAAGCAAATGTCTTCGGCCATCATATGTTACCATTATAAATAGTTTAGGATCTCTACTGTAGTATATGGAAGAATAAAAACAAAGATTTAACACTGGATGGATGACCCTTCACTAACATCACATTGACCCCAACCAAACTTTTTATTATTCCGTGGTGTGACAGAAGTATCAGTAACTTGTCTTAACAGGTGACAGGCATATGTGAGTGAGGATCATGAATGAAAGTGAAACACTTTTTCTGCTTGTGATGCTAACATTTAGAGTTAGGGGCCACTGTGCTCCTTGTAAAAAAGTTGGTCTGGTACCCTGGCTAGCTAAGCATCACGATCATCATTTTCATTGTAGCCAGCTTGATTTATGCCATTTTATTAATTTGTTTATGTAGCTAGCTAGATAGATAAATGTATGGTCTTATGAAAAATGAATAAAAAGTAAACTAATTTCTACCTTTGGAATGACTTCAATGATTGTTCCAGTTTACCAATAACAAACTGTCCCACCTTAACAACAGCATATTGTTAAAGTGGGACAGACCATAATGGCTTTAAAGAAAGGGGTAAGACTTATTAAAAATTATGAATCACTCTTCCCCCCTAAACAAAATCTATCACAAATACAAACTATCCATATTTTTCTCATTATTTATTTTCTTATTTCTAGAACACTAACGTCTTTCACCTCAAAGTGCTGTCATGTTACGTACCATCTGGTTTCACTGCAGAGGGAGTTGAATAGGTGAACCACGCCCCCGTTAGTGATGTTACTGACACAGAGCCAATCTTTAATAGTCTCATACTTACCTATGATGAACTCAGTGACAGTTTTTAGTAACACAAGTACACACATGCAAAGATAAATACATTCAGCTTTAGTCCCTGTTTAACCATATTAACCCAACGTTTAAAGGAACCTTACAGTAAAATAACAGCACTGTGTCTTATTGCAGTTCAGTATGAGGGAAGGATAATTACACTCTCATTGATTTGATGTGCAGCGTTGTCGACAGATCCGCTGTAAATGAAAAATGAAACCTTTATTTGCTTTTAAACAGTCCCCTCATCTTTTTTTCTAGCAGTGCTGAACTTAAATGTTGTTTCTAACATTGTTTTGAATGTTTCATTGTATTTTTTGTGTGTGTGTGTGTGTGTTTAATCGGGCTGAAACGATTCCTCGAATAATCCTGATTATCCTCGGGGCAAGTTGTGTGCCTTGAAGCCTTGTTTAATATATAATTATACATGTAAATATATATCTGGACTACTATACAGTGCACGGTGTTTGACACGGACGGTCATTTCTGTGGCACAACGCGCCTGCTACCTCCGCTGCTGCGCGGCTTGTAAAATCATGAAGGAAGAGAAAAGAGAGGGACAGAAAGGAGAGAGTCCACAGAAGAAATGGCAGAGAGTGTCCCAAGTGTGTGGTCACTACAAGAAGGGACGAAAAGAAAACACAGTGCAGTGTGTCTGATGTCAAACAGAGTTAGCTTAGCACGTAGCTTAGCATGATAGCACGTCGTCAATGCTGCAGCACGTCAACAGTAAACATCCGGTCTGTGCGTCAGAGCGACACAACAGGATGACACTCATGATACATCAACAGGAGCAGCTAATGTGATCAATAACTGAGATATGGGCGAGTAAATAACCTACTTTGATTATAGCTCCGTGTAAAGGCTGGTTCAGAACGTAAATCAATGTGGAGGCTACTTGCCCAGAATCATGTGTATTTTGTTCACATACTTTTCACATCCAATAACTTTACATTTAATTTGATGTCAGAGAGTAGAAGAGGAAACACTGACAGTGAGTAGAGGAAGCAGGTGTAGGGAATGCTTTCATATGTTATAGAAATGTACATTAGCTAGTTAAATGATCTTAGTATCTAAATATGATATTATTTGGTCCTAGAAATAAAGTAAGCAAAATAAGATCATCAATGTGGTACAGTAGTAAAGGCAATAATTTAGCAAAAAGAGACAAGCATGAACACAAATAAACTCAACATGTCTGGACCGGATGGGGGAGGGTCTCTCTACACCCCCCTCCTCTGGGTATAAAAGCCCAGGCAGGAGAACCATGTGGAGAGGCAGTTAGCATAAACTCTGATGAAACCCTATTTCACTTCATCAGCTTCAGCAGAGGAGGTGACCTGCTGCAACGAAATGGAAGAGGACGAGGAGAGAACTGAAGGGAACCGAACAGGAGAAGATCGAGGAGTGAAGACGAAGAGCTGAGGCAATGAGAAAGAGACAGGAGAACATCAAGTTATCTTCAGACCGATGGAGAACATCAAGTGATCTTCAGGCCGATGGAGAACATCAAGTGATCTTCAGGCCGATGGAGAACATCAAGTTATCTTCAGACCGATGGAGAACATCAAGTGATCTTCAGACCGATGGAGAACATCAAGTTATCTTCAGACTGATGGAGAACATCAAGTTATCTTCAGACCGATGGAGAACATCAAGTGATCTTCAGACCGATGGAGAACATCAAGTTATCTTCAGACTGATGGAGAGCTGGGGCCTGTACTACAAAGCTGGATTAGCTCTTAGAGAGATAACTTCCTGGATATGTTTTGAAGTTTCCGCACTATGAATGTGGATCTCTTTTTATCCAGACACGTTGCCCCGGTAACTGATGCTGAACGCCAAACCTGGTCCAGAGCAGGTTAAGTTCCAGGATAAGAGCTCACAGGGTGTGACAGACCGCCTGCTGACCAATCAGTTCTCTCGGGCGGGCATAAAAGACCGCACAGTCACCAATTTGCTGTCTTGGAAAATGGCTTGCCCATTTCTGCCAGAACCGGTTAATGTTGGTGTGAATTGTAAGAGGAGCGCTTCGTCGGGAGCGTTTTTTTGTGACAGAAGTAATCGGGTTGATTTACCAGAAGAAATCTTGTATGAGAGGTACAGATTTTCACGGGAGGGACTTCTATACATCTGTGACCTGCTGGAGCCTTACGTGGCAAATGTCACACATCGCAGTCGGGCACTCACAGTTCCTCAGATCAGATTTTTTGCGAGCGGTGAGTATTCTTCTTGACTGTCATGATGAGGATATGTTCACGTTATTTGACAGTGATAATGTGGCTCACAAGACAAGACTGGAGGAGACCTATAAGGTTTCCAGCGAGCGTTTGCAGGTAGACATTCTTTACTCACTGAAATTCGTGAATTCTTTATCGACAGTAAAAAAAAAAGGCATTCATCTCTTCATACAACTCTCCCCTAAAAAACCTCGGTTCTTTCATGTATGCAGTCGGGGATGCTGAGAACCTCAGCAAGAACACTTGCTGCAAAGCAGTTCATAAAACTGCCAGGGCGCTGACAACTTTATTGAACATGTTTGTCGTGTTCCCTGGACATCTGTCTCTTCATACCACCAAAGAGGGGTTTTATGCACTGGCAGGTTGGTTCCTCGCCGGTCCACGTCTTTTTCTTGTATGTTCCCAGTTGGCTTTCTCATGGTGAATATCATTGTCTTTTCTCAGGCTTCCCCAGAGTGATCGGTGCCATAGACTGCACCCATGTTCCTATCACAGCCAGTCTGGGGCCAAATGAGCCAGACTATGTGAATAGGAAAAATATCCACTCCCTCAATACTCAGGTAAAGTCTTCTAAATAATGCACTACGGTCATTTCAAAAATATGAATGTGATTTTCCAGGTCAAATAAGTGAAAAAATTAATTGCGTTTAGACAAATGTAGAGTATTTATTAGTATGTTGACCATGATGTTTTAGCAACAATAATGGACACATAGAAAAATCGTTCTTGTCAGTATTTTTATGTTATTTCTGTCATTGGTGTTAACATATTTTAGGTTACAATCACAAGATTCATGAATGCAATAAAATTAATCTAAAGGCACATATCACAACATCTGAAGACTGCTGACAAAACTCCATGAAATAAAAGAGTAACTTGTTTAATTCAAACTATTTGACATTATTTCTCAATGTCAGTGATAACGTTTGATCCGGGGATGTTTACTTCTGATAAAAGACAACACATGCTGATAATTGTACTGAACTTTATTATGGATAAAGTCAAGTAACAATAATTTTGGTTTAAAGGTCAATTACAATTACATAAGTAATCCTCATATCTTAAATGTTGTCTAATGTAATATGAGCTCCAAATTTTGGTAGTAACACCATGAAACTGAGGGACAGAATTTAGTTTGAAGAAATATTTTTAAATATCTAATTTACATTTAATTTCATTCATAGATTTATCCCAGTGTTATCAACACTGTCCATTTATTATTTTAATTAACAAAAAAGAGGAAATGTTTTACACTGTCCAATAGCGGTGGATCATGACAGTGGGACAAATGTTATTTTAGATGCAAAGTACAATAAAAGTGAAATTAAATATTACATTTAGGCTAATTAAATTACATTTAAAATACATAAAAATCATTATTCATCACCATTTAAAAGACTATTTAATTACATAATTTTGGTTTAATGTGGACGAGTTCTTTATCACATTTTAAGCGATTTGTGTTTCTGGAAAATGTAGGGCCATGTTTTTCACTGTATTTAGAGAATTGCACTAATGTTTGCTACCAAGGCTAGTGACCATCAGATGATGGTCACTAGCCTTGAGGTGAAGTGGCCGGGATCTGTACACGACTCCAGTATTTTCCACGAGTCGGAGCTGTGCAGGAAACTCGAGCAGGGTAAAGCAGTTGACACTCAATTCGTTCTAAGATGCTAAAGTGCATTCTCAGCTCCTCATACAAACTCTTCCTCTTCATCTGCAGGGCAGTTCAGTGGTGTCCTCGTGGGGGACAGGGGGTATGCCTGCCAGTCATACCTAATGACGCCCTATCCTGACCCTGGTGCTGGGCCCCAGACTCGCTTCAACGTGGCCCTGGCAAGAACCAGGGTCAGGATAGAAATGACCTTTGGTGTCATCAAGGCCCGATTCACATGCCTCCGTGGGCTCAGGATGGCTCCAGATCGGGCCTTCAACGTAATCGCCGCATGCACAGTCCTCCACAATATTGCAACAACTGGCAGGGAAAGGGGGCCTGCTGCTGACCGGCTCCCCCCTGATGTGGTGGACCCCATCACCCTGGACTTCCCCACAGGGAGGGCTGTCCGGCAGCTATAACAGAACATTCTTTTACATAGGCACGGGAAACGTGGTTTTGGTTTGTTTTCATTGTTTTATTCTTTTTTTTTTTTTGGTTTGTTCTCATTTCTTGATTTTGATTTCTTGTTTGATCCTCACGTTCCTGCAAAAAGAGAGGAAAAAATTGAGTTTATTCCACACATCTACTTACTTATGGGCTTCAGAGTTGCAAGCTATAGCCTACATTCAACAGCTAACAGAGTCCACTGAGTGTATGGCTGCTCTTTTTATGTACAAGGAGATGTTTTTGCATAGTACTGCCAAGTACACTGCTGTATTGCTGCATCAGCTACACTCTTAAATTAATTTGCATGTCAGACGTAAAACTGTTCCCCTTGGTAGCTGATCAATGCTAATTTGTATTGTCTTCTGTTTAGACAATAAACTGCATTACCTTCTTTTTGTTTTCCAGTTTCTCAATCTGTAGCTGTAATTTTATCTGCAGTCTTTTCTTCTTAATCTTTAGTCTTTTGTATTCCATGTCAAGCTCCATCTTTTTTTTTATATAAAGCCCTCACAGAGTCTGCCCCAGGCTGAAAGCATCAGATACATCATGAAGCAACTACATTGTCAATTGCTTCTTCACATTAGTTACTTTAAATTAGGGGTGGGCAACTAAATCACCAAGAGGGCCACTTAAAACCATTTTTCCAGTCCAAGGGCTCCACTGCAACAAATTATTGAAAACTCTCAATGAGGAAAAATACTGTTCATGTGAAAACAGTCATACAAATATTCATATCTTAAATCGCAGTGACAAATGATTATGCATAGCTAAATTAACTTGACTTAAACTTAAAGAAAATGTAGCCGGTGTGCACAGATTTAAGCCAATTAAGCTATTTTTAATTATATGAAACAATTACTGTTTTCCCATTTTAAAGCAAATAATATTTTACCCCTGCTACATTTAAATATATTATTGAGTTTTTCCTAATATAATGCTCTAATGCGTCATGACAGACATTAAGAGACACTATTCTAGCAGCTCTTCATTAACTTTGCAAAAGAAAATAAAAGTATCACTGCTGATTTTTGAAAAAGACTACTGGGCCGCATGTAGTGAGGTGGAGGGCCGCATATGGACCCCGGGTCACCAGTTGCCTACCCCTGCTTTAAATTGTTCCAGTTACAAAGAGTACAGCCATGTCACTTAGATATGACAGAGTGGATTACATTTGGTGTTTCCCTGGTCCTGGCCTGTCTGGAGGTGGAGGCCACTGGCTCAGGGACTGGTGGATTTGTCTCTTCCTGTAAAACATGCATAATTCAAACACTTTAGTCCAGAGAGCAGGCCCCCACCACCTGTGGAATTTAACTACTGATGAGGGATTGCCACAATCTCCCCTCCACCGTGAGAACCAGTTTCAAAGAAAAATGACTAAGTTACCGGCCATGGCCTCTCTGAGCATGCAGAGAGGGTTTCTTCCTCTATGGCCTCCACCTATGTAACAGGGCAGAAATGTTTTAAGAACTCACTAAATCACCAAAAACCGCAAGTGAATAATGGAAAACACTCTGCCAGGTGGAAATTGCCATTACCTCTGTACAGGGCAATGTTTGCTTGGGTGGAGGTAGCAGCGTCAGGGTCAGTGTCTCGCTGTCAGCTGGGGAGAAAATGCATTATTATAGTCTCCTACTCAGCAAAAAACCCTGTGGAGTGATTTTGCTATGTAAGCAAGCCACTGGATTTCCTTTGCCTCACCATGTACAAATGAGGCGCTCTGCGAGCTACCTCCACCAGGGTCTGATGAGACCCCACCCTGAATGCCCTCTGTAATGGGGCGACCGCTGTTAAAAGAGAGGGCCAGCTCCTCAGCCGGAGTGAAGTCCTCCGGCGTGGGACCGACCCCTGTCTTTTTGGCCCAACATTTTTTCTTATGGGCTGTGAACAAACAATATCTTACTGATCAAATGTATGAAATGGAATCTTTCAAACTGACCACTTTGAAGGATTTTTTATATTTTGTATTTGCTCCCACGTCCTTTTTTCCCACTGCTATTGCATCTGCAATACAAACTGCCTATAATGAGCGTTTTCCTTGAGATTTATAGGAAAGTGGACTCTTTCTAATTATGAAGTCTGATATGATGCTGATCACACACACACTGCCTGACAACAAGAATGAATAAGGACCTAACTGCCCGTGTCATCACATGATGAGATAGGTCTATTTATATCAGCATTTTGGAAACTTACACATTCACACAGTCGGCAATTTTTTGCCAGCAATCCCTCTGGCTTCTTGCGGCCGCAGTCGTGTTGCTCCTGGTCTGGATAATACTGCGGTACTCCTCGTATTTTTGCAGGATTATTTGCTGCTCCGCCGCCGTGAAGTAGGCTGCTCTCTTCTCCATTGTGGAAAATGCTCCGGGGCCGCTAACCACGCACATTTTATGTGTGCACGCACAGATCCCAGCCGGATTCACTTATCGAGTTGATAATGAGCCTCGTAGTACAGCAGATCTGGATGGCGGAGAAGTTCAGCGAGTTGTCGCAGAGTTATCCTGGATGACTTAATCCAGCTTTATAGTCCAGGCCCCTGGTGAAGTGTGAGTGAGAAGAACAACATGAAGGAGCTGTGAGCAGCATCTGAGGAGGAACACAGAGGAGCATCTGAAGGCTAGCAGCTAATGAGATGGTCAGAGACAGCTGAGCCTGAGACCAGCTGAACATCATCAAGCTGCTGACTGTGTCCAGGTTTACTGATCACAATCTGAGGCTTTCAAAATCTAAACCCATGACTGTACGTACATGAATGAACACGTGTGGAATTATGTACTTAACTAAAAAGTGTGAAATAAATGAAAACATGTCTTATATTCTAGTTTCTTCAGAGTATCTACCCTTTGCTCTGATTACTGCTTTACTAAAAATTGCAGAATAAATTTCATGTTCATTCATAGTTTTGATACCTTCAGTGAGAATCTACGTTGTCAATAGCTGTTATGAATTGGCGCTTTACAAATAAAGATTGATTGATTGAAATAGTGATGAATATAAAGAAAACACTGAATGAGAAGGTGTGTCCAAACTTTTGGCCTGTACTGTATGCATATATATGTGTATGTAGATAAGCATATATTTACATAAACAGTATATATCAGTCAATTATGTTAGAGTTTGAACAGGACATCCATCCTGATCAAAACGTTCTTGACAGCATTAAGTCACAAAGTAGTTACTTCACGGATGAACTGTTTAACTCACAAATTACACATGATTAAGGTTTATCTATTATTCATTTCAACAGTAGAAGCTTAGATGCACATTTCCAGAATATTAATGAATATTTAGGGAAATTTAAAAATCCATTTAACATCATAGCCATCTCTGAAACTTGGATTAATTTAGAGCGGGGTGATGACTTCAGCTCGCTAGGATATAATTTTCATTGTGTGAATCTGAAGGGAAGGGTGGGGGAGTGGCTTTGTTTATTGACGAGTGTCTGACATATCAGGTCCATGAAAACCTGTCTATAGTCATAGATGCATTACCATAGAAGTGAATATACAAGGGGAAAAATATAATAGTGAACTGTTTGTACAGGAAACCAGGCAGTAATATCCACATATTTATTGCCACAATAGATAAAATATTAAGTACTGTAAGAAATAAGATAAATTACTTATGTGGAGACTTCAATATAGATTAACTTAATACCAATCAGCATAAGAAAAAAGATGAATTTATTGAGTTGTTGTACAGTAAAAGTATGCGTCCATTAATCACTAAACCTAGCAGGATAACGGTAGATCGTGCATCTCTTATTGGCAACATATTTACAGATAATATGGATAGCAATATTGAAAATGGATTGTTAACAGCAGACATTTCAGACCACCTGCCAGTGTTTGATTTTCATAAAGTGGCTTTAAGAAGGAGAGAAAGACTACACAGATTATTTTTAAGAGAAAAAGACGTGAGGAGGATCTGAAATCATTTAGAAATGAGTTAATAAATGCAAACTGGAGTAGCATATATAATGGAAATGATGTAAATATTGCCTATAACACATTTTTAAACATCTACAAGAAACTATATGATAAAAACTGCCCGATTATAAAATATAAATACAGAGATAAATATTTGAATACACCATGGATGACAAGGGGAATTCAGAATTCATGCAAAAAGAAGAATATGTTATATAAGCAATTTATTAGACAAAGAACAAAAGAATCTGAGCAAAAATATAAAAGGTATAAAAATAAACTTATTAGGACAAATAGAAAGACTTACTATGGCAAATTAATTGAGGAAAACACAAATAATATTAAAGGAATATGGAATATATTAAATGATATAACTAAGTCTGAAAATAAAGTGGGTCACCCAGACCACTTTGTTGTAAATGGCCAAGAGGTCGATGATAAAACTAACACAGTGGAGGGATTTAATAATTTCTTTGTTGAAGTGGGGTCAAAGTTGGTGAGAGAAATGAACAGTGCTGAGCAGTCTGTTGGATTGACAGTGTGAGGGATTCAGCAGTGACACAAAAAGATCATTGACACTGTGAAGTTATGTAAAAACAAATTCTCAACAGACGGAGATGGTATTGACATGTTTTTAGTTAAAGGAAAAGTTCGGTTTCTCCAGCTTTCACATTGTTTATAGAATGAAGTAGAACAATATACTCACCCAGAAGGCTTTCCTGATGCAAACAGTGCTTCAGGAGATATTTAGATCCAAAATCGAGCAGCGGACATCCGTACAAACGTAGCACAATAGGGCATGCATAGCGCCGCTCCTAAAACTGCATTAATCGTCCAAAAACTCATTATTTCACCAATATTCCATCATGGTCCAGTCCCGCTACTCCTCCAAGACAGTCTGAGTCGCTCCAGACATATCTCTGAGCCTCTGCTGACCTCTGAGCTGACAAAGAAGACCGGGTGCCTCTGCGCATGCGCAGTACTCTCTGGAGCGCTGCCTCCGCGTCCTCCTTTCTATAAGCTCCTCATCTGTAAACTCTGGCTCGAAACTGTAAGGACACCCATCATATTCAAAGTTCTCCTCCACAACATCTTCATCCGATAGATATTCGTCCATTTTGCACAAAACTGGAGGAAGAAAGTCGTAGTAGCCGGGCGGTCGCCCCTGGAACAATAAGTCAGACTGCGAGGTGCGGAGGCACCCGGTCTTCTTCGTCAGCTCAGAGGTCAGCAGAGGCTCAGAGATATGTCTGGAGCGACTCAGACTGCCTTGGAGGAGTAGCGCGACTGGACCATGATGGAATATTGGTGAAATAATGAGTTTTTGGACGATTAATGTAGTTTTAGGAGCGGCGCTATACATGCCCTATTGTGCTACCATTATACGGATGTCCGCCGCTCGATTTTGGATCTAAATATCTCCTGAAGCACTGTTTGGATCAGGAAAGCCTTCAGGGTGAGTATATTGTTCTACTTCATTCTATAAACAATGTGAAAGCTGCAGGAACCGAACTTATCCTTTAAAAATACAATAAACTGCATCATAGATCCACTTACTTACATATTTAATTTGTCTTTCAGAACAGGAGCCTTTCCAGACAAAATGAAAGTTGCAAAGGTCATTCCACTTTTTAAATCTGGTGATAAACACTCATTCACCAACTGTAGACCAACTATAGACCAACTATAGACCAACTATAGACCAACAACAGACCAACTATAGACCAACTATAGACCAACTATAGACCAACAACAGACCAACTATAGACCAACTATAGACGAACAACAGACCAACTATAGACCAACTATGTACCAACTATAGACCAACTATAGGCCAACTATAGACCAACTATAGACCGGCCTCTCTGTTGTCACAGTTCTCAAAAGTTCTGGAAAAACTCTTCAACAATAAACTGGATAAATTTATAGAGAAAAACAACATTTTATTGGAAAGTCAGTTTGGGTTCAGATCAGGTAGATCCACCTCCCTGGCCTTGATGGAGTTCATCGAGGAAACATCTAAAAGTCTTGATTCAAAGAAATTCACTATTGGAATATTTGTTGATCTAAAGAAGACGTTTGACACCATTGACCACATCATTTTACTGAAAAAGATGGAGAAATATGGTTTAAGTGTGTACTATTAAATGCTAAAGTACAAAAAAAGAAATAACAGACTTGGTAAGAATGGAATAGATTAGAAACTAATTTAAATATAATTTTAAGTAATCAGCCTTCAATAATGTTTTGTTTTCGTTACCTTAGAATAAGTCATTTATATCTACATAGAAGCGGGTCCTCTCTTATGGTGGCTTCCATCTTGCGTCGCCACTTTTCTACCGTAACTCAGAACGGACAAACAAAACGCTTTTGCATTTTTTGGTTGATGCCTGCCAGAAATGCACAGTTGTGAAATAGACGAAGAAGAAGAGAGTGATTACCAAGCAGCTGTGCTAATACAAACAAACATGGAGGACCACATGTACAATTTGCCATCAGTGGAGCGTGAATCATTGTCAAAGAAACGAAAACGCGACGAAGCCAAACACAATCGGGATTGCGTTTGTTCAGGTGGGTCATCACAGGTCAAGTTATTAGACATTACCTGTGGTGTCCCACAAGGGTCAGTACTGGGCCCTAAGTTGTTAATTTTATATATCAACGATACAAAGTGTCTGACTTATTAAAATGTATTGTGTTTGCTGATGACACCAATATTTTATGTACTGGAGATAACATAGAGCAGCTGCTAAATATGGTCCAGAGTGAATTGTGTAAGCTGAAACGCTGGTTTGACAGAAACAAACTATCACTAAATGTTACTAAAACAAAATTAATGGTATTTGGAAATAAAAAGACGGATGGTATAATTGAGTGGGCAGTTGATGGTGTACTGATAGAGTCTATGAAAGTAACTTCTTGGGTAATCTGGTTGACCATAAGCTGTGCTGGAAATATACATAAAATATTTGTGCTCAAAAATATCAAGAAGTATTGGAATAATCAGCCAAACAAAATATTTACTGCCACAAAAATCATTAGGCACCCTCTACTGCTCCATGATCCTTCCATAGCTCTCCTACTGTGCTGAAGTCTGTGGTAACACATGAGACCAGTCTACAAAAGATCTGCATATTAATAAAAAAGAGTTAGACGGATCTTACAGAGATCACACCAGGCTCAATCTCAGCTGAAATTTGAGAAATTGAAGCTTCCTGGAATAGCAGCATGCCGCCAAAGAAGGCACTGACAGCTGAGGATGGAGATGAATTTAAAAAGACCCTGGAGTTTCTGGCTGAGGAGGTTTCTGCAGTTAGACCACAGCAGAAAAGTCTCCTGGGTTGTTGGAGGAGGTGAAGGCTCTTCGGATCCAGACCGCTGAGAAGGACCAGCGTCTGGTGGAACTGGAGAACAGAGTAGCAGACTTAGAGCAGTACTCCAGGACCAACGAGGTCTCCATATCAAACCCCGGTCATACGCCCGGGCAGTGACTGCTGACACCAGGGGGAGCCCTGGAGCAGGAGGACAGGTCTGCTGAGCAGCAGGTGACTGCCTTCTTTAACTCTAAAGGGCTGACATGGATATTAACAACACTGAGGCATGCCTCCCCCCCCCACCACGGAGAAATGACAGTAATACATCAGCCATCATCATGAGAGTTGGAAACAGAAAACACAAGTCTGCACCATCGAAACAGGGAAGGAAACTTAAAGGAACAAACGTAATCATCAACGACAACCTCACAAAACAGAACTCTGACATCACAAGAAAATTAATCAAATGAATATTGTTCATATGTCTTTTTTACTGCAACAATGTGGAGACAGATTCTGGACAGGCTATCCTAAATAAAGTTCAGATTCAAATATTACACAGAGGCTATGTTTTCTAATATTTCATGTGATGCAAAACCACTTTGATCAATAATTCATGGCTATGGGTGCTATATTTGACTGATCATCCAACAATACACCTCCACTTGATATCAAGTATTTACTGTACCAATCTGGAGAATTTAAACAGCAAAGTCTCATATTTATACATGGAGATTTCATATTTGATCTTTTTTGACTTACTCTAATTACACTTTGATCAATAATTCATGGCTATGGGTGCTATATTTGACTTCTACTCATCCAACACTACACCTGTACTTGAATTTAAATCACAAAGTCCCATATTTCTTCCTGGAGATGGCATAGCTGACCATATTTGAATGACTTTAAATCACTTTTCTTCTTCATTGCTGTAAATGTCCTGCCTGTGGATGAAGCATTATCATTATACATAAAGACAGACGCAGTAATCAGGACATTTTACACACATTTGTAATGCCATGTTTTAAAAAGAATGATGAAGTCACCAACAACTACACACTGAAAAAAAATCCTCCACAATCAAACAAAGTTGACCTTTGACACAACATGCAGCTCCAGCACTCTTTTCTTCTTCTGTGCAGCTCTGCAGTGTCCACACCAACAGCTGTCACACTGAAGCTGTCAAACGGTGAAAACATTACTCTGGACCTTCTGTCTCTTTGTCGTATTTGTCTCTCAAGTTCTTGCTGAGAGGAGACTTAAGGTAAACACACACTTCAGGACTAAATGTAGCCTAATGAAAATCCTCCAGTGTGTGTGTAATGTGTGTGGGCATGGTTTGACCTCTCCTATTCACATGGGGAACCTTCTTTGGTGTAATACAAAAACGTCCACCAGGTGTCAGATTATTAAATTTACAGCACAGATTTTCTTCCCCATTCAATTCCAAGCCTGCAGAAGAGCAGAAAGGTTAAATGTTTTTCAATCCACAAACATTATTATATAGAAGATAAAGTGGTGTTAAAAGCTTGTCTGTACATTAATAAGGGTGGTCATGATGGCGATTTTTATCCAGTCGTCGCAGAAAGGGCCTGCCGATGCTGCTCGTGGCTTTAATTTCATGTTGTATATGCATTTATACTACTCAAAATGAGTTAGGGATATTGTTATTTACAAAAGTGCTTTTCCTATTTGGTCTGAATTCCAATGAAATAAGTAAACGTTCCCTTTGATATTACTAATAACGAATGGGAAGAAACACCATTTTCATTAGTTTAATAGTTATTACCCCCAAAATTTAAAAAATCTACTGAGCCACTCACAATGTGCTTAAAACTTATTTTAGTAGTTTATATAACAGTATTGCAGTGATGAGCCCTGTGACTGATGGGTGACCTGAGCAGGTGAGCCTCACCTTCACCATGTCAGCTGGTGCTGACAAAGATGTGGAGCAGTGAAGTGGACCGATGCACTGGAATGTACGGACAATTCATTTGCATACCGCTGAATGACGCCTCATGAAAACTGTAATAAAACAAAGGTTTTATTGAACGCAGCAAATTTGTGCTATTTAATTATGCACCTTTTAAATTGAATATAAACTCAAAATAAATATAAAAAAAATTAAATCAATATAAAATAATAAAAATGAACAATTTGCCCCAAAATAAATAAAAAAAAATCACAGTGGCAGCAGCAGTTCAAATTCCACATGACAGCATTAACACATTTAGAATAATCTTTAAACTTGGAACTTGCTGGAGGAATATAAAAATCTAAAAAAATAAAAACTAAAATTAAAAACTGAAAATTCTCAAAATAAATAAATAAAACAAATTTTAAAAAATAAACCAAAAATAAAAGCTGAAAATTCTGAAAATAAATAAAAGTAAATTATGAAAAAAACTAAAAATAAAAGCTAATTTTGAAAATAAATAAAATAAATTATAAAAAAACTAAAAATAAAAACAGAAAATTCTAAAAATAAATATAAGAAATTATAAAAAATAACCTAAAATAAAAACAGAAAATCTTCTTCTTTTAGCAGCATCATGCGATTTTTTACGTCAAACTTAACTGCAATCCCGGTCCTCTCTGCCAGAGCTTGTGGAGACTCCTTGATGCTGCTTTTGCAGTCTTCCTTCCCTGGGACTTTCCTGGACCTGATAAAGGCCATTAGCGTCTTCTCCACCGCCTGGACCTCCTCCTCTGACCACTTCCTGTTCCTTTTTAGAAGAACCTGAATAAAATACAACAATAGCTGAATGTTCTTCACAAATTGAACACAAACTTATCAACATCATTAAAAGCAGGGCCGTATTCCCAGAGGAAAAGAAAATTGGAAAAGAGATCTCCAAAATGTTTCATTTACTTCTCCTAGACAACTATGAGATCTTTGTGACATCAAACTGAGACTTAAGTTTATTGCTCCTGTGTCTCATGAGAAATAAGATGCATTTAATCTCAATGTAGTCTCCTTTTAAGTTTTAGAAGAGATCTCAAGAAGCTCTGATATATGTCTCTGGATTTCTCAACTAGGGTTTCTCTTTGTGATCTCAGGCAGAGAAATCAGAGAGATCTCTCTATGACCTCAATCTATTCTCACCCAAGCTTCAGTTCATGCATCTCATACTAAGCTCAGACAGAGCAAAGGTAGAGCTCTCCATAAGCACTCTTTTAATTCTCAGACTGACTTTATTCTAATCCCCATTTGTTTCTTATTATGTAGAATGAATTTGATTGAAAATGTATGATTGTAGGCTGCAAAGCCTTCTACTTTTATATTTATATTTTTATGAATAAATTCTAAGTTTTCCATTGCATGCCATTAAGTTTTAATAATGAACCACATTAAACACTTTGTAATATAATACCAATTTATTTGTAACTTGAAAGCAAATTACATTTTCAGGAAATAATTCCTTTTTTCTCATCAATACAATCATTGCAGTTTAAAAAAGATAGAAGAAAAGAAAACAGACCTCGAGTACATATGAGCACAAAATTCCAATGGATCATACTATTGTAAAAACATAATTCATACAAAAAAGGAAGAAGTAAACAAAGCCCTTAGTCCCCTGGACAAAACATGGACTCTTTTGTTCAAACCATGTTTATGTCTCTTATGACTTAAGAATATATTTAGTCCCTTTCAAGTTTGTTAGGGAAATGTGCAGCAAATATAAGACCAGGCATTGAGGACAAATCAATCAAAATCAACTTGCCCAAAATACTTTCAAGTCCAACTACTGTCCTTTTTACAGGAACTTCCAGGAGGCTCACAATATGAAAACATGTGCCACCTGTCAAAGTATCCCGTAGAAGATTTATGCCTGCAACTGCAAATTCATTAACAAATGCAAGTTTTAGCTCACTTTGCCCTTCACTGGTTTCTTTGTAGGAACACAATAGTTCAATCTGGCCATATTTGATCTGTAGACCATCACAAAACAACACAGTATAATTGTTACGTCTTTTGGCTTTGACGTACTGCTTGGAAGTGTATATGATTTTACCTATTTGAGCTCTGTTGTATGTTTTGACAACATTATTATGAGAGCTCTGACCGAGAAACTGTTCCAGAAGAAACATATCATCATTTTCAAGAGATCTACTGAATGGTGCCCCAATCATGGCCACACTTTTGACAACATTACTTCCGTGATAACATATGTCATTTGTCATTCTGGCCAAAAACTCAGTAGCTACTGTATTCAGCTTTATGTTTTGTGTGATGCCTGGGAGAGATTGTATAGTCTTCACAGCATTTACCATTTGGCCAGGTATATTCTGGGTCCCATGTATAAGGCGAAGTAAGTACCCATTTTTGTCTTCAAAATGAAAGCAAGAGTGTGTCCATAGAGGTCCAAGAGCTCTTACGCTATCTGCTAAATGGACAAGTAAGTGCATATTGGCTGTCATGTATCGTTCACCATACAGTCCACTCATTTGAGAACAGAAATTCCAGAGCAGTTTTTCAGCATGATCTATTTGTGCAGGGGTTATTGACTCCATCAGAAGAATAAAGATTGCTTCACTAAGGAGGAGGAAATGGTTGTAGTACATGGCCGCAAGAATGCCCCGGAATACAACTGGCCCAAAAAACAGCAAAATGGACCGATACTCTGATGCTTTGAAGAACATTCTATGAGAAGACACAGAACGTGGGAATCTAATCATAAATGGCGGCCTTATTTCTTTCATCCGTTTGTCAACTTCACTGGTTGACTTAACCATACTGAATGCACATCGGGAAAACTCTGTGGAAAACCACAAAAACATTAACAGACGCATTACTCCCAGTAGTACAGAGTGCATATAGTCTATACCTGTACCCAAGACCAAATCGTAGCTGTTTAGTCTACTGAAAAAGGTAGGTCCCTTAACCCCACGTACAATGCTGTTGGAATCATAGGCCATCCTAGCGTTATCTACATATCCCTTGTGCGTACGAGGTGGACCTTTTGGATCTGTTTTCTGGAATGGAAAGGCGTGGACATGACCCCTTTCTCCTGTCTTTACTGTTTGACCTGGCTGTTCACACTTAAGACACCCAAACTGTCCATTGAACTGAACAGTGTTAAGTACCAATGCTTTTGCTGGCAAATCACAGGTCCCTGCAATAGTAAAGGCTTTGCATATGAAAGGTTCTTGAGCTCCAGCAAACTGAACAGAAACGCCATCTCTTTCAATTCTGTTCAGAGTGTCACAAAGTGGTTCAAGGAAAGTCAACATTGACGGCTTTGAGTCCCCAAACCAAAGTCCTGCAAATATCAGGTTTTCTCGCTTAGTGCGTTCAACAAAGTTTAACTCGTTTATGACACAATAAAAAGGCCAAACAGAAAACTCTGAGGACTTAAAAATTGGTATGCCATCAGTGTTCCACATTAAAGAAATGTTTCTGGCATCGCTGAGAGGCCCATTGGAAGTAACAAGTTTCTGATAGACTTCTCCGTCATATATTTCCTCAACACTGTCATGACACTTTTTCTGTCGATTAAACCTGAACTTAAGTTTTTCTTCAAAACCTTCCTTAGCAAACAATCTCTTCAATTGTGCTCCAATAGGGACCTCAATGAAGTAGGAAGTTGACCCCTCCATCAACACATTGGCTTCACAGGCTTTACACTGCGTGTCTGTACTCTCAACAGTCATGAGGCATGCACTACAATATTTGTGCAAAAGCAGAGTGGAGGAATCATCAAAAAACTGCCTGAATTTATGCAAATTTTGAAGACATTCAGTTTGGATATCTGAGGGGCAGTGCAGAGAAATTAGTGTAAGCAAGTCACTGAGAGCTCTTCCTGTTATTTTGTGTATGTTTGCAAAAGTCATTATGAGGAGAAGACTTTCTGCAACAGAAATTGGCGCATTTCTGTAAAGTGGATGATCTCCAGTGTGTGTAGAGCTATTGGGTTCTGTTCCCTTCTCTTGGTTTAGATCAAAACCATCCTCAAATGATAGGCCATCATCAAATGACAGGTCATCATCAAATAACACATTATTATCCAATGTCCCTTCTTCAACAAATTCAGGTAAGTGATCAACAAATGTATCCATGTGGACAGGCTGTTCAGGCTCTGGTTCAACACTATGACAAGAGTGATGCATCTCACTTGTGTGTCCATAGCATTGGGATGAATTCTTGGCATTATGGAGGTCACACAAATTTGCGATTGAAGAGTCTCCCAGATGAGCACCATCATCCATTTCCAGATTTGTGGAACTGGTCTCTTGCTCAGTGCGGCCGTCATCTGACCTCCAAAAAAAGAGAAATGACATATTTTAGCAAGTATGTTTTCTTAGATCGTCATTTACACCAGTTGTTGTGAAGAAATATTGGTGCATTTGTAGCTTATAGTCTCAAAATGTTAATTTTTCATTATACTTCTGCTAAACACATTACTTAATTACTAGACTATTTCAGTGTTATAGTCATCTGAGCTGCAGGCAAAACCATGACATACTGAGGTTTTCAGTGTTTCACTTAGTATACATTAACTCTCTGAAGTAACACTGCAGTCAATCAAAATTTTTAGCTTTGCAAAATGTATTTTTTACATTGCCACTGAATAAATAGATCACACACAAACTTGGTAGCTGGAGAAAATTTAGTTTTTTGTGGACATTTCTTACCTCTGATCTCCAGTTCTTGTGTGTCCAGCTAAAAAAAAGAGAATAATGATACATTTTTTAAACTCACATGCAAATTCATTAGGCAGAAATGGGTAAAAATATAGTAACGCATCCTTCCTTTATGAAGATAAATGTTAGTATCTTTTGAATCAGTTTGAGAGAGGTGAAAATTTACTTGAATGATCTTTTTGGACAAATTAATATGTGGTGCTTTTTAACTGTTAGGTAATGCTTAGAAATATTGACATTTTCTTAACCATAAATTGTAAAAAATATGAAATTATTAAGGAATGTCATCAGAAGTAATGGAGCTGATGAAATGTAGCTGAGAGAAGAGCATCAGAGCTGACCATTTTTCCTATAAAATACCTTAAAGCCATACTTGAGTGAAAGAAAATGTATTAAAATATGACTTTGTTAAAAGCTAAAAATGCCCACATAAAGAGTACATGAGTAAAAGTCTTCAAGTATCTGATATTACTGCAAATTTGCTTCAAGGTCAAAAGTAAATGCTTTGCATAAATACTGCATGTACTGTGTCCCACGGATTGGCTGATAATTGACCTGGCCAACTATCAGATCTGATATTAACCATTCATCTGACTATCTAAATCAACTAAATTAATTTAAATATATGTTCTTTTGGTTTCAATGCTTCGTGCAATCTGTAAAACAGATATAAACTATAGTTATCGGATGAATGTCCCGGAATGAACAATAAAATGCTTGTCTTCAATATTTATTGGAGTGGAAATATGCGGCAATTTAAGCACCAAATCCTTAAATTGTACCAAAGTACAGAACTTGTGTAAATATACAGTGCTTATATTCAGTCGCTGAAGGTGATAATAAAAAATAATAAAATGTTAATTTCCTTACCTTTCTTCTATATCTTTTGCAAGTATTTTGCTGGCTCTTCACTTTCCTCCTCCAGCGTGAGTTGTGCCTCTGTTCCATTTCCAAATCTATTTAGCCCCAACTGTTAGCCTGAAATGAATTCAACAGTAGAAATAAGCACTTGGAAGTTGAACATAATATTCATTACACAGTGTTAGTACATCACAACAAACCTTAAAGCTATACATAATCTTCAAAAATGTTATCTTGTTTAATAATGGTGACGGAGGGCGCTTTCAAATACATCGGTTCCAAATTTCTCATAAGTGTTAAATTTGGGTTGAGTGAGTGTCATGTTGGTAAGAGTGAAGCTTGTATTTTACTAGGTGGTCAGGTGTCATAAAGATTTACCTTACAACCACCAAAGCTCTCTGTAACTTCTACAGTAGAGTAATATTCATGCTTGACTGGCGTCAGAGACGGAGCTGCAGGAAGAATAAACCTAGGGATGACAAAAAAAGAAGGTAATCATAAATGGGAGTCTGCATATGCACAAAATATGATGCAATTTATTGTCACTTAAGGGTTACAGTAAGTGAATTAAACATGAGGAACCTTTCCAATTACAGAGAAATTGGTTCAAATTAATATAACTAAATCATAATCATAATGAAAACAATCATGGCTGTAACATTTATAACCTTGTAACCATTGGCAGAGTTTGCATGAAAAATGTCACAATACTGAGTCTAACATATGACCCATAGAAATATAAATATACATTTTAAAGTGAGGTTGAACTTATCGCATACGAAAAGACAGCAGACCATTGACAAAACAAGGATAAATCCAAAAATGAGCTCTTCTGTAATCATTATATCCATTTTTCATATGAACACAATTTTGACTACTTCCTCTGTCTTCCCAATAAAAATAAAATGAACGTAATGCATTAGCCTGTGCGCAGTCAGGTGTGATTCTTAATCTTGCATTTAATGCACAATGGTTATTCTTATAGTCATTTTTTACTTTATTTTAAATTATATAATTGGCTTCAGTTGACTGGAAATCATGTCCTTGCCTTCAGTAAAGACAACCAGGCGCACTTGCCCTCAGTATTACCAGGCACTTCCTTGCATTGCATAAAATAAGTTTTTGTCTAAAAAAAAAAAACAACTTTTTGCATAAAGGAGGGAAATTTTTGAGTCAGTAGTTTTCCCTTTGTTTCTTTGTTTCAACCAAAAACACTTACACAAAAAACACACTTCTATAGCTAAAAGTACTCATTTCTTCTAATTTTTGAATCTTGTTGCACTGTGCCGTGACATTACACGTTTCCTTCCCCTAGTAAAAAGCAAAGTTCCACCAAGTTTACATTTTAAAAATGCACAAAGGAAAATGACTGCCCTATTATAATCACTTCCAATGTGTAATTCTAACCACTTCATTATTGGTGTAATATTAAAGTTAATGAAAACGAAGTAAGGGAATATTGTAAAAATGAAGATTTAAAATAAACTGTTGTTAGGCTAAATGGAATAAAAATAAAACCAAGCTTGCTACTCAAGTGGTAACTAAAGATGTAATAAACGTTTACAAAGATAACTAAAATAACCTCAATTTATACAGAAAATCTGGAAGTAAATTAATCATTTTGGGGAAAGTGTTGCATTATTTACTTACCAGCCAGAGAAGCTGCATCTCCATGTTCCAGAAGCTTCGTTTGGCGCAAACACAAGCGTGAACTTTCAACCCTGAAGATGATGCAGCCCTTAATTTAGCATTTCATTGGAAGAGAGCGCCATCAGTCACAAATGCTGCATCGTGATTGGTCGATTCACAACGGTGGGAGTGACTTGAAGACGTTATGTCCGTCCGGTAATGTAAAGCTAAGCTATAGCCTGGGAGTTGAAGGCTGAAGGAATGAAGAAAGAAGCCGCAGCGCAAAAAAGAAGGTAAGCTACATCTTTGTTAAACGTTATTTGGGTGGAAATTTGTAGAATTTATGAGGTGAGTGTTTGTGTTAGTTCTGTCCTGATAGTTTTTGTAGAAACCGCGGTGGGCACATGTGGCTAACTGTGAAGCTAGCTCGGCTCTAAAAGCCAGGACCACATTTGGCCATAAACTTGCTGTGAACTACCCAACATTAACTGTGGTGTGTCTGGTGATTTTAGGTCAAGTTTTCAGTCCCCAAATGGTCTGATAGAGTAAAATTATCGCAGTGTGTCCTGCAGAGCAGGCAGCAGATGTGTGTGTGTGGTGGGTGGGGGGGCTTCAATAGAAATGAGATGAGTTTGAATTTTGTTTTTTGTTTTTTCAGAATGGATGCAGCAACGAGCAAAAAAGAGATGCCTAAAAGAGCGCGAAATCCACCGAGGAGGACCCTGTATGAACTAGACCTAGATGACCCACCCAGAGATGACCCAGAAGGTAATTGAGTCATTATTGGCTTGGCAAGTTTTTAGATTGATCGTGTTTTTGTTTTGTTTTTTTAACTTACTTTGAACACTATAACAGTCAAAATCTTTGACAGTCTCAGTTCTCTTATCACTGGGATAATTATTAGCAATATGTTGGCAGATTCAAGACACAAACCTTGATTTATGAGAATTTTAAAAGAAATGCCAAGAAAAGGTGGAATAACCCTCACTTGTAAGTGTGTACATCTAAGTGATTGTATTTTGCAATGCTATTGGTTAAATTACCACATAGTTGGGGCTGGGAGATTCATTTATAAATGTTTTTCAATAAAATAACAATTATCACTGAAAAATTGTCTTTTACCAGTCTAGGCATGACATTGCAAATAGGTTTCTGATTTTTGCTTGCAGAAATTCTGTTGTCACTTGATTGCAAATTTTAGAATTTAATTCTTTACAAGGTATTGATAATTTACTGAACCACATCAACAGATGTTAAATAAAAAACTGGTACAAATTAACTCCAAGTGATAGAAACATAAAGAGCTGAAATAGGCAAAATACATTAAAATGCTAAAATTTGAATACTTTTATTCAACAGTATAATTACAGACTTAAATGACATATACAGAATAAAACACTTTAGACGACACACCTACACATTTCACTACCCTGTTGATTTATAAATTCATTATAAGAATAGTTGTACAATTAATTTGCATATGGTGCATGTATATGTAGTGCTTTTGGTACAAGAATTTCAGCTCAGAGTGCTTTTTTAGAAAATGGGTTAAGTGAATATATAAAATGCATTTAAAAAAGTTAAAATTTTAAAGAAGAGTGCTGCATAAATCAAAAGTTGCATGAGTGAAGAAGTGCAAAGCAAATGCAAATAGAATAAATGTATTTCTAGTTGACATCTATACTGAAGGGATAAAGTTTTAGATTTGCTAAGATCTAAGGATTAGACCTGAGACCAATAGGACACAGTAGCATGTTTAAGTAAGACTGATACTGTCATGATTTAGGTAGGTTTTGGCTTGTCCTGTTTTATTTTGTATAATGTTCCTTGTTTAGACCTCTTGTGTTTTCTTTTTGCTCTCTTGATTCTGTTCTTCATTTTAGTGAAGTTGCCGGTTTTGTGTCTTGTCTCTCTTGTTTCCTGTTTTCTCTTGAAATCCCTCTGTTCCTCGTGGTTTCTTCCTGCCCTCTCTTCTGTGTCTCCCTGATGATGGTTCTCTTACCTGTGCTTGAAGTCTCCCTAGTGTATTCAGTCTCTGTGTTCCCTGTTCTCTTTGTTGGGTCATTTGTTGTCCATGTTTCACCATGTGCTCGTCTTCAGTGTTTCTAGCAGTCTAAAGTGTTCTCCAGTGTTTCTAGATAGTGTCCGTTATTTGGTTGATTTCTTTTGGTGAGGCTTTTCTTTACTTTGTCACTTTGTGTCGGTTTAGGTTTATATTTGAACTTTCTTTTGGATTGGACTGGTTTCTGAGTTTTGATCCCTTTTTTGATAGTTTAAAATAAAGCTTTTTGAGTTTATCTGCATTTGAGTCCTTCACCTTTGTTTTCTGTTAGTTTTGGGTACAAATCCATGACAGATACTGCTCTGATCTACTTAAAATCTCCTCTGTTTGCTCTGTTCTTCTTCAGGACATTTCGTATTCCTGACCTTTGAGGATGGGTACACAGCAAAAATATTTTCTGCTGGTGATATAATGACCAAAGATCAGAATCCCATTGCCTGTCTCAGAGATCTAAAGCCAGGAGAAGAGGTGCTCGCAAGATGGTCTGACAATAAGTTTTACAATGCCACAGTGGACTTCATTGGAACTGCCCACAGTACTGTGGATGCCAAGAGAACCACAAAAAAAGACATGAAAAAAAAAGATGCAGCTGCTAAAAAATTCTACAGCCTTCCATCACCACCTCAAGCAAATCAGTCCACCTCCTCACAGGATCACCCAAATAAAGAGGACCACGATGTTATCCGGCCTGCAACTCCTTGGCCAGTGTGCCAGACTCCATCTATGGAGTCACCTCTACCCAGCAAGCCGGAGCACCAGCTCGTAACTGCCTGGCCACAGTACCAGCTTCCAGTGTCTCAGTCATCACCACATAGACATCCATATTACCAGCATCCTCCTATCCAGCCGCTCCACCAGTATGCATCCACTCCATCTCCAATCCCACATCGTTCAACCCTTTTGCAGTTTCCAGAGCATGACAAACCTCACAAGGCACTGCCCACACCTATGGACCTGTCAGGACAGCAACCTGTTTTGGCAGATTTGGATCAGCAAAGACAGCCACCAGCTCCTACTGCAACAGCCAAAGAAAGCTTTCTCCAAATGTTGTACAATACACCTACTGTTCTTGAGGACCAGAGTCAGACTAGTTCATCTGGACATGAGAGTTCTTCAAGCTTATCTGCAGATACTATAATCATTGAGCGGGATCCAATCCCAGAATATGGGGAGCCAATTTTCAGTTCTCCTGAATCAACAGAAGACGGATCATGGAAGCCATGCAGGGCATGCAAGCCAGAGGTTGAAAAATGAGTGGGGGAGAAGGCCAAGCTGCAGAATGTGCTTTGTGGAATAAGTAAGTACAATTTGTCTCTCTGTAGCAATTAATTGTTCCTTTTATCTTAGTTCTCTTAAGGTACCTAAAAGACGTTCAGTACACACAAGCACTGTAAATAATGCAAATGTGGGCAATAATCAAGTGTTATTAAGAGAGAAGAAACTTTATCCCAGAGGGAAATTCAAATGTATCATTGAACTCGTCTATAGGTAATGTGTCATAATAATAAATTGTAATTAAATTTGCAAATTTCTAAGTTTTGTTACTTTTGATTTTGAAGTTGGGTGCTTAAGCTAAAACTTAAAGTATTAAACAATTTTGTTGAAACCCTTCCCTATTGTGAAATCTTAAGTTTAAACTTGTTTCTGCCTTTTTTGACTTAATGATTGCTGCTGTGGAAGGTAACAGATCTTTTATGCCACAGGTGGTGAGCATCTCAAGGCATTTAAACATTTTCTGGACAAAGTGGAACAGATCCAACCTCAGGCTGGTGTTTGGACTCCACAAAACACATCTGGGAAGCAAGAGCTCTATCCTGAAAGTGGCCTGTTCCTGTCCTCGGTTCGCCTGGCTGCAATCCATGCAGAAGCAAAGAAGGACTGCCTTCGCCTATTTCATCTTCTTTTTGATGAATTCTTCACTGCAGAGGAATGCCGAAATGCTGTGGCCTTTGGGAAACACGGAAAGGTGCCACTTGGGAAGACGGTCCTGGATAAGCACAAAGTCGATGGGATTCTTAGTAAGTGTGTTGCTTGTTTGGTAGTTAACAGTTTTTAAAGTTGTGGAAATTCATTAATGACAGTGTTTGGGTACTTAATATAGAGAGGCAACGTCTATGAAGTGAAATTAGGGTCATAAGTTTTATAAATTTTAAAACAGAGAGATTTGAAATGCAATTGTTTACATTGAAATTAGATTAATTAAACAAAAATTAAAGACACAGTTTTATTTCAGATAAGTTATTTACTTACATTGAAATATTTGTATTGATCCAATTCCCAATATGATTTTCATTAGTTTCAAATATTTGAGTTTAAGACCTTTGAACCTGGTTTTGCATTTGAAGCGTGGTGTGAAGGGAGAGGGTCATGGAATAATGATGAAAGAATAACTATGAAGGAGGCATCTCCTCTGCTTGGTCAAAGCTGCTGCTCCTTCAGTAGATGCTGCTGCTTTCTCCTGAGGGAGCTGCTAACTATTTACCCTATTTCACAGATCATCATATATAAATGGCTAAAGTTTGTAACACGGTGACATACATCAAGGTAAAAGACGTGTTTAGGTGAATGAACTCACGTGTACAAAATATAAACAGGGTTCCCGCGGATCCTTAAAAAGTCTTAGAAAGCCATTAAATTCATTATTCTAAAAATAAGGCCTTAAAAAGTCTTAAAAAGTCTTAAATCCAATTTTCAAAAGTCTTAAATATTTGAACATGTTAGTCAGATTTATGTAAGTTTGAACAAAAAAATATTTAGAACATTTATCTATTTTTCAATAATAATTTACAGATTTTCTCACGTGGCAACATAGCGTAATAAAAATAGCGGAACTGACAAAACGATTATGTGGTTGCACCCGGATCTCTAAGAGCAGACGCATGTCTGGCTAACAGCGGAACCAGGCAGCGTGTCCGAGGCATACGGAAGAGGATTAGGGCCACTGACAAAAAAAATATTTCTCTAAAGAAAAAAAGTCAGAATTCTGACTTTAATCTCAGAATTCTGACTTTAAACTCAGAATTCTGACTTTTTTCTCAGAACGTCAGAATTCTGAGAAAAAAGTCAGAATTCTGAGATTAAAGTCAGAATTCTGACTTTTTTTTCTTTGGAGAAATATTTTTTTTTCTTAGTGACCCTAATCCTTTTACGTAGAGGCACGGTGTATTTTTTTAAAAGAGTGTTTTCAGACTCGGCACGATGGGAGTCACACACGCAAAGCGCAAAACACAAAGCTTCAGAATCGAGCTGCCGACAGACGCCACGTATTTCCCAGTTCTATTCGTCTCTCGTTTCCACCATCCATCCGGGTGCCCCCACCCGGACCCCCGACAACAACTGGGACCGCAGCAGAACCATAGACTGTTCTTATAATACATCCATGAGCAGAACCACATCTCCGGATATTCAGCAGTACGCCTGCAACGAAAGCGGAGGTCTGTGGTCCTTGAATATAGTGACGAAACACCAATCATTTAAGTCAAATAAGGGAGTAAAATATACAGTACTGAAGTGCATTTAAACTCTACTATATATATAATATAATATAATAATATATTATATAATATATATATATATATATATAAATATATATATATATATATATATATAATTTTTTTTTTTTCTAGGGCTAAATGATTTGAGAAAATCTAATTGGGCTACAATATTGCGCGATTTACTCTCCAATTGTTTTAATGTTCCTCATCTTATCTATTCTTAAACAAAAAAAGCAGTTTATTTTTTTATAGTATAACCAATATGACATTAAATTAATCTAAGGACAAAAGATTTGAGAAAAAGTGGAGAGACAGAAACAAAATAGGTATGAAATTGTAAAAACTGGGTAAAAATGGTACTATGAAAGTGGAAAAAAGGTTAATAAATAGGTGCAAAATAGGTAGGAAATTGCAAAGACCATGGGGAAAAATTAGCAAAGAAAAAATCCAAAAGTGGCTTAAGAAAATTGATTATGGCAGCAAAATTGGGAATTAAATTTGTAATACAATTTCAAAAACCATGTAAAAATTCCAAAATATGGTTCTGACAGTGGCCAAAAAAAGATGAATGGGGGCAAAATTGACATAAAGTTGTAAAAACGAGGTTAAAAAAATGTAAAAATGGTTCAAAAGTGGGGAGAAAGAGTATGAATAGAGCTAAAAAATAGGCATGCAACTGCAAAAAACTACAACACAATGCCAAAAGGTTCAACACATTTTGGGCTAAAAATATTGAACCTGCTTCAATTTGAACAAGTCATATTGCGATTTAATCTAATTTGCAATTAATTGTTCAGCTATATACATATGTATATATATATATATATATATATATATATATATATATATATATATATATATATATATATATATATACATACACACACACACACACACACACATATATATATATATATATACACACATATATATGTATATATATATACTATATATATATATATATATATATATATATATATATATATATATATATATATATATATATATATACACACACACATATATATATATATATATATAATATAGTTTCAGTTGTGGTTTGTTGTCGACTTGGTCTTAAATTTGATTTCAAACGGCATTAAAAGGTCTTAAAAAGTCTTAAATTTAACTTGCCCTGAGCTGTAGGAACCCTGATAAACAAAGAGGTAAAAACAGTAGGTTTTTATCTGGTTGTAATAGTCATATTTAGTTTCTTCACAAAACGCACATGAGTGTGTTCGGTTTAATACAGCTGAGTGAGGCGGAGTGATTTAGCGGAGGGATACATGACGTGAGTTGGCTTAGGTCCGGATAAGCTTTATATTTCGAAAATGTTAATGCACTTAAAAACACTCATATGTATCGTACTCTTAAACTGTGGTATTACTTTTTGATTTGAGTTCTTCTAGGGGGAGAAAATACCCTTTGTATTTAGTACAGTACTTTCCTGTTAGCAGCTATTTCTTCATCACAGACTCTTATAGACTGTGACTTACTGAAGGAGAGGAGAGAACTTTCTACTGTATCTAATGTTCTTAGTGGCCATATGGAGCCACTAAGTCCCACTTCAAAAAAACTGAACTATCCCATTAGTGGTCACAATTTAATTGGACTCTGTGGGTTTTTTGTTCTTCTTTTAGCACAAATGGCTATGCCACTTTTAGATTGGTCTAATCCAAATCATTGATTTTATTCCATAATGTATGGAAGCGAAGAAGTACCAAAATCCAAATTAAAATGGATTAATAGAAATGCATTTTCATTTTCAAAACAATGCTGTTTATTTGACTCAAATAAAATTAATAATACATTTTTGAAAAAGAATTTTCATTTTCTTGTTCAAGGCTGCTCATTCTGTGACTTGATTAAAATGAAAAATAAAAAGATATATAAGATTTAATTTTCAAACCATGCCCCAGCAAATAGGCACCAAAATTCATTCTGAATTGTCAAATTTCATAACTTAAAAAGCATTAGAACTAATGCTTTTTCACTTCAAGGTAATGGCTGGGATTTCTGACGCATAAATAAAATTAATTATAAGTAATCCAAACCTCATTTTTATTTTCTTGTTTAAGACTGCACATTCTGTGACTTAATTAAAACGAAAAAGAAAAAGAAATTTAAGATTTAGTTTTCTAAAGATGCCCCAGCAAATAGTTACCAAAATTCAATCTGAATTGTTAAATATGAAAATTAAAAAGCCTTAGCAGTAATGCTTTTTCATTTCAAGGATTTGGCTACAATTTTTGACTCATAAATAAAATGAACACTAAATCATCCAAACTGCATTTTCATTTTCTTCTTTAGGCTGCACATTTTATGACACAACTACAAAGAAAACAAAGAGGACATTGCTTTTTCGTTTTCATGTCCGCCCTGCAAAAAGTGGTCCATAATTCAATCTGAATTAGCAATTCAACGTGGCGCAGGAGAGTGACGTCAGCAGCTGCTCTCGCTCTTCAGCACAGCTGTGTACGTTCGAGGAGAGGACAGTGTGGAGTGTGAAGGTTGTGTTCGTACCGGACTGTTGTAATATATTCAGACACAGCAGAAATATCACCACCATGTCCACATCTGTGCTGAAGCTGATGAAGAAGGCTGCAGCTGCCCTCAAACAGCAACAAAATCGGCCACAAACAGCAGGTTTCAACTTACATCTGTCTCCCAACACGTCAGAAAGATATTCACCCTTAACAGTCGGGCATCACTTGCAGGAAATTGACACAGATCGAAGTTGTCTGGCTCGTTTGAAGTAAAACAGGCTTGCAGCTCACAGTCTTCATGACAGTGACCAAAAAAAAGGGGTAGGGTTTGTAACTGTTTTTTTCATTGAGGAGTTATTGACTTGGAAACTCTGAATCTGTGAATATCAGCAGAGATCAGGGAGGCAGCAGCCTCCAACAGTCAGTCCAGACCTCCACCTCAGAGCAGCCCAGGGCTGCAGCATCAGGAACACATGCTGCACCACTGCACCCTGCTGACCGGCTGTCTCCTCAAACTGAAAAGTCGAGTCAAACATCAGCCTGTTTCTCTGAGAAAACATCATTTTGACTTTCTGATGCACCAAGAATATGAAATTAGTTTTACAGGACAACGTGTGTCCAAATCAGTAAATCAGTAAAGATCATCAGGGACAGAAACACAAGTGACAGGAACATGAGATCGGTTTGATTCATAGAATCATGTTTCTGTGCTGAGGTAACACCATGGAGACATTTGGTTCTCTCAGATGGACCAAACATGGAACACTGGTCTAATAAGAGAGTGTGACGGCCTGGAGGGAGTCCCTGTCACTCAGCTCCTCTCCCTCCTCCCTCTGTGTCTGCTGTGGCTCTCTCCTGATCTCACCTCCTCAGCTCTCCTCCTTCAGCTCCTCTCCCTCCTCCCTCTGTGTCTGCTGTGGCTCTCTCCTGATCTCACCTCCTCAGCTCTCCTCCTTCAGCTCCTCTCCCTCCTCCCTCTGTGTCTGCTGTGGCTCTCTCCTGATCTCACCTCCTCAGCTCTCCTCCTTCAGCTCCTCTCCCTCCTCCCTCTGTGTCTGCTGTGGCTCTCTCCTGATCTCACCCCTCAGCTCTCCTCCTTCAGCTCCTCTCCCTCCTCCCTCTGTGTCTGCTGTGGCTCTCTCCTGATCTCACCCCCTCAGCTCTCCTCCTTCAGCTCCTCTCCCTCCTCCCTCTGTGTCTGCTGTGGCTCTCTCCTGATCTCACCCCCTCAGCTCTCCTCCTTCAGCTCTTCTCCCTCCTCCCTCTGTGTCTGCTGTGGCTCTCTCCTGATCTCACCTCCTCTGCTCTCCTCCTTCAGCTCCTCTCCCTCCTCCCTCTGTGTCTGTCGTGGCTCTCTCCTGATCTCACCTCCTCAGATCTCCTCCTTCAGCTCTTCTCCCTCTGTGTCTGCTGTGGCTCTCTCCTGATCTCACCCCCTCAGCTCTCCTCCTTCAGCTCTTCTCCCTCCTCCCTCTGTGTCTGCTGTGGCTCTCTCCTGATCTCACCTCCTCAGCTCTCCTCCTTCAGCTCCTCTCCCTCCTCCCTCTGTGTCTGCTGTGGCTCTCTCCTGATCTCACCTCCTCAGCTCTCCTCCTTCAGCTCCTCTCTGGCTCCTCTCTGGCTCCTCTCCTGCTCCTCAGTATGGAGGACAGCTGGAGTCCTCTGGTCTTTGTCTCTGGTGTTTTTTGGATCTGGTTTTTGTGTCCTGCTCCAGTTCTCCTCATTGACCCGTGTTTCTGCTGCAGTCACAGTGTCCAGGTTTCTCCTTCTGTTGGACACGTAGGTCAATGGTCACTGACTAATGCTCCAAATCTGTCAATGAAAATCCAGTCTGTCCTGTCTTCATCGATCTCTGTAAATGTTTTAATTGTTGAAATGCATCAGAAAGTTCATGTTCAATCGAACTTCAGTCAGTTTGTCTGCAGCATTGTAGATTTAGAGAACTCTAAAATCAGGTGTTGAGACCTGTTTGAACAAATGTCAGATATAAAAAACTAATCATTAAAATCACAATCAAACTGGACATAGAAGTCCTCCACAGATGGACAGTGAGCTGATGAGGAACTCTTACACTGTGGACATCATGGAGAGAGAAATGAACTGGTGTCACAGCAGGCCGGATCCAGATCCACATTCTGAATGGAACTGAGCTGAACTCTTTAATATTTAAACCTCAGGGAGAAGAAGATCTGAACAAATGTTTGTGTCAGAAATGAAGCCTCAAAATGCTTCAAACTTTTTATACCAGTCTCTTCTAGAAGTTTAACGCAGGGTTTCCAAACAACCTTTAGAACCTGGGAAATTATTTATTAGTTTTACAGTCATGGAAAACATTTGGAAAATGAGGGAGAAACTAAAGTATCTTTGAAAAGCTTGAAATGTCCTGGAAAATTATTGATCTTCATTTTAACCTGTTAGTGTAAAAAATCAAACAGGAAATGAAGTAAAAAGTAAAAAGACATTAACAGACAAAAATAAAAACTGACAGAGCATTTTAAAGTCTAATTCACTGGCTGCTGTGTCTTCTGGTCTGCAGATCTGAAAGTCTGTTATCTGTGCAGGTCTCTGTCTGAAACAGGCTGAACACAGAAAAGGAAACGCTGTGTTACTCTTTAAAGGAGAATCATTGAAATTTAAATGTGTTGTTGGTTTAAAGCAGGACTAGAATGATGACAAAGATCACAGTAAGTTGATTTTTCACTGAAGAACACACAATAAACCAGCAACTCAGTCATAAAGTTGTTGTGTTTGTAATGTTTGTGGACTGTTTTGAGATCTGGTGGTAAATGAGTTTCCCATGGGGATTAAAGAGATAATCTAATCTAATAAACTGAAGCAGCGGCTCATTCCAGACATTCTGTCAACAGTGGAAGAATCACAGTGACTGGAACTCTCTTTATTTTACTTCAGACATCTTCATTGTTCACCTACACTTTGCTTTTTGTTGATGGCGTCAGTGTGCTGTGGTTCTTACAGTGTCGCTGTGCTGCGCTGTCCGTGGTGCTGATCCTGACACATGGCTCGGTTCAGCACCACGGACAGCTCAAAAGCTCTCAGCCCCCAGTGCAGGTCACTTGAAGCTGACAGGGGTCTTATTTCTCTCAGTGCCCAGGTCTGGCCTGATTCATGTGGGAGAGCCGCTCCTGTCTTCTACTTCATCAGTGATGAAGCAGAAATAACTCTGGGTTACTGTTTGTGCTGTGAGCATGCAGCCATGAGACCAAACGAGAAAATACATCACAGCCCCGTTAATCCAGATTCTGAGGTTTCAGTTTGTCCTATGAGTCCACAGGCCATCAGAAGTTGGGTCTGGATTTGTGTGGAGGCTTCTTCTTAGATGGCTCTGCTGCCTCAGCTGCTTCAGGATCCATCATGCTTCAGAGGTGACCTACAGTTCTCTGAGTCTCCACCACACCGACTGGATGCTTTTCAGATGCATGAGTTGGTATCCATGAAGCCTCCAGTGTTGGTTCAGCTGCTCCTGCAGTAAGACTGTGACATCCAGCCCGTCAGACTGAGCTTTCTGCCTGAACATCAGAGAGACTGGAGGAGCCTGTGCAGTGTGGACAAACTAAAACTAAGGCCATCCTCAGTTAGTGAAACATCAGTATTTCCCAGAGTCTCAAACCAAGAAGGTGGAGATAACAGATGAACTGTGATGGTGAGAGGACTTACAGACCTTTCCTTTTCTTTATCTTTTCTCAAAATGATGAGATCAGGGCTTTAATTTTAGATCAAGTGAATTCAATCATCTTCATAAACTTCTGCTGAGTCTGATGTTCCTGTGATTAATGAACACAAACCGCTGAGTGAGCTCCAGATTAGAGCTGCAGCTGACGGCTTTTCTCTGTCTCTGATTCATCAACTAGTAATCTGACATATTCATTAACCAGTGAACTGACTAATTCAATGATGTTCTGCTCAATATAGGCACCTGCTAGAGGTGCCGTGGCCTCTAGGGGGCGCCACAGAATGGGATAAATTCACCCTTAATATACTTCCATTGAAATGGGAAGGATGAGCTGTAAAAATGTCAAAGGTCACATTGATACAAATGTAAAGCAATGTCCAATTAATATGACTAGAAATAATAAAACCAAATAAGTGTCCCTCATGTTTAGAGTTATTGTGTGAAATCTGTTTTTTAAATGTTTCATGTGGATTGTTATATTTATTATTTATTACAATGATCTATTTACTAATGTTCAGTATTTTTATTTTGTGTTGTCAGATTGTTTTTTATTTATTTGTAAGTTCTTGAGCTGGTAGATTTAGTGATATGTTATCTTATAATTAAAAACAACAGTCAAAACAATATTTGATTTCTTTTGTAAGCATATGTAAATCACAGACGGAGGGGGCCGTATTAAATCTCTCTTGGGGCTCCACATTGTAATATTTCATTAGACAGATGTGTGAACAGCAGCTCTGTTGTTTGTTAGCTTGTCTGTTGTTGCTTTAGATGTGCTCTAACTTTTCCCTTAAATGTCTAAAAACAGATCAAAGTGTCAAAGCCACACGACTCTCCTTCATATCAGCCTGATAAATGTGACAGCAGTTCATCTCAAAGTGATCAGATGGTAAAAACACTGAGTGTGTTGGTCATGTGAGCAGAAGTGTGCAGTCACATGACTCAGGCTGACAGAGGAGGAACAGTGGATCTAAAAGTCACTCAGAAACATCAGCTGCTCCTCGCTCAGCACACTGTCACACGCTCTCTCAAATCCAGCACAGGACTTCACTTTTTACACACAGGATGCAGATTGGAGATGAAATATTACAGAGGGGGGGTCTCATGAAGGACTTCAGGTTCACCTGCTCCTTAAATCTACGCAGGTGGAAACCAGGTGTGTCAGCGAGCCCACGCAGGCCAGACTGCTGCTGTGATTAAAGAGTGAAAAACAGCCAGAGGAAGAAGAACCAGAGTCCTGCTGATCTTAGAATTCATCCTGTTATCAGACCAAGGAGAACAGCTGAGGCCTGATCCTGATTTAAGACCCCTGAGGCCTGGACGGTCTGAGCCTGACCCCAAAGGGAGGACTAACTCAGACCCTCCTCTCCTGGAGGCTCAGAAGTGCTGTGAGATGTGACATGTGCCCTAAGGGGTCACCTCTCAGGGTCAGGGTCCTGGTCTGGATGGTCCTCTGTGGAGTGAGCGTCTTTGTCAGAGAAAAGTGAACTCACTGAAGACCAGCTAAAGGTCAAAGGTCACAGAACTCTCCAACAGGTTCAACTTTTATTGACAAGAAGAAAAAAACTTATTTACAATAAATTCAACATCAGATCAAAAGTTGAGATTAAAAAATAAATCAAGTCCAAAAATCTGGTCCTGGTCCTTCCTGTTGTGACGTGTCTCGGTCTGCTCGTGACCCACCTGAAAAGGGTCTGAGGACCAGTTTTGTGTCATGATCCACCAGTTGAGAATCACTGAGATAGAATAGTTATTCCAGACCAAAGGTCTCCCTGCTGGGCTCTGAGCTGCTGCCCTGTGATTGGCTCTAACTGTTGGCCCCTCCAGGGCTGATAAAGGAGGCCCATGCTGAAGGCCAGAAGCTGCAGTTCCTAAAGTGTCCACTTGAGGCTGCTGCAGGAGCCCTGGAGGTCACATGACTGTGTGCAGCTAACAGACGTTTTTACGGCCTAAATAAACGTCTTTACAGCCTGGACCCTGCAGACCAGGACAATCACAGAACAGACATGTAGAGCTCTGTGAACACAAAATGTCTCTGAGCCTCAAGAACAAGGATTTGTCTTCATTTAGCTCTGACAGTGTTGAACATGTGACCTCAGCAGATCAGGCTTCAGTGGACCAGCAGTGACCTTTGACCTGCTCCACGTCTTCAGGGTTTGATGAACTCAGAGCTGTTTGACAGCAGGACTCCGTAACAATCTCTAAAATCTCATTTGAGGCTCTTTGAGAGCTTTTTGAGGCCCCACCAGAGAAGAGTTAGGGCCGCTCCTGCTCGGCTAAACCAACAGTCCTCAGTCCAGCTGAGCTGAGTTCAGCTGTTTGTTCTATCAGGGGCCTCCATGCTGATCTGTTCAGCTCACATTGTTCTTTAATGAAGACACAACAAGTCCAGAGACTGAATTTCAGATCAATAAAAGGACCCCAGGACACATTGTTCTTTAATGAAGACGCAACAAGTCCAGAGACTGAATTTCAGATCAATAAAAGGACCCCAGGACACATTGTTCTTTAATGAAGACACAACAAGTCCAGAGACTGAATTTCAGATCAATAAAAGGACCCCAGGACACATTGTTCTTTAATGAAGACGCAACAAGTCCGGAGACTGAATTTCAGATCAATAAAAGGACCCCAGGACACATTGTTCTTTAATGAAGACGCAACAAGTCCGGAGACTGAATTTCAGATCAATAAAAGGACCCCAGGACACATTGTTCTTTAATGAAGACACAACAAATCCAGAGACTGAATTTCAGATCGATAAAAGGACCCCAGGACACATTTAGACCCACAGCAGGAAATAATAATAATACATTTTATTTAAAAGTGCCTTTCTTAGCACCCAAGGACACTTTACAAAATACATAATAAAAAACAGTGCATTAAAATCTCAATTAAAACAAAAAAAAAACAACATACAAGAGTGAAACTAGAAGAAGAGGAAGAAGAAGAAGAGCTGAGAGAGGACACGCCTGCATTTGGACAGAGACCTTTGAAATGCTCCCTGAACAAACATCATGTTGCTGCTGCACTTTGTTTCTGCTGTTTTCTGAAGAGCCTTTAAAAAAGACTCACACAGGGCTGAAACAGGGGGGCTCCGTCAACGGGACGTCCCATGATGAAGACCTCTGAGGAGGAAGAAGAAGAGCGGCTGAGACTTTAGAAGGCCTCAGATTTCACAAAGCAAATGTGAGACTGTGTCAGACTGTTTGAGGATCTGCAGGGACCTGAACAGAGTCTGTGTGGACATGTCTGCAGAAGGACACAGCAGCAGGACGTCCCAGTCGCTGAGTTACTGACTGTTGATGAGCTCACACATGGTTAGACCTCCACGAGTCCTCTGAGGGTTTCTGCTCCAACACAGAACCATCTGCTGTGCTGCTCAGTCTCCAGGATCATGGACCAGGTCAGGACTCCGAGCAGCAGATGATGGTCGTCTCCTCAGCTCCACCTGTAGGTAAAAACAGAGCCAGTGTTTAGAGCAGAGAGCTGTGAGCTGTGGTCAGAGCAGAAGAATGAATCAGGAGCCCTCCAATAACTGAGCTCCATCAGTCTGAGAGCAGACAAAGCTCTGAGGACTCTCTTCAGTCCAGGCTGAAGCTGCAGCTTTGTTGGATCTTCATCTGTTTGCTGAGTTTTCACTCTGCTCTGCGTCCAGCACACCAAAGCCTGTCACATGTTGGTCTGCAGTGGTCCAGCTCTAGGGATGGGCCCAGGATGAACTTTTGGACCACAGTTCAGTCAAAGAAATAATCTGCTCTTCATATATGACACAAATATCACACTAGATCAGAATTCTCTTTAGACATTTATTTACTTTACTTCTAATCCAGATTGATTTATTTATAAGAAAGAAGTTCAAACTTGGACTCAGATGTTCACTTGAACACATCCAGTTTCTGATTCTGACTGTTCATTTCACTCCTTATATTTCCAATTCAAACACTTTTGACATTATTTCTAAGTCAGTTGATTTTACTCTGGATATTTAAATTATAGAGACGTGGACCTGCAGCCTGTCACACTGAGGCCAAAACATTTTCCACTGATTGATCTGATCTGTTGCGTACTGTGCTCATTTATGCTTGTTGCTGCTTTAACCCTGTTAAATTTAACCATTGTGGGGTAAAGGATTATCTTATCTATATGATATGGACTAACAAAGAACAATGACTTACAGTTATTGTTTATTATAATTAAGCAAGACTTTTGAGAAAGGATCAAAACAACACAGCAAAAATATAGAACTTATTTTAATGTCTCCACAAAAACTCCCCTCTGAAAATGTCCTGTTTATTGTCACCCCAACATGGAAGAGGGATTTCCCCCCTGTCTGTGTCTAAAGACGGCAGATGAAGCTGCAGCTCCTGATGTCTCTTTATTTCTGGTCCCTGAAGGTCTCACAGCTCTGGACTCAAGGTTCAGGTCTGTGTTATAAGTGTGGGAGAAACACACGCTGTTGAAGAGCCTGAAGGACTCATGAAACAGGACTTTTTAAACTGCAGCAGACTATGACAGCGTCTCATCGTCCCAGCCCTATCCACCACCAGCTGGAGCTGCAGCTACCGTAATACAAGAAGCAAAGGCTCAGCAGGTCACAGCAGGTGGACTAAAGAGCAGCAGGTTCACACAAACTGAACTTTGTAGGTTTTGTTAAACACCACAGAAATCATCAGGCAGAAGGAGAGAAATTCATTTTCCCTCTGAGAGACTCAAAAAACAGAGAGAAACAGGAGAGATTTATATTCTGGGATTTAAAGTTAATTCAACTCTCTACTTACTCCAGAGTCTTCAGTCTGTAGTTTGGATTCTTCTGAAGATCACACAGCACCTCCACTCCTGAATCCTGAAGTTTGTTCTTGCTCAGGTTCAGAATTCTCAGATGGGAGGGGTTGGACTTCAGAGCTGAGGCTAAAGAAGAACAGCTGATCTCTGACAAACTGCAGAGCTCCAGTCTGAATAAAGAAGAGAGAATGAAGAGAAAAACTCTTTAGGATCCAATCAGATGTGTCCACATCACACAGTCTGCTCAGCAGAGCCAATCAGCTGCGGCTCTGAATCAAATGTATTCTGTATTCAAAATCAAATTTCAGTCTCCTTAACTTTGGAGATAGAAAGAGGATCAAGTTTGTTCAGACGGGCTGAGATGTTCAGGTCCTCCTCTTCTCTGAGGGTGTTTTTATTCCATAGTGTGTTCAGCTCTTCTCCCAAATCTCTCTCTGTTTTCTGATCATCACAGCTTTCTCCTCACTACATGTTCTGGAGTATCTTCTGAGTCTGGACTTTAAAAATCCACATTTGTTCTCCTATGACTGACTTTCTGGGTTGGTGACAGAGTCCTGGATCATGGTCCTGATGCTCTGAGAGGAAGTCTCATTGTTTAACAGACCACAGTTGAATTTCCAGAATCCTCTGTCATGTCTTTCATTATTGTCTGGTTTCAGCTCCAGGTGCATGAAGCTGTGATGTGTT
Organism: Scarus forsteni; assembly: GCA_036419115.1. NCBI lineage: Eukaryota > Metazoa > Chordata > Actinopteri > Labriformes > Labridae > Scarus > Scarus forsteni. Next base: position 68,738 of record JAZDUH010000369.1, read on the forward strand.
CAGGGTCAAATATCCAAAGATATATCAGAGACATTTAGTCATGGATTATGTGAAAGTAGCCAACAGTCACTTCTAGACCTGCAGCTTCTATCTGCTTTAAACCAGGAGGATTTCAGCATTTCAGGATCTGAACTCCCCATGGATCCTCTACATTTACTCTTACAAAAGTCCATTATTATGTTGTTAAAATAATGTTTGTCACATCTTGATGGCCGTCTGTCCTTCCATTGGTCTGGGGTCATATTAAAATCCCCCACAATGATATTATCAGAGGGATAAAGGCCTTTCATCTCCATAACTGGAGCACTAACTGTTGACATCACATCTTTATTTTGGCCCTGATTATTGTCACCATAAAGATTTATAAATTAAATCTGACATGAAATGAACATGAGAAGAAGAAATGACTTCAGCTTGATGAATAAAAGTCTAAATTTGAAAAGAACACATCTGTCATTGATTGTTGAATCAGATGTTGTTTGTCTTGTTTCCTGTTTCTAAAACAAATAGACTGTCACAATCAGAGGAACACATCAGTTCTCCTGCAGGACACACCTGCTGTTATTTACAATAGAAGAAGAGTGGAGATATATCAGGAGGAGCTCAGAGAAGTTTGAAATGTCAGCAGATCAGATCTCAGCAAAAATCCACCATCATGCATCTCTACATATGATCAGTCAAACATCTGGACATGAAGATGCTTCAGTTCATAATCACACACACAAGATCTACAATAGAAACAGAGAACACATGAACTTACTTCAGAATCTCCAGTCTACAGTTTGGACTCTGCAGAAAATCACACAGCAGCTTCACTCCTGAATCATGAAGATTGTTCCCACTCAGGTCCAGATATCTCAGATGGGAGGGGTTGGACTTCAGAGCTGAGACTAAAGAAGAACAGCTGATCTCTGACAAACTGCAGCGCTCCAGTCTGAATAAAGAAGAGAGAATGAAGAGAAAAACTCTTTAGGATCCAATCAGATGTGTCCACATCACACAGTCTGCTCAGCAGAGCCAATCAGCTGCGGCTCTGAATCAAATGAATTCTGCATTCAAAATCAAATTTCAGTCTCCGTTATCTTTGGAGATAGAAAGAGGATCAAGTTTGTTCAGACGGGCTGAGATGTTCAGGTCCTCCTCTTCTCTGAGGGTGTTTTTATTCCATAGTGTGTTCAGCTCTTCTCCCAAATCTCTCTCTGTTTTCTGATCATCACAGCTTTCTCCTCACTACATGTTCTGGAGTATCTTCTGAGTCTGGACTTATAAATCCACATTTGTTCTCCTATGACTGACTTTCTGGGTTGGTGACAGAGTCCTGGATCATGGTCCTGATGCTCTGAGAGGAAGTCTCATTGTTTAACAGACCACAGTTGAATTTCCAGAATCCTCTGTCATGTCTTTCATTATTGTCTGGTTTCAGCTCCAGGTGCATGAAGCTGTGATGTGTTCAGGGTCAAATATCCAAAGATATATCAGAGACATTTAGTCATGGATTATGTGAAAGTAGCCAACAGTCTCTTCTAGACCTGCAGCTTCTATCTGCTTTAAACCAGGAGGATTTCAGCATTTCAGGATCTCAACTCTCCATGGATCCTCTACATTTACTCTTACAAAAGTCCATTATTATGTTGTTCAAATAATGTTTGTCAGATCTTGGTGGCCGTCTGTCCTTCCATTGGTCTGGGGTCATATTGAAATCCCCCACAATGATATTATCAGAGGGATAAAGGCCTTTCATCTCCATAACTGGAGCACTAACTGTTGACATCACATCTTTATTTTGGCCCTGATTATTGTCACCATAAAGATTTATAAATTAAATCTGACATGAAATGAACATGAGAAGAAGAAATGACTTCAGCTTGATGAATAAAAGTCTAAATTTGAAAAGAACACATCTGTCATTGATTGTTGAATCAGATGTTGTTTGTCTTGTTTCCTGTTTCTAAAACAAATAGACTGTCACAATAAGAGGAACACATCAGTTCTCCTGCAGGACACACCTGCTGTTATTTACAATAGAAGAAGAGTGGAGATATATCAGGAGGAGCTCAGAGAAGTTTGAAATGTCAGCAGATCAGATCTCAGCAAAAATCCACCATCATGCATCCCTACATATGATCAGTCAAACATCTGGACATGAAGATGCTTCAGTTCATAATCACACACACAAGATCTACAATAGAAACAGAGAAAACATGAACTTACTTCAGAATCTTCAGTCTACAGTTTGGACTCTGCAGAAAATCACACAGCAGCTTCACTCCTGAATCATGAAGATTGTTCCCACTCAGGTGCAGATATCTCAGATGGGAGGGGTTGAACTTCAGAGCTGAGGCTAAAGAAGAACAGCTGATCTCTGACAAACTGCAGAGCTCCAGTCTGAATAAAGAAGAGAGAATGAAGAGAAAAACTCTTTAGGATCCAATCAGATGTGTCCACATCACACAGTCTGCTCAGCAGAGCCAATCAGCTGCGGCTCTGAATCAAATGTATTCTGTATTCAAAATCAAATTTCAGGCTCCGTTAACTTTGGAGATAGAAAGAGGATCAAGTTTGTTCAGACGGGCTGAGATGTTCAGGTCCTCCTCTTCTCTGAGGGTGTTTTTATTCCATAGTGTGTTCAGCTCTTCTACCAAATCTCTCTCTGTTTTCTGATCATCACAGCTTTCTCCTCACTACATGTTCTGGAGTATCTTCTGAGTCTGGACTTTATAAATTCACATTTGTTCTCATATGACTGACTCTCTGGGTTGGTGACAGAGTCCTGGATCATGGTCCTGATGCTCTGAGAGGAAGTCTCATTGTTTAACAGACCACAGTTGAATTTCCAGAATCCTCTGTCATGTCTTTCATTATTGTCTGGTTTCAGCTCCAGGTGCATGAAGCTGTGATGTGTTCAGGGTCAAATATCCAAAGATATATCAGAGACATTTAGTCATGGATTATGTGAAAGTAGCCAACAGTCTCTTCTAGACCTGCAGCTTCTATCTGCTTTAAACCAGGAGGATTTCAGCATTTCAGGATCTGAACTCCCCATGGATCCTCTACATTTACTCTTACAAAAGTCCATTATTATGTTGTTAAAATAATGTTTGTCACATCTTGATGGCCGTCCGTCCTTCCATTGGTCTGGGGTCACATTAAAATCCCCCACAATGATATTATCAGAGGGATAAAGGCCTTTCATCTCCATAACTGGAGCACTAACTGTTGACATCACATCTTTATTTTGGCCCTGATTATTGTCACCATAAAGATTTATAAATTAAATCTGACATGAAATGAACATGAGAAGAAGAAATGACTTCAGCTTGATGAATAAAAGTCTAAATTTGAAAAGAACACATCTGTCATTGATTGTTGAATCAGATGTTGTTTGTCTTGTTTCCTGTTTCTAAAACAAACAGACTGTCACAATCAGAGGAACACATCAGTTCTCCTGCAGGACACACCTGCTGTTATTTACAATAGAAGAAGAGTGGAGATATATCAGGAGGAGCTCAGAGAAGTTTGAAATGTCAGCAGATCAGATCTCAGCAAAAATCCACCATCATGCATCCCTACATATGATCAGTCAAACATCTGGACATGAAGATGCTTCAGTTCATAATCACACACTCAAGATCTACAATAGAAACAGAGAACACATGAACTTACCTCAGAATCTTCAGTCTACAGTTTGGACTCTGCAGAAAATCACACAGCAGCTTCACTCCTGAATCATGAAGATTGTTGTTGCCCAGGTCCAGCTGTCTCAGATGGGAGGGGTTGGACTTCAGAGCTGAGACTAAAGAAGAACAGCTGATCTCTGACAAACTGCAGCCCCACAGTCTGAATAAAGAAGAGAGAATGAAGAGAAAACCTCTTTAGGATCCAATCAGATGTGTCCACATCACACAGTCTGCTCAGCAGAGCCAATCAGCTGCTGCTCTGCCTCCTGTACTTCAGTTTGTCTCAGCTGCTTTCACACACGTCTTGATCCGTTCCTCCTGTTTCTCTAAAGTGTAAACAGCAGAGCTCAGATTTTTCTGTCAGGATCAAACCTTCACATCTAAACACTTCAGTCTGAGCTCAGTCACAGTCTGCTGTCACATGGTCCACACTGCAGTCCACATGAACTTCATTAGAATTCATGATCAGAAAATGTTCAACAAGAAAAACTTGATCCCACCTGGACAGGTGAGAGAAGTCAACAAGACAAACACAGAGAGACTCCTACACACTGTGGTCTACATGTGCATCTCCAGAACCTTCTTTGTCCCTTCAAACATGTTGGAGCTCAGACCTTCATCAGGGTCCAGCTGATGCCCCTGGATGTGGTCTCTGCTGGTTCTGGTCCTGTCGGTTGAGGGCCCTTTGTGTTCTGGACCATGTTGTGTGTCTGCACTGGAGAACATCAATCCTCCATTCTGCTGACGTCTCCATCAAATATTTCTGCTCCGCTGATTGGAGGACGTCTTCATTATCTGCCCACTATGACATCATGACCCCCATTTTACACAGGACTCTGTCTGGATCTCCACGGGGGCCCGGTCTGTGGCCCTTGGTGGTCTCAGCCTAGAGGAGCACAGGGGTCCTTCATCTTCATCGTGAGAGGTGGCCTCCCTAATCTCACCACACTGTGCTCATGTGTTTGTTTTATGGAGGACACCAGGAGACTGATTTTCACACCTCAGAGGAGATTTATTTATTGATTGATTCATTTCTTCATTCAATCACTCAGATTTTTATTTGGAACTTTACTCAATTTACAAACATTATATCAACATACATTTAAAGGCATGAGTTTAGAGAGGAAAGAGGAGAAAACGATGAAATACATCAAATCAGAACACAAATAAATCAGATAAAATGATCAGAGGTTTCTTTTATCAGATCAGGGCCCTATTCTACGAAGCAAGTTCAGCCTAGCGAGATAGCCTTGGAACTACCTCGCTGAACTGAGCGCGGTAGCCGGCGGTCTCGCTAAACAGTTTGACGACTCTGGTTATCAACCTCATAAGTGGATCCAGCTTTGCAATGAGCGCGTGCACGCATACAAGGCAGAGCCCGCCGCATCTGACCAATCGCGAACATGGACCAGTCTGGAGCGTCAGAGCAGGCCGGAGAGAGAAGGACCGCATACTTCACACAGGAGGAGCAGGAGGCGATCATGACAAAGTATGAAGAATTAAAACATGTAATAAACGTCAAAAGCAACACCGTCACTGCTGAAAAAGCACGGAAGGAGTGCTGGCAGAAAACTGCTGACAGTCTCAATGCATAGCACGCAAAAATCTTTGGTGCCATCATCATCCTGAAATAGCACTGTTCAACATGCACTTTTACTGTAACATGCACCAGACATGTCTAATTCATTTCTAAGATGAATTCATTCATTTGTTCATTCCTATCCTGTTTACATTTTTTGTGTGATATGTAGGCCACATGAGCCCTACATGAATTCCTGTCACAATTTTAAGATGGGCAATAAAATATTGTCATGGAGCAGAAGTGTTGGCATTGAAGATCTTGTTACTGCAATGAGAGTTCTTCATTCCCTTTAACTACCTGTAGTAAGTGTCATGTACTGTGTAGTGACTCTATCTGAGTCTCGTTTCAGCACCAATCAAAGTGGCACAAAAAGAACTGGGGGGGATTCCTCCCTCAGATTTTACTCCTGCAGAGGAGCTGGTCGAGAGAGCTCATTGGTCAGTGGGCAGGGTTTTTATAGTCCGCGGGTTCAATCTGGAACCTAACCTGCCCCTGAGCAGGTTAGCCGTTCAGCGTACGTTGCCATGGAGACTCGCCTCGCTAAGGAGTGATCCCGTCTTGTAGAACAGGGAACCCAGAACCTACCCTCAAAGTTACCTCGCTAGGCAGTAATCCTGCTTCGTAGAACAGGGCCCAGTTTCTTTACCTTCAGTTTTTTTTTCTGTTTCCATGAACTGCTTCAACAACAGTTTGGAGTGACAGTCTGAGACAAAGAGATGCTCTGCTGTATCAACGTCTTCTTCACTAAAAGTTCATTCATTGTTTTAACGACAAATCTCAATCTTAGAGATTCACTGGATGGATAAATATGAATCATTATCTAGTGATGGATTTCTTTTGTTTCAGGCTGAAGAGGATATTTGATAAATCTAGTTCCCAGTGTTGTTGCTGTGGTTTGATCAAAAATGTTTCATATATTATTCCTACAGAGTTCAGTCTGGTATTAAATCATTAGTTTAAACAGACGTTCTGGAGTATCTTCTGAGTCTGGACTTTAAAAATCCACATTTGTTCTCCTATGACTGACTTTCTGGGTTGGTGACAGAGTCCTGGATCATGGTCCTGATGCTCTGAGAGGAAGTCTCATTGTTTAACAGACCACAGTTGAATTTCCAGAATCCTCTGTCATGTCTTTCATTATTGTCTGGTTTCAGCTCCAGGTGCATGAAGCTGTGATGTGTTCAGGGTCAAATATCCAAAGATATATCAGAGACATTTAGTCATGGATTATGTGAAAGTAGCCAACAGTCTCTTCTAGACCTGCAGCTTCTATCTGCTTTAAACCAGGAGGATTTCAGCATTTCAGGATCTGAACTCCCCATGGATCCTCTACATTTACTCTTACAAAAGTCCATTATTATGTTGTTCAAATAATGTTTGTCAGATCTTGGTGGCCGTCTGTCCTTCCATTGGTCTGGGGTCATATTAAAATCCCCCACAATGATATTATCAGAGGGATAAAGGCCTTTCATCTCCATAACTGGAGCACTAACTGTTGACATCACATCTTTATTTTGGCCCTGATTATTGTCTCCATAAAGATTTATAAATTCAATCTGACATGAAATGAACATGAGAAGAAGAAATGACTTCAGCTTGATGAATAAATGTCTGTATTTGAAAAGAACACATCTGTCATTGATTGTTGAATCAGATGTTGTTTTTCTTGTTTCCTGTTTCTAAAACAAACAGACTGTCACAATCAGAGGAACACATCAGTTCTCCTACAGGACACACTTGCTGTTATTTACAACAGAAGAAAAGTGGAGATATATCAGGAGGAGCTCAGAGAAGTTTGAAATGTCAGCAGATCAGATCTCAGCAAAAATCCACCATCATGCATCCCTACATATGATCAGTCAAACATCTGGACATGAAGATGCTTCAGTTCATAATCACACACACAGCATCTACAATAGAAACAGAGTCCACATGAACTTACCCCAGAATCTCCAGTCTACAGTTTGGACTCTGCAGAAAATCACACAGCAGCTTCACTCCTGAATCCTGAAGATTGTTGTAGCTCAGGTCCAGTTCTCTCAGATGGGAGGGGTTGGACTTCAGAGCTGAGACTAAAGAAGAACAGCTGATCTCTGACAAACTGCAGCTCCACAGTCTGAATAAAGAAGAGAGAATGAAGAGAAAACCTCTTTAGGATCCAATCAGATGTGTCCACATCACACAGTCTGCTGAGCAGAGCCAATCAGCTGCTGCTCTGCCTCCTGTACTTCAGTTTGTCTCAGCTGCTTTCACACACGTCTTGATCCGTTCCTCCTGTTTCTCTAAAGTGTAAACAGCAGAGCTCAGATTTTTCTGTCAGGATCAAACCTTCACATCTAAACACTTCAGTCTGAGCTCACAGTCACAGTCTGCTGTCACATGGTCCACACTGCAGTCCACATGAACTTCATTAGAATTCATGATCAGAAAATGTTCAACAAGAAAAACCTGATCCCACCTGGACAGGTGAGAGAAGTCAACAAGACAAACAGAGACTCCTACACACTCAAAAAAAGCAACATGGGTGTCTGCTTTATCAACAAAAGTGTAACATGTAGTTTCTGCTATATTTATTCATGTTTAGTGGTTAGACATTTTTTAATCATGTAGTTTTAACATGACAGGCAAAATCCTGAAAACTACTTGATCGCTTTATGTCAGCACAACCTCATGGGTTTAGATTGGAATCCCATTTGCAATACCTCTCCAGAGCAGAAGGTGGCAGTAACACGCGACAGGCCCTACTCATCAGCTAAAGTAGCTTCTGGTGAAGAAGCGCCATTGCAGAGAGTTGGGGAGGTAGCCTACCCGTGTCTCACTGCATCCATCAAAATTTGAACCATCCCCGGTGGAGCAAGATTTCAATCAGTAAGTTCACCTTCCCTTTTAATTCTGTGATATTTCTTTCGTTATTTATTTATTTTAGATACTTGTGACTGCTAGTTTTTGTGTTGTTACCTTTTAGTTAAAACTAAATTGCTGTCAACTGTTAAACACCACGTGTGACATAGTAGACCAGTGGAGCTAAGTTTATTGGTAGGTGGAAAAATTAACAATTGTAAAACAATGTGCTGTTCACATGCCTGTAAAAATTAACTCGTGAATTACAGTTAAGATTAAAAACAGCTGAAGCTAAAGTGGTCATGTTCAGCTGAAGTTGCACGGTCACGTGCGTGCACGGAGTTGATCATTTTGTCCTCTCAAATGTTTGTGCACCTGTATAATAAGATAGCTTATGGACGCATTTATTGACATTATTTCACAACACGGGACATAAATCAGATTTTTCTTGATACAGCAGCCAGATTATCCATTCATATTATACAGAGTGTGCTGGTCTCTGTGTGTGTGTGAGCGCGCGCGCCCGTGTGTCTGTGCACATCGGGGCAGAGCCGACAGACCGCTGCCATGTGCGTAACAGTGATCAAAGGAGAATTGTTAATGCTTAACCAGCCCATCATGTAAATGAGAGCAATAACATAAGGCTATGTAGTCTAATATATAAATGAACAGGGTACAGACCTGATCTTTGGGAGAGATAACCTCAAAGTACAAGGCCAATAAAGGAAACACAATTATCTGACAACCCCTAACTGAGAGGATGTGAGAATAAAGAGGGACAGATGAGTTTTAAATTCAACACAGATCAGTTCAGTAGCTTGGTAAGAATAGAAACAGAATAATTGCTTAAATTATTTCTATTGATTAATATACAGGTAGTCTGGAGGTATATTACATGATTTGTCAAAACAGTCTTACACTTACAGCATTGACTTGCTTGCTTTATTTAACCATTTTTTTACCTGGAGATAAACTAGCAAGTGTAAAACTTCACTCACTTTCCCCTGCTTAAAGTGATATTCCGGGATTGAACAAGTTGGGTCCTATCACAAGGGTTAGGGCAGAAATTACCTCTACAGCAGTGTTTATGTGGAGAAGAAACTCAGGGCGCTGGGACCTAACTCCCTCTTCATGCGGAGCGTCTGCTGAATCCACTGTAGTCGCTGGGAGCCATATTTTTGTGTGAAAGTAACACTGGGACTCCCACGAAAAAGTCTGATGTGGTCTGCATTCACGCAGACCAATCCCACTTTCAGCACAAAACACCTCTAAATTTTTGTCTAGTTCTCAGTAAAATATGGCCAAAGCTGACTACAGCGATGAATCTCAGCTAAACCCAAGCAATACACATAGGCACAGAGATACTAAATTCTCAACAAAAGAATTATAAACTCCTAATGTATGTTTTTATTTTGCTGTTTTTGATGTCATTTAAAAAAGAAAAAGAAAGACACTGAGTAAAATGAAAGTCAGTCAGAATTTTACGAATAGAGTTGTGTAGTAAATCTCAATAATATTTTAATCATTCCCAAAGCCTGTAGTTAGCTGACTGCATTTTTAAATGTTTTATGATTTATTATTTATATTATTTATTTTATGCTAAATACAGTAATTAAAGTCTGTCAATTTGACCCAAATTTATTAATAATTTTTTTACGCACAAGCTTTCTATGAAATAAGACACTGTTGTATTTGGCCTGTTATTTAGAGTTTTATACTGATTATATACATATACATACTGGTTTCTCTGTTTTCTTTATCAATGGTTTCTCTTGTTTGATGAAGTAAGGGTTTATAGAAAATGATAAAATATTGAACTATATATATTTTTAGATGACCAATGGGAATACTGGTTACTTGCAACCATAAATGGGAATTATTCATGTAAAACAGAGTTTTTTTTATTCACAGGAATGGCTCCAGTGAGGCTCAGGATCATACTTGGAGAGAACAACTCACAGAGACTTACTCTGGAAAATGGTATTCCTGAGACTGTTTCTGAACTTGTTCAGCACGTCAAGAGACATTGTGGGGTAGAGGCAGACTTCAGGCTTCAATTCATGGATGCTGAATTTGGCAATGAATTTACAAATTTGACTTCAGTAACAGAGATCCAGGACAAAAGTACTATCAAGCTCATCTTTGACTCAAATGCCTCTGCCCTACCCGATGGCTCCCCGCCTCCTCCCTACTCCACTCCTGCTACATCTAGCTCCTCTGATGACTCTCTTTCAGAGACATCAGGTGATGCATACATCTTGTCTTCTCTTGAGTCCAACTCTTCTCGATCCTCTGGATGGCCTGCTGTTTTCCTTGTGCCCCGGTTCCCATATGATTGTGAGCTAGAGCTGGATAAAGCGAATACTGCATTCAAAGAAACCGGGACTTTGTTCAATCCTGACACACGACTAAAAAGTGCTATTCTTGACAGTTTAGCTGAAGCGATTGTTAAGCACAAAGTATCCCCCTCTGACAATGAGTTTGAAGAGGTGGCAGAAGCCCTTGTGATGTCTCATCCATGTTTGAAAGAACCAGGCTCTACCACTGGATATGACGGTTGGAAGATGAGCTTAAAGGAGACATATCATGCTTGTTTCTCCTTTTCACTATGCCAGACTAGGATGCCTGTAAAGCATTTCTGCCCTCAGTACAAGTCATTTAGTTCCTTCATTGCTCCACAATAGCGTTCTCAAAATCCTCATTTTAGGCCATTATTAAGTCCTTGTTGAAACACTTGGTCTCAAGGATGACCTAAAGTTACCTCGCAACGTCACAGCCCTTTGTGCTCTGATTGGTCAGTTCTATCGGGGGTAGAGCCAGCCTGTCCTTCTTCTTCTACTGTATTTTCCGGCAGGCTCAAAGCAGCGACCGCGTATTGAGTCCCCCTACAGGCCACAGCTGGTAATGAGGGAGAGTGAGCAAGGGAGTTATATACCCCTGCTGGTGGATGTGTTCCTCGATGAGGGTTTGGGGCTAATGGACATCACAGAGGAGGAAGTGTTTTATCAGATTACTCCAATAAAAAGAAAGGTACCTCGTGATGTCATGATGTTTGAAATCTCGCGGACATCTCGCAATGACCTATTTTCAGAGGCATCAAATCTCGTTCTAGGATATCAGAAAAAATACAAACTGGTGAGTCTGTAGAGACGCTCGAAAAGATAAGAGAGATCCTTCTTTCAGAGGTAAAGAAAAGGAACAATGAGGACACAGTGGCAGCCATGATGGACAAAACCTTTGCACACAGAAGGCAAGAAGTTGTCCGAGATGCACCCATGATTGGTCATTTCAAAACCAGATGGCCAGCTCTCTTCTGTGTACGTGAGGTAAGTAAATACAGGGTTTTCACGCATCCTAGAAAATCTGGGAAATGATTGGCCAATTTTCCAGTCATGGAAAATATATGGAAAATGAGGAAAAAAGTAAAATGTCCTGGAAAAGCTTTAATTAACCTGGAAAATTATTGATCTTCCTTCAACCTTGTTAGTGATCAAAATCAAACAGAGGAAATGAAGTAAAATGTATTTGGTAACTAATGCACACTTAGCTATTAAATATAAGTAGATAAAATAATGCAAGATAAGGCATAAAACAAAAATACTCAAAACAATGGGGACAAAAAGAAATCAAAAATGGCAAAACCTGTAGGCTACTTAAATAGTAAATCAACAAAATGTATTTCAAAAAGAGTAAATAAGTATTTAAAAATAATTATAAACCAGAAATTTAGAATATTGAGGCACTACATAAAGCCCAACTAAAAAGATAACTAGGAAACAATATTCATGCCTGAGATTCAGTAATAAAGTATTTTTAAGCTCAAAATAATGCTGTTGAGCTAGTTAGAGATATTGGTCATCGACCTTTAACCTTGCTTTTTAGAAGGCTAGACTAACTTCAACATAGCCCACACGATTATTATAGCTTCAGTTGGTTATGCGACACTGGAAAACATCCTGGAAAATTCCTTGAATAATATTCCTGGATAATTATTTATTCCAAAAGAGTGGGAACCCTGACATATATGCACAGTGGTGGTTGCAATATGTTATAGTCCAATAAAAAGTTTAGTTGTTATGGAGAAATTTTGCAATCTGCAATAACTGATGTGCTATTTATTGAACAAGTACTTAAAGTGTGCATAATAGCACGACATTTTCTAAGTTTGTCTGCTTTACAAAAACATTTATGACACCTCAAACATTGTGTTGCTTTTTTCAACAGAAATTTACATTTTGTTTCCACAATCTATTTTTTTTTTTTACAGAAAACTACTTAAAGGATAGAACTCTAAATTAAAATTACATGTCCCTCTCCCAATTAACACTAAAGCTCTGTCAATGGACCCCTGTAATTGTAGTCCATTTTTTTCATCAAACACTCTTAAGGTGCCAGTCTTGTTTTAATCAAATAAAATATTACATTTTAGTCTAAAAACAAATTTTCTAATTGGATTGATCATCACAGTGGGTCAGAGTGTCCTTCATGGTTACTAACTCACCATTTAAAGACTCTTTTTGGGCTTTTTCCCCTTTAATCTGATAGGAGAGGGGACAGTGGATAGAGTACGAAACAGGGTGAGGGTGGGGAATGACATGCAGGAAACAGGCCACAGATGGGATACAAACCCAGGCCCTAACTAGCCATTTCAAAATAAGAGTTTACAGGAATGAAAGGGATGGGCTCATTTTGCAGTATGATAATAAGCCATCACTGTTTTGACATTTTTCGTCATATAATTTGTGGTCAGAATTAAAACTTTTCCAGGGATTCGCCTGATTGGTCAAATGCTGCTTGTTTACCAAAAGTATAGCTCTGGTGTGGGTGTGTTTGTTGCACTTTATTTCCTGTTAGGTGTGATTTGCAGTGAGTTCATCATGCATGTTCATGTTTGGATGATGATCAATGTCCTTAAACCTTCAGGCTTAATGTGCTACATATGAGCATGCCATTAAAATAACTGGTAAACTGAAGATTTGCTGAAACATGACCATTGAACTTTAATTTAAAATGTGTATTTAGGATTTATGAACTTGCTTTTGTGCTAAGGTAACTGCAGAATTCAAGAGGATCACAACAGTCAGTCTGGTGTCGAGGTTCTTCTCTGGACTGGATGCTCACTCTGAAGACTTGATCAGGGTGTTTGGCAAGAAAGGGGGCGCTCAAGGAAGAAGGATCAGGAGCATCATGATTCCCATATCCCAGGTGTGGTAATGGAAAAAACAGACCATCAAACCTTTACAGCTTAAAAAAAATAAACTTGGACATTTAAAGAGAAGAAATTGTTTGGAATGTAGATAATATCGTTTATCGGCAATAATTAGTGGGAAAATTATTATCCAGCAAAATGTGTTATTGTGACAAGCCTAGCTGGGACACTAGAGTGACTTACCAATGCTTACATACATGTTGTGACATCTACTCTCCTCATTATTTAATATGTGGTTTCTTTTGTGTGTGTGTGTGTGTGTGTGTGTGTGTGTGTGTGTGTGTGTGTGTTCTTGTACTTACTACATTGTGAGGACCGGCATGAGTTTTTAACCAACAGAGTGAGAACATTTTTGGGAAGTGAGGACATTTTGGCCGGTCCTCACTTTGTCAGCCTCTAAATCACCTCTAAATAGCATGTAGAAGCTCCCCTGTGATTTTCAGCAAAAGTCCTCAGAATGAGTCAATGTTGAGAAATTCTCGCCAGAATTTCACACTGATTTTGCTCTCTGTTCCACCTACTGCTGAGATTGGGAACTGCAGCTAAATTAGTCCTGCTCCACCTCTGGCCGAAATTAGGTATTGCAGCCAAAATATCCCCATACAGTTAAGCCTACAGGCCTCATCCTCTGCTGCTGTACTGAAAGCCAATCCTAATTATTATTATTTTGTTTTGCATAGCTCTTCAGGAAGCTTATCTTTTTGATTTGTTAAATAAATCAATGGCTAATTGTTGAATTTGTGCTGTATTTGTTCTACAATACTATTTTTCCATGTGATCTGGTTAAATTTAAAGAATTAAATTTCTATATGTAAGGTATAATAATAAGAAGAAAAGTAAGTAAATCCTATATGCTGTCCAAAGCCCACTGTCATATTTTTAAAAATTTTATATTGTATTAAATAGAAAACAATACAGGGACATTTTTCTTTTGTCTAGACCACATTTTACATAGTCCAGACCCAAAACTTCTATACTTAGACAAGATAAATCATTACTAGATCATTACATAGAGGCTTGACTGTTTAAAGCATATATTTACATATATATATTAAGCCTTTAACCTGGGTATTTAAATGCAATAAGGGACATTTTGCCATTTTTTTTCATCTCAAGACCACATAGAAACAGATCAGGATGGAGATGGTCATAAATATAACAAAGGTTTGAATATGAAAGTGGGTTTACACAGTGGTGGTGAGGGTTCACTTGCTTATATAATGTATAACTTGCTTTTTATAATGTATAACATGCTATAAAAACAGTTAGATGTGCAACAACCAAAGGAGTAGTTGCTCAGCTGTTGTTTAAGTTTCACCTTAAATGCCAAATTTAAAAGCTGTAAATCAGACGCCAACCTTAGAGACATCTACCTGCTGCATGCCAAGGCTAAGGGCTTTAATTTAAATATAGCTTGCATTTTGCAAGTATGCATAATGTAATCATAATTTAACTCTGACATTCTATTTCCAGGAAAACGGGACCCAAGCACTACAAAATAATATTTGGCATCAAACAAAATGAAAAAGGGTAATTTATAGCTCATATTTCCATTTATGTAGAGGCCTATCCACTCATTTGCATTGAAAACAAAGTGATTAAAATATGGTTTTAACAAAGAAAAGTTGACCAATGCACCATTACCATGTGAAGTGGCCTGACTCTAAGAAAATGTTGATAATTTTACCATTATAATATGACTATTCATCTAGACACTTTTGGTTCACAGAGAAACATGAAGGCCATAAATAACTCGCCATGAAAATTTGACATTAGCCTAAATCTAGCATGTTTTATTAATGTCACAAGCCCGTTTTAAGACATTAAATGTAGGTATTATTTATTATTAGATTCGCTCAGAATTCATGCTTTTATGCTGTCTTAAAACTTACATACTTCACCATGCTTATCTATGAGGTTTAGACTATAAAAGCTTTGCAGTGTTCCTACTGTCAGACACTTGCACATATAAACTAATGTATCAAATATTTCAAGGCATAAATGTCCACCAGCTGTGGAACACTCAGTACAAAAATTTTCCTGCACATATGATGCCCACAACAATGGCCCTTACAAGTCTTCATTTCTTGAACTTACGAGCTTAATGATTTCCCAGCACAGTTATTTGCTCTGTAGGACATATTTGTCATATTGAAGTCAACAGTAAACATTATTGTGATTAAAGTGGTTGCTTACCTTTTTTGTATAAGTAGACAGCCCAGATATCATCTATGTTGCTCTTGTCTCCATTAGCATCTTTGCTAGCAAGGTAGCTAATCTCTATGCTCAACATAACAAATCCAACTAAGGAAAATAAAGAGACAAAATTGTCTTTTAAGTATTTAGTCAATCTTTCTCTCTCTCTCTGTCTCTCCATGTGTCAGCCATTTGCTGCACTGTGTAGCTTGTATTGTATCTGTCTTTGTTGTAGTTAATGTTGCAGCCATTTTGGAGAAAGAGGGTGTCGAATTTCACTCCATGTGTTGGATGGCTCATTATCAGCCAATGGTGTTGCTTAGCTTGATTTAGTCAATGCCCCTGGATTCTATTGTCTCTGATGACTACATAGAGGTGTCAATCATCCATATTGTCCAATCTCTTCCGCAGATATGACTAAACAAAGGATACATGTGGTAAATTTTGCAGCTGCTCTGTAATCACACAGGCCAAGCAAAGATAGGAGAAAAGAACAGGAGGTCTCACTCCTGTGCCTGGACATTTAGGACATTTAGATCTCTGTAATTTTTCACTAATTCTCATTAAAGGCATTGATTTTCCCAGCATTATTGATTCAATGGATTTTTTTTTACTTTGGGACTGTATTTCTCACTAGGCAAGAATGAACAATTTCACATCTGCTGGTTTCCAACCTCATATACTGGGCTTCAGTACCATATATCCGTATAACTACATATCTAGAAAAATCTCACAGGTCTTCTCTTGATTTTAAGTCTTCCTTTGTCCAAAGTAACCTTTAGGCTGAGATAGACTGACTTAAAGATGGGCTGGTCATTTTTGGATTAGGTCCCAAAATAGGGCATCATGCTTAGTAGGTTTTTATGTAACATGTTTAACATGTTAAAAGGCTAAATAAGAAAGAGACAGAAATAATTACTGAATCAAATTAAAGATGTAAGACAATTTTTAAATTAATGTATATATATTTGATAATCAGAGATTGGGCCTTAATATAGGCCTTAAAGAATCCATTTCAGGTTTTAGGCCCATTTAAAAAAAATCTCTTCTGATTCTATAATTCAAAAACAAGATGCTGAGTACAAGTGGCTGAAATGAGTTCCTTCTCAGGGTGTCCAAGCTCTCCCTTAGGGACAGGGTCTGAAGCTCGGTCATCCAGGAGGCGCTTGGAGTAGAGTTGCTTCTCCTCCACAATCAGAAAAGCCACCTGTAGGGACTTGGACATCTGGTAAGGATGCCTCCTGACAGCTCCATGGTGAGGTGTTAAGAGCCACCTCCCACCATCAGGCAGTCCGGGAAGATCCACTACACGCTCGAGGGACTATGTCTCTCAGCCGGCCTGGGAACAGCTTGGGGTCACACACGACAAGCTGGACAAAGTCGCGAGTGGGAGAGAAGTCTGTGCTTCTCTGCTTAGGCTGCCCCTGTGACCCGATCATCAGAGTAAAGAAATAAATGTGTCTTTTGCACTGTGCTCAGGCCATGAAGCCCCTGAAAAAATACATCAGTCATGAAAAATTACAATGAATGAATAAATTAGGGAGTGGGCCTCATTCTTCTGGCATGATGGTCTCTGGATGTAAGAGGATCACAAGACCTGATTTCTCAGAAATGGACTGGGGTGAAGAATTTTTTACTGGGACCCTGGGGCTGATTTTTTAATATGTTATACTAGACTCCATTTGGAGCAGAATTGTGGTGGTTTGGTGACTCTACGACTTTCCTGTGCCCCCTGGCGCCATGGGAAACTTGCACAAGTCTGGACTTTGAAGTCCCATAAATCAGCCATATTTGCTTAAAATGAGCTGAAACTTTTGGAGGTTATTCAGGTCACCTCCATAAACCAATGATCTCAAGGGCATGTCTCTATGTGGTCCCTGAAGCTACTTCCTGTTTGGGAGGGGCTAGCAAAACGGTTCTACCACCATTTGATTTTATAATTTTCAGAGGTCCCACAGTCCAGGTTTCATCTCTCTAAGTGCCACAGAGGTCAAATGAGAGCAAAAGAGCAGCAGTTGTCAAGAAACGTGTCTTTTTGGCCCCTGTTTTTGCCTCGAGGGCCCTGGAGGTCTGAAAATATTTTTGAGTATTCACATTGGACTAAATATCAAGCCTGTAAGTTTTGGTCCAAATCAGTAAATGAATCTCTGAGATTTTGAGCTTTTTTGGTTAATGTGGCCTGCTGGACATGAAAGGGTTAATCCTCCAAACTTTAATAGGCTGGCATCTGGGCCTCTGTGATGCTAGGAGGCTGATATTAAAATCCAGATTCAGAGGTGCCTCTAGAAGTTGCATATAAGTTTTGGTGTCCATCGGCCAATAAATGAGGGAGTGGGTCTCATTCATCTGGCATGATGGTCTCTGGATGTAAGAGGATAACAAGACCTGATTTCTCAGAAATGGACTGGGGTCAAAATATTATTACTGGGACCCTGGGGCTGATTTTTTAATATGTTATACTAGACTCCATTTGGAGCAGAACTGTGGTGGTTTGGTGACTCTACGACTTTCCTGTGCCCCCTGGTGCCATGGGAAACTTGCACAAGTCTGGACTTTGAAGTCCCATAAATCAGCCATATTTGCTTAAAATGAGCTGAAACTTTTGGAGGTTATTCAGGTCACCTCCATAAACCAATGATCTCAAGGGCATGTCTCTAGGTGGTCCCTGAAGCTACTTCCTGTTTGGGAGGGGCTAGCAAAACGGTTCTACCACCATTTGATTTTATAATTTTCAGAGGTCCCACAGTCCAGGTTTCATCTCTCTAAGTGCCACAGAGGTCAAATGAGAGCAAAAGAGCACCAGTTGTCAAGAAACGTGTCTTTTTGGCCCCTGTTTGTGCCTCGAGGGCCCTGGAGGTCTGAAAATGTACTTGAGTATTCACATTGGACTCAGTATCAAGCCTGTAAGTTTTGGTCCACATCAGTAAATGATCTCTGAGATTTTGGCCATTTTAGCCATTTTGTACTCTAAAGGGTTAATTTTCAACTGAGAAACAGGCCCCTGCAAAGGCCTCTTTAGAGTTAGGGATCTGATATTGCACATCCAAACTCAGGGGGAGACCTAATACCTGTGAATCTTTTGATGTCAACATATACTCAAAAACCAGCACGCAAGAGTCATTTATGAATGCTTAACAGGCTCAGGCTTCATCACTACTAGTAGGCCTCACACATGGAACAGGGGGTCTTATGTGGCTAGACCCTTAAAAACTGATCCAGTGGTTCATCTCACTGCCCTGAATAGTCCAAAGAAAACATTCAGACCTCTAATCCACTGAGAACCCCCATGTCCACCATGTCCACGGGCCAAGCCTTAGCAATTTAGTACTTTGTTTTAATGAAAAAAATTTTTTGGTCTCCATGCATTTTAATTTTCAACTTATATCATGATACTGATGCATGTCCCTGAATCCCCTGGACCAAAACCTGATAGACCTGATGGAAATACGCCCACTTTGATTTTGGGGTTGTGTGTATGCAGCAGCCCAGGGCCTTCAGAACAGCTTCACAGTATATTATAACTCTACAGGACGGATAAACTGTCTCCTTAAGATTTGTCCTCAGTAACAAAAAGCTTAATTTAACTAACTTGACTGACTTATTTACTGAGAGAGTCTCAGGGTGAATATAGGTGGGAGTGTATCAGACAGACAGAACAGTGGACTCAGACAGACATCACAGGAGAGCAGATTATCAGAGACAGTTACAGAAACCACTGAATGAATTTTAACAGGTATTTTTAACATCATTTAGTGTTATGGTGATGCAGCACTACAAGGGGCCCACAATCTCTAAGAGGTGTAACAGATTGAGATTTGAGGACTGGAAAATCTGTACAAAGTTCATTCATGTTATTTTTCAGATGTATTAAATAATCTGCATTTAATCTGTTTCTCCACTCCTTTCTTTTATTTGTCTCAAATCTAATAAAAAAAACCAAATTAAATTTCCTCAATAAAAAAAATCAAGAAGTTAAATGTTTTGATATTAGTTGTTTACTTAGCTGTCCCTCTATATAGTTTAAGGACTTTCTAATGCTATTTTAGGTGAAATTTAGAAAGTGAGGACCATGAAAGGGTTAATGAAGTTTTAGAATGAGTTCTCATGAGAAGAGAGGCCAGAGCTGCTCCTGTGTGCCCATCCCCACAGCTCTGAAGCCCCTGACCAATTATCCAATCAGAGCTGGAGAAGCCAGGTGAAGAGTTCAGCCCGCTGAGACCTGCCTGCAGCTGCACCTCGGCTGTGCCCTCCTCTTCTCACACTTCAACAGCACAATTTCAAAATGGAGGGATTTAAAAGAAGACTCAGAACTTTAAGGATTCACAGAAAATGTGAAGAGGAATTTAAAAATGCTTGGGTGAGTAATTTTTTCTCTGCACTTAAAATGATCTTAAGGCTGCTTTGTGTGGTTTAATGAATCATAGTGACGTGACCATACGACCTCTTTGCTCAAATGTGCCCCTTTAGTCTTAAAATTATGCTGGGGGATTTTATAAAATCCCTTAAAATGTCCAGGTTTTGCTGAGCTTGTTCTACTAAGTTGTCACCAGTGACAGAACAAGATGTGCATGATTCAAACTACTGTTACTCCTGAAGGCAAGGCAAGTTTATTTATAATTATCATAATTATTAACAATTATGAGAGAAATTGTTAAAATTTTGAGATAAAAAGTCAAAATTCTGAGATAAAATTTTGAAATAAGATAAAAAGTCAACAGTATAAGATAAAATTGAAATTATGAAATAAATTGTCAAAATTTTGAGATAAAAAGTCAAAATTCTGAGATAAAATTTTGAAATGAGATAAAAAGTCAACAGCATAAGATTAAAAATTGAAATTCTGAGATAAATTGTCAAAATTTTGAGATAAAAAGATATAATTTTGAAGCTAAAAAGCTCAAAGTTATGAGATAAGTCAAAAATTTGAGATAGAAAGACATAATTTTGAGGCAAGAAAGCAAAATTATGAGATAGTCATTATTTGTTTTATCTTTCCGAATGGCTTTTATGCACCCTGCTGCTGTGTCACACCTCCGTTGTATCCTTATGTAACTTTTGCTTTTATGTATCGTTCTTACAGTATTGTTTTATGTTGTTTTTATCCATAGTGTTCTTATTTATTTTCTGACACTACTGTAAAGCACTTTGGGGACTTTTGGGTTACTGTAAAGGGCTTTAGAAATAAATATTGATTGAGTGATTGATTGATTGATTGATTGATTGATTGATTGATTGATTGATTGATTGAAAATTATGAGATAGTCATTAGGTAGAGACCAGTTTCTCCCATGAAAAAGGTTTCAGTTTGTGTTAATAAATAATAAACTAAGAAGACCGGCGGCTAACATTAGCTGTTCCTGAGCTGTTACATCAGACTGTCAGCTGAAATGCAGTATTACTAAAAATGTTATAACACTTCTGTCCTGCTGTTAGACTGTAACATTCACAGTCTGCACCTTTATTTATTTATTTGTAATAATGATTGATTCAGTTTCACAGTATTAAAGCTTATTTATAACTCTACACCTCACATAGCACATACTACCCATAGATTACACAGAAGTTTGGAAGAGTTTTTAGTCTGATTTCTGATTATGTTGGCATAATAAAATATTAGGTGTTCAATAGCCAGTGTGATTTTGATGGAAATATAGTAGGTAGGCATGTACAACCTAAAACAGTCTGATCAAACCGTCCGACATGTTCTAGAAAAAATACAAAAAATTTGATTACTTAGATTATTATAGGTCTTACTGAATGGGAGAAAGCCAGAAAAAATGACTGAAATTTCACTAAAATTTTGGATTAATAACTAATGATTAGTTAAGGATTGTAGTTAGTTGGTGAGTTAGCAGAAAGTGGTGGTGGTTATGCTGATGCTGCAAAATTATGAGCATGTTCGCTCCAGTCTGATGTGCCAAGGTAGACTGAGGACTACTACCTGAAAAACCTGACACCCAAAATGGATTAGACAGAAAATCTGCATTGGTTTACGGACAGACACGGCGAGATGACAGTGACTTGACCAGTTACAGCCCTTAGAAAAACTAAACAGAGCAGACAGTCGATGAAACACTGTACAATGTCATCAGGTCAAGTTTAAGTTTACTGCTGAACCTGAGGGCTGTGAAGCAGCTCTCTCCTCCTTTCCTCTGTTTTACTTTTCATTTCTTTATCATTTCTGGGTCAGAATGTCTACACATAAACTGCATTATCAATGTTCACATAAGAGTAACAGTCTCCTGTTTGAGCCAGGCTGTCATGGTGAGATAGAAACAGTTTAGTTTTGAGGTAATTGTGCTGGATTCAGATTTGGATCAGTTAAGGTTTATTATTGTTTGTATCTAAGGCCTGAAACAGGTAATGTTTTTGTCTGACCTTGTTCCCATTTCACTGCAGTTTTGGTACATTTCTGAGATGCAGATGTAAGTACTTAAACTCTGTCAAAAATATTATTTTATAGATGGAGGGCTGCACCAGGAGACAGGTGGAAGACCACCTGTTAAGCAGAAAGACAGCTACAGAAAAACATGAAGGTGATGGTTTGGGTGAGTTTGTAACATTTACATGAGTGAAGTGTAATAAATCTGAGTTTAGTTAGTAATTAAAATTCAAGTCCTTTTGTTTCTCTTATGACACTCCAAAACATCAGCAGCCAAAATACCAGTGTGCATCATCAGAGCATATCCACCCAGAGTATTAAACACTGTACAGTCTAAACCTTATGTTGGTACCAGTCCTTCCATCAGCCCCCTCTCCAACTCATCAGCTGTCTCATTCTTCACAGCACGTCTGAATATCTCCATTTATTATGAATAACAAACAAGAGTGTCTTTAGGTCCTTTATAACAAAAGACATATTGTTATATTGTTATATATAAGACAAGATGATGGTGATGATGAGGATCGGGGAGACAAGTAAAAATCTCATTCTGTGAAGGTTTGCATCTTTAACGAGATTATTTCTAATCTCTTGCACATTCCAATAAACCTAACAGTTAGTGTATGTTCCTTTGTCTTTGGTCAAAATGTCTCTGATTCAGATTGTACATTTTATGTACAACAGTAAGACCACATAGAGCCAAAGTTCTTAGAAGACAACTGAAGGGATTCTTGAATTTTAATAGCTTGTAGAACAGTAATCTATTACCATCTAAACATAAATTCAAAAAGGTCAGCTACCTCTGCCTAGAAACTTTCAAATCTTTTTCCAATGAGAGATTTGGTTTGTATTCACATCTTTTTCACATAAATAACATAAACCTGGATTGACAATGAGGATGCTTTTCAGAGGATTTTCTGAAAGCAGAAAACTTACAGCTACTGGCAAATAGTCAAAATAAAGCATGTAGAAATGTTTAAACAAATTTTAAACCTCCCTGTGCAGAAGGTGGGCAGAATAGCAGTACAGGAATAAATCTGTTTGAAAATTTAGAGGATTGGTCGATATTTTCCTGTTTTGCTCCTGCTGTAGACAGCGTTTATTTTTTCACTCTTTTAAGGACACATCATGCGTCGACTGCCATCAGGCTCACACAACTTTAGAATATGAGGTGGTAACATTACCTCAAGCCTACCGCCACTTACGGGTGCTTTAATTCAGTATCTTTAAAGTTAATGTTGACAGTTGGTCCTAAGTGAACTGCCCAGAATATTTGGTCACTTAACCAGCTGTTTTTATTTGCTTGCAAACACGTAGTATTTCCTGTATCTGCTTCACAGTAAAAGCCTTCCTCTGGTTTACAGAGTTAAAGCTTTTCATAGCAGTAACATCATGGGTTTGTTTCAGCAGCTCTGAAACAGCTGACAGGGATGAAATGGTGGTGATTTAACACTGATAAGTGAAAGTGCATAAAGTAATCTCACCACTCAGTTACAAATCATATGCAGATGAAGAAAATCTCCTCCTACCATTTTTGAAAAAAAAAAAAACACTGAGTGCAACCTTTCTGCCTAAATTAACTGAGGAAAGGTCAGGAGGTCAAGTGGCCTCACAGATGTACAGTCTTCTTCTGTCTGGTGTAATTGCTGCTGGCTTTTTTTTAGTGCCACATTATGCAATTAAAAATTATTTTAATCCTAATATAGATGATTTGGGATCAAAAAGCACATCAGTATTTGGGTCAGACAAGGAGATAAAAAGCTAAATGCACTTTAGAAGAAAAAATACAAAATCAGGAATTTTAAGTAAACAGAAAATTAAAAAGTTTAAATGTGAGATGCACAAAACACATAAATCATCTCTTCAGTGTACTTGTTGTTACTAAGGTGCCCTTTAAGTTAACAAAGTTCTTTTAAGGTGGGGGCTTATAACATACTTTTAGTGAATAAATGCAACTATTATATTTCTTATTATGTTACTATTATTCTTTATTCAAGGCAGGGATCAGATGGTTCTAATAAGATCTCAGTTTAAAATCAACTCAGCCTCTAATAAACTCCTTTGTTTTTTGTTTTATAGATGCACCAGAAATTGAAGTCAGGAGAAAAGGTAAAAGACCTTGGGCTGACCAGGAGAGGACTGCAGTCAAACAAGCCTTACCAAGTTCATCGAACCTAAGGAGGTTCCAGTAAGAAAGTAGGGACAAATTAAGAATGTAAGCAATGACTTTGGTTGTGTTGAAGGGTTGGATGAGTTAAGAGAAACATCCAATCACAGCTGCCTTAGCTTGGTGGTGGTGGGATAAGTTGTGGAGTGATCCAATCAGAGCTGCTCTCTTTATGAATTGATATATTCATGTAGAGCAGATTCACTGTTTGTTGTCAGTTCTGGTGTTGTAACTGAGATGCTCTGCCAGGTAGCCTAAATAAAGGTGACTGCATTTCACACAAAAGGAACATTTGTTTCTGTTCATTTAGACATTCAGACTTCACCAACATTCAATAAAGGGTAAGTAGATGTTAGGTAGGTAGGTATGTAGGTAAGTAGACTAAAGTATTCAGACTTTACTAACATTCGCAAAGGTTTTTCGATGGTTCATTTGATTCAAGTGTAAAACATGACTTCAGAAATTCAAGGAAAAAAACAAGGAAAAAAATACCTTGCCACTTACACCTCATATTTTAGTCAACTAAATTTACAGTAGATTACAGTAAACAAAACATAAAAACTTCAAATAAATGTAGGCAGAAGATTATAATTAAAACTAAATCAAAAGTGCTGTCAAATTTACATGGATATCTACTATACTTTGCATGACTAAGGAGTGTTGCAAAGGGATATTTGGTTAACAAGACTGAGTAATAATTAATTATTACTGTAAATTTATTTACTGTTACTGTTCTGTTCATTATGGATGGAGTCTGCAATTTTTTGTTTAACACTGTGGAACAGGATTTTATGACAGAAGTATACACTTCTGATGCTGACACTAGATTGATTATAAAAAGGTGTGCTCAACCACAAAAGATCTTTAACATATTAAATTTTCATAAAATTGCATGATCAACCAATGTCAAGTTTTGTTGACTGGCTACTCACAACTGGTTTTGACTATTATTCCAGTTCGGCTTTATGTAGAATAAAGTCACACAGAATTTACATGACCTATACAAATTGTGCTTTTTGCAAATTTAACTAATAATATAAGGATTAATTGTTATTGTAATGTCTTAAAAATTATATTCTATGCTTTATCTTTTGACAGTTAAACTGGCAATAAAACAAGCACTTTACCCTCCAGAAATAACAAATTTGCTCTTTAATAGATACAATTTCAATAAATGATACTGCTGCATTACTGGTGATAACATATTTTGTAAATGAAACATTTGTCATTTCAGATTTACATTAAAAATATTCATTAATGGAAACAGCATCCTAGTAGACCTACTCAAAACATTAAAAATCCAAACCTGGTGTCTGGTCCTCACTTGGCTGGTAAAAAACTTTTATCTAATTCTTGGTGTTAAATGAAATCTAAGGCGGTGTATTGGGTAATGGCGCCACCCTGAGTTCAAAAATAGTTTTTTTGTGTTCCTAGGTTAAGTAGAAATGGTGGTCCTCACTTTGTAGGCCTTTTCACTCGGTCCTCACTATGCAGCAAGTACAGGAATGTGTGTGTGTGTGTGTGTGTGTGTGTGTGTGTGTGTGTGTGTGTGTGTTTTTGCAAACTTTGACCGGCACTGCTCAGACCAACATCATTGATGTCAGAAGAGAGTGTATCCTCAAAGCCCTGTGTGTGTACCTCAATGAGGAGCCAAAGAAGCTGGTGAAAGAATACATGGTATGGAATTTTTATCCTCCAGGACAATACAAATGTAGTCTTTGACTTTGAGATGTCAATAAATAATAGCTATCACAGTGGTCTTGTTCATATTTAATTAACTCTTTCAGCCCCAGCACCTTTTTAAGCCTTCTGCTCATAAATGTGTGTCTGCAACAGAGATGGGCACTCGAGTGAAAGACTTGTACTCAAGTGGCACTCGAGTCGCATTTTTGGAGACTCCAGACTTGACTCGTACTCGACCCTGAAAGACTCAGGAATTGACTCGACTCGAGATCAAAGACTTGTGGGCAATCTTAATTTTATGGAGGGTTTTTTGAGTGTGCGGGGAGCGTTTGTCCCTCTCTTACCTCGCCTCGCTTTTGTCCCTCTCCGCGGCCGCTTCCAAACCTCGTAAATTTACTGTCTTTAAGGAAGCACCAGACAGGAAGTCACTGTGTGGGGCATCCGGAATTCGGCATCCGATTCACGGACTCTAGAATGTAAATTTCCTCAGTTGTTTGTCATTTCGTCAAAAGCAGGTCAGCAGTCGGTCAGAGGGTCCCAGAGACAACACGACACCATGGACGAAGAAAAGTGAACCGCAGAGATACAGAAATATATAACACTGCATGCACGAAGCATCTTTTCTGCACGGCTATAGATGGACAGAAGTTGAATAATTCACGAAGCTGTGTGGTTGGGACCAGCAAAGGGACCTTAGAGAAGCGAAATGAGGTGTTGTTTATTTCTTTTCTCTGTCTATAACATGTTTTATGAGCGTGTGACATCGCTATTCTCGAGAGCCTGTGTCTCTTTGGGGATCAGCCCTCCCCCTACGCCACGGCTCTGCTCTGCGCCTTCAGTGGGTCTGTCGGGGCAAAACCGCGCTGAGCAGCTTTTGGGGAATATGGGGTTCCGTCCCACCCACATATCAGTCATCAGTCAGTCAGTCATCATCAGCCATCAAGGCAAGCACAAATGCTCCCCCGCCTGCTTTACTACCCTTTATATTGACCTACTGCTACACAAACTTCCAACAGCATGGCTACCACCTCTCACTACTTTATTTTATTGTATTGTTAAATGCCATATAGTTTCTTTTTGGCTGCTCATGGCAAGTTTGTTTTGCATCTGACCATGGCATGCATGTGCAAAGCAGAAACTTTTTCAGGAAGATAAAAAAAATTCTGAATAGAAATTTGGATAAATTGTATATTTATTAGAGGCTACATCATATATATATATATATATATATATATATATATATATATATATATATATACATATATGTGTGTGTGTGTGTGTATATATATATATATATATATATATACACACACACACATACACACATATATATGTGTATATATATGTATATGTATGTATATATATATATATATATATATATATATATATATATATATATATATATATATATATATATATATATATATATATATATATATATATATACATATATATATATATATATGTGTATATGTGTGTGTAAAGACTCGTGACTCGACTCGGACTCTAGATCAAAGACATCAAAGACTCCTGACTCGTCAAGTCTTGCCCCTCAAAGACTCGAGAATTGACTCGACTCGAGGTCAAAGACTCGTGACTCGACTCAGACCCTAAATCAGAGACTCATGGACATCTCTGGTCTGCAATCAAGGTCTATTTGAATAATTTTAGTGTCATAATAAAAGGAACACTTATAGTGTGTCTCAAATCGCATACTTCCATACTCAAACACTCAAAATTTTGAGTATACTGCGTCAAAATGAAAAACAGTATGCATAGTGTGCGAAAAATGAGTATGCAAAAGTACTCGGATGATGTACTCAAATCGGCCCGGATTTTGAGTATGCAGATGTGGACACTCAACGTACTCATTTCCTCCGGCAACGATGGCAGCGGTGAGCTGTGGCTCTGGACTGACTACAGAGGATGTGACTGCGCTGCACAAATGTAAGCTATAAACACGTGTTGTTTCCACCAAGCACCTTAAGCTGTTGTCCTTTTGAGTGCATTTTTTGTGTTCGTTGTTTTTTTTTGTTTGTTTTGTGCCACGAATGGTCGGCTATCAGTTATGCTAACGCTAGTTGGACTAGCAGCTATCTCGAATGCTAACGCTAGTTGGGCTAACAGCTGCCGGGGTCCGAGCATTACCCTGAATAATCAAGTAAATAAAAATAACCACTTTTTTTTATTGTATCACTGAGAACCTGAAAAGGCTGCAAAAATGGTTCAGTTTTGACATTTTCTGTTGAAAAGACCTGAGGGACTTTGGACTAACATGTTCCTAGGGTAACCTAAGAGTAAGTCAAAATGAACCAAGTATTTTCATGAAAAGCTGTTGCACATAAACAACATAATATATATATATATATATATATCTATATATATATATATATAAATATATATATGTATATATATACATATATATACAAAGGGGAAAGCCCACCATGGAGGAGAAGGTTGGAGGCTACCGACTCCGAAACGGGACCACCATCAGCCACCTCCTCTACATGGACGACATCAAGCTGTACGCCAAGAGCGAGGGAGATATCGACTCACTGATCCACACCACCAGGATCTACAGCAATGACATTGGAATGTCGTTCGGACTGGAGAAGTGTGGCCGAATGGTGACAAAAAGAGGGAAGGTAGTCCATTCAGAGGGCATAACACTCCCAGAGGGCAGAATAGCAGATGTGGAGGAGAGTTACAAATACCTTGGCATACCACAGGCAAGTGGCAACCACGAAGAGGCCACTAGGCAAGCAGCAACGGCCAAGTACCTGAAGCGAGTAAGGCAAGTCCTAAAGAATCAGCTCAATGGCAGAAAGAAGGTTCAGGCAATTAACAGCTATGCCCTGCCCGTGATCAGATACCCTGCTGAGGTAATAAGCTGGCCAAAGGAGGACATTCAGGCCGCAGATGTTAAAACTCGGAAGTTGCTCACCATGCACGGGGGATTCCACCCCAAGTCCAGTATCCAGAGGCTATACACTAAGCGCAGAGATGGAGGCAGAGGGTTAGTGAGCATCAGAGCCACTATCCAAGATGAAACATCCAAGCTCCATGACTATGTCAGGAAGATGGCCCCAAGAGATGAAGCGCTTAGTGAGTGTCTGAGACAGTGGAAATGTAAAGAGGGCCCTGAAACAGTTCAGCACCTAATAGCAGGGTGTAAGATGCTGGCAGGAAAAGCATACATGGAACGCCATAACCAAGTAGCCGGTATAGTGTACAGGAACATCTGTGCAGAGTACAAACTGGAGACCCCGAGGTCAAAATGGGATGCACCTCCCAAGGTGATGGAGAATGACCAAGCCAAGATCCTGTGGGACTTCCAGATACAGACAGACAAAATGGTAATGGCCAACCAACCGGACATTGTGATCATAGATAAGCAGCAGAGGAAAGTCATAGATAGATGTAGCCATCCCAAGTGATAGCAACATCAAGAAAAAGGAACACGAGAAACTAGAGAAATACCAAGGGCTCAAAGAGGAGCTGGAGAAATCCTGGAAGGTGAAGGCAACAGTGGTGCCTGTGGTCATCGGGGCACTTGGGGCAGTGACCCCCACACTGGAGAAGTGGCTCCAACAGATCCCTGGAGAAACATCAGACATCTCACTCCAGAAGAGTGCAGTCCTAGGAACAGCTAAGATACTGCGCAGGACCCTCAAGCTCCCAGGCCTCTGGTAGAGGACCCGAGCTGAAGAGGATGAACAGCCACCCACCCCCACCAGGGGACAGGGGGGGTGGGTGAGAGAGGGGGCATGTATATGTATATATGTATATGTATATATGTATATGCAGGTATATGCATATACATAAAAATAAAAAAATATTTTATTTAACCTTTTTTTAACCAGGCAGAAAACCCATTGAGATCTAGATCTCTTTTGCAAGGGTGACCTCACCAAGAGGTCAGCAGCACTTGTCAGTACATAAATACATTACAATAATGCAAGATTAATTTTAAACAGAAAATACTTAGAGATAAAAATTGAAGGTAAAATGCTAAAGTGACTCGCGAAAACAAATAAAACACAAATATATTACAGGATATAATTAAAAACAAAGTGCTTTGGAGGAAAAGTGCTAAAAGTGCTACAGGGTGACTCACAGAACAGTTTCATAAACACAGGCACTGGTCAAAGTCTGTCTGCAGAGCATTCCATGCAGAGGGAGCAGCAAAGCTAAAGGCTTTTTTACCCAATTCAGTCCTGACACGAGGAACAAACAGACGAATGATGCCTTGAGAGCCCAAGGCATAAAGGCTTCCAGTTCTTTGTAGAAGAGAACAAAGATAAGAAGGAACCAGTCCAAGAAGAGCCTTGTAGATGAGGATCATCCAGTGCATATACCTGCGAGCACTCAAGGAAGGCCAACCGTCAAAACATAGAGCTCACAATGATGGGTAAGACGGCTACAACCGGTAATGAACCTCAAAGCATAATGATAGACGACATTCAAAGACTGTAGGCATTTACCTGAAGTAGACATGTAAAGTATGGAATCACAGGAGTGCCAATATTAAAAGGAAATACATGTGGATATAAAAACAGAATCAATAAAAGAAGTTTGGAAATAAAAACAGAATCAATAATAGAAGTTTGTAAATAAAAACAGAATCAATAAAAGACATTTGGAAATAAAAACAGAATTAATAAAAGAAATTTGTAAATAAAAAGAGAATCAATAAAAGAATCAATAATAAAAAATATATACAAACGCAGTCATATCATTGCTTTTGCTTATTCCATTTTGACATTGTCTTTTCCATGTGCGTTTTGACATTGTCTTTTCCATTTGCCTATTGTCATTGCTTTTACCAGATGGCTCAAGCTGTCAATCAAATGATTGTGGGCGGGTCTTTCTGTCCAGGATAACTAGTAGATACCTGATCGGACGATTCCTGCTTGACAGTGGCTATGCAGTAGCTATGTTCGAAATGGCGTACTGCCTACTGTCTATTACCTACTCAATCAGTACATACTGCATACTGAATACTCAAAGATGATCTGAGTATGCTGCGGCTGCCCGAGCGTTTATACACAGATGTATACTTAATACCCCAGAATGCATTTCGTGCCGGCCGGGAAGCAGCGCAGTTGTTTGAAATCGTGACTGTTTTTAATTTGTCTCGCTGTTTTCGGAGGCCGAAGCGTCCGCTTGGTGGGTGTTTCTGCATCAAGAAACACCGGGCAGCAGCTGCCCCCCCCCCCCCTTCACGTTTCCAAGTTATTGTGAAGTGTTTTCATTATCAACAGCTGCATGACACAAACCGAGCGGCAGTGGATGAAAAAAATTAACACAAACACCTGTGTATCCATGGTGATAAGGCTATACACCACCTGCTGGGCGTGTGATGAGCAGCATTGGGCTCTAAAATGACCAACACACAACAGAATTATTATGACCTTGTTCGGTTATTCTTTGGCGAATAGATAATTTCCCGACTACATTCTTCTCATTAACAATGATAATTTCCAAAACCATCAGGTAGTTCTGCCTGGTGTAGGTGAAAACCATGGGCGTCTTTTCTTCAGGGCAGCTGTGTTCTTCCAACCATCAGTAAGAATTAGTAAAGCTCACACATACAATTTCAACTGAAAACTCCCCCATTTGTATATTCTGAACCATGTGCTCTCAACCAATAATACAGTTTATTAATCAGAGGTCTGTGCTTAATGAGTGACCACCTTGATGATGCATTCAGAGATGAGAAGATGCTCAAACTTGTTATAAATACATCTTTAATAGACAAATAAAGTCAATTCTGTCTGTGTTCCTTCTTTCTTCTCTCTCCACTCCCGCTCTACAGATAACTCTGTATAAGTTAATATGCAAAAAGTACTATGAGTTAAGTTAAAGTATTACAGTAGTTCGACAGGTATATTATTTGCACCCATGACATCACAACCTCCAGCTCCAAGCTCAACTGTCTGGCAGACGTCGATATATTCAAAAATATTTAATGTGTTAAAAAAAAACATTTGTTTCTATCGATGTCTTAGGATACAGACAGAATTTCAAACAAACCAAAAAAATTATTTCTTTGTGTAGGATTTAATATGCAAAAAGTTATCATAAAAATGCACACACACACACACACACACACACACACACACACACACACACATATATATATATATATATATATATATATATATATATATATATATATATGTATGTATGTATGAAAAATATAGATATAGATAGCTTATGTCTTATATTCTGCAGTTGAGCTGGAAGTAAAGGGTTAATATTAAAACATCAGTGTTAGATCAGCATGTTAAATGTACCACAAAGAATATGACAAAAACACACCACCATTAATATAAATTTAATTTTATTCAAAGACATTAGTGCTGCATTTCCCCAGCCACCAAACCCCAGGCTGCACTGTAAGCTTAACGCCACAGTGACACTCCTGCCGATGTTCTTCGATGGGAGAGTGACCTGCGGCCAGACTTCACCTCACCAGGGAGTCCTTTGGGGGTCTGATGGCTGCCCTTGGCACACAAGGGGACCATCAGCAGAGGACCGTCTTCACCTGGGTGCAGGTTTCACCTGGTTGGCTGGATCAGCAGCATTCAGAGGGGTTGTTGGCAGCATTGATGGCTGCCATGTGTGGGTGAAGCCATCAGCCCAGCACGCAGCATGTTACCTGCACATGACATTTTTGTATTCAGTTCAGTTTCAGGCTGTGTGTGATCACAAAATTTCTGAACATTTTTGTGGGCTTCCCAAATCAGCACACAACACAGGGTGCTGAAGCACAGCCCCATTTACCTGCAGCAGAAGCATCCTCAGCCGGGCTTCTGCATCCTTGGTGATGGGGGCTACCCCTGCCTCAGGCAGCCCATTACCCTCATCACCCCCTACTGACAGCCTCTCCAAAACCAGCTCCAGGTGTGATTTAATGGTCACCTGTCCAGAGCCAGATGTGTGGTGGAGAGAGCTTTTGGTACCCCAAAGACCAGATGGAGGTCCATCTTCAGTTTTTGGGTACTTCAGGTCCTGTGCAGGAAGGACAACACAATACAGAAAAACAGAATTATGTAATTATGACTGTACACTCACATCATACAGAATCCACTTGTTGATCACATCACAGCAAACCAAAGTTTTCCCATGTTTTTTACTGACAAGGACTGGGGTGAATTTCCCCTCCAGCCCCCTTTCTGCAATGAACCCCCTACAGGATTTTATTCAAAAAGTTAAATACAAACCATAACAATAGTGTTTTATTATAACCTGAGCTTTCACTTACTCATAGTGGGTACCTGTGGCATTATGCCTCCATGTGAACAGGCAGAAACCCTCCAGGCTATCAGGCCCCTGGTTTACTCATCCGTCCCTAGAAAGAGCAAAACACGTAACCTTACAGACATCGAAGGGGAAACATGACAGTAATGACATGATATGCTGCAGATAAACCTCCGTCGAGGATACTGGCTTTATTCACAGGCTATCTGCCAAGCTAAAGGTAGCTAATAGCTGCCGTATCTAACGAGTTTTTATGACCGATAGAGCCCTCCCCACACTTCTAACATCAGTATCCTCTGCAGCGAAGGCGAACATTAATCCCATATTAACAACATCACAAACAGCGGTGTAGAGTCACAGGTATGGGTGTTTTACTGATACCTGTGTTTTACAGGTATCTGCAGCTGACTGAGGCAGCCGAGAGCTACGAGGGGCGCCGCGACAATTAAAATACACCAATAAACAGAAATGTCCAAGTGGTGCTTCTGGTCATATAGTCCCTGTGCAGGATATAGCCCGCTGGTTAATTTTATTTATCGGATTATTCAGGGTAATGCTCGGACCCCGGCAGCTGTTAGCCCAACTAGCGATAGCATTCGAGATAGCTGCTAGTCCAGCTAGCGTTAGCATAACTGATAGCCGACCATTCGTGGTACAAAACAAACAAAAAAACCAACGTACACAACAAATGCACTCAAAGGGACAACAACTTAAGGTGCTTGGTGGAAAAAACACGTGTTTATAACTTACATTTGAACAGCGCAGTCACTTCCACTGTAGTCAGTGCAGAGCCACAGCTCACCGCCGCCATCGTCGCTGGAGGAAATGAGTACGTTGAGTGTCCACAGCTGCATACTCAGAATCCAGGCCGATTTGAGTACATCATCCGGGTACTTTTGCATACTCATTTTTTGCAAACTAGCATACTGTTTTTTTTCATTTCGACGCAGTATACTCAAAATTTTGAGTATTTGAGTATGGAAGTATGCGATTTGGGACACACACTGTCAAGCAGGAATCGTCCGATCAGGTATCTACTAGTAATCCTGGACAGAAAGACCCGCCCACAGTCATTTGATTGACAGCTTGAGCCATCTGGTAAAAGCAATGACAATAGGCACATGAAAAAGGCAATGACAAAACGCACATGGAAAAGACAATGTCAAAATGGAATAAGCAAAAGCAATGATATGACTGCATTTGTATATATTTTTTATTATTGATTCTTTTATTGATTCTCTTTTTATTTACAAATTTCTTTTATTAATTCTGTTTTTATTTACAAATTTCTTTTATTAATTCTGTTTTTATTTCCACATTTCTTTTATTGATTCTCTTTTATTGATTCTGTTATTATTTCCAAACTTCTATTATTGATTCTGTTTTTATTTCCAAACTTCTTTTATTGATTCTGTTTTTATTTCCAAACTTCTTTTATTGATTCTGTTTTTATATCCACATGTATTTCCTTTAAATATTGGCACTCCTGTGATTCCATAGTAAAGAACATCCCTGTAATCCAGTAATGGTAAAAATGATGCGGATACAAGCATTTTTACGAGCCCTGAGTGAAAAGCAGAACTTATTTCTATAAAACTGTTGTTGAGACGGTTTATTTTATTTTGAAACATCTACAGCTATTTTATTTTGTGTTTGTGCTCAACTTCCTGTCCCGCACGATATTCTGTGTGCTAAATTGCTGCGCCGTGGTCCGGCATCCGGCAAAAATAGTTGGCATTCTGCTCCTGCTGGAGGCCGGCGGAGCAGATACGCAGCCGTGACGGAGCCGTGCCGCAGCTGGTGGAAGTACACGCATTGCTTATAATGGAAACGGATCAGCTCCACTGCCACAGCGGAGCGGAGACGGACCGGATACACATGCAGTGGATTTTGGGCTTTAGCCAATGCATTTTTTCTATGATTAACAACCACAGCAACAACATCAACAACAACAACAAAGACCAAAACACCAACAACAACAACAACAACAACCACAACAACAACCACAATAACAACAACAACATAAACATCAACAACAACAACATCAACAACAAAAACATCAACATCAACAACCACAACAACATCAACAACAACAGCAACCATAACAATTACAAAAACAACAAGAAAAACCACAACAACAACAACAACAACAACGTCAACAACAACAACATCAACAACAATAACAACATCAACATCAACAACAACAGCATCAACAACACAAACAACCACAACATCAACAACAACCACAACAACCACAACAATAACAACAACAAAAACATCAACAACCACAACAACAACATCAACAACAATAACAACAACATCAACAACAATTAACATAACAAACACAACAACAACATCATCAACAACATCAACAACAAAAACAACAACAACAATAACATCAACTGCAACCATAACAATCACAACAACAACAACACAACAACAACCACAACCAAAACAACATCAGCAACAACAACAACAGCAACAACAACATCAACAACAACATCAACATCATCAACACAAACAACCACAACATCAACAACAACAGCAACAACCACAACAATAACAACAACAAAAACACCACAACATCAACAACAAAAACAACAACAACATCAACTGCAACCATAACAATAACAACAACAACAACAACAACAAAAACAACAAGAACCACAACAACCAAAATCACGTCAGCAACAACAACAGCAACAACAACAACAACAGCAACAACAACTGCAACAACAACAACAACCCAACCACAACAACCACAACCACAACAAAAACAACAAAAAC
Source organism: Scarus forsteni (assembly GCA_036419115.1). Lineage (NCBI taxonomy): Eukaryota > Metazoa > Chordata > Actinopteri > Labriformes > Labridae > Scarus > Scarus forsteni. The sequence continues at coordinate 104,528 of JAZDUH010000369.1, forward strand.
CACAACAAAAACAACAATATCAACAACAACAGCAACAGCAACAACCACAACACAATAACACAATAACCACAACAACCACAACAACAACAGCAACCATAACCATCACAACAACAACAACACAACAACAACAACAACCACAACAACAACAACAACCACAACAACATCAGCATCAACCACAACAACAACATCAACATCAACCACATCAACAACAACCACAACAACAACCACAACACCAACAACACCAACAACAACCACAACAACAACCACAAGAACCACAAGAACCACAACCAAAACAACAACAACAACCAAAAACCACAACAAACACAACATCATCAACAACCACAACAACATCAACCACAACAACATCCACAACAACAAAAACAACATCAACAACCACAACCACAACAAACACAACATCAACAACAACCACAACAACAACATCAACAACATCAACAACAACCACACCCACAACAACAACCACAAGAACCACAACAACCACAACCACAACAAAAACAACAACCAAATCCACAACAACATCATCAACAACCACAACAACATCAACATAACCCACAACAACATCAACAACAACAACCACACCCACAACAACAACCACAAGAACCACAAGAACCACAACAAAAACAACAACAACAACCAAAACCATAATTAAAGATGGAATTTTTACCTAAAAAATAATTACACTCAGTGAACATCCCTTTGGAATGTTTCAGATGCAGCTTTAGATCTCTTTTTCCACTTTTATATCTCTTAACTTGAATAGTAAAACATGTGAACGTTACCTGTGGACAACTCAGCTCAAGGCAACACATCTGAAACATAACTATGAATAGCAGCATCAAAAATATGGGCCATGAAAATGAAAACAAAATAAAGCTGTGCTACATTTATTTTTTTAAATTTATATTCATTATATATATCAAATTGTTTATAGATTTTCATGATTGGCTACATGGATTCATGTTGGGTGTTTTATGAATATCTTGTATTTGAATATATATATATATACCTATATATATATATATATATATATATATACAAATATATATATATATATATATATATATATATATATATATATATATATATCACTGCATATATGTGCATCTATAAAACTTTTAAGTTTTGTGCTCTATTGTAAACCACCCATTTGTCAGTGCCCAAAGGTCACAGAGGTTTATTCCTCTATGTCCACAGAGGATTGCCAAGTCTACAGTAAGGTAAAGGAGACTATTCTGAAGGCTTATGAGCTTTTGGCTGAAGCATATCGCCAAAAGTTCAGAGGCTGGAAGAAAACTGGAAAACAAACCTATGTTGAATTTGCAAGGGATTTGGAACTGCATTTTAATCGTTGGTGTAAAGCAGCTGAGGTAGATAACTTTCAGTCTTTATGTGATCTGATGCTGGTAGAACAGTTTAAACAGGCTGTACCAGATCACATTGCCACTTACATCACTGAACATAAAGTTACCACTCCAAGTGAAGCAGCAGTCTTAGCTGTTGAATATGTATTAACTCACAGGCATATCTTTGGGGAGCGTTTCTATGCTGAAAAACCTCACTTTAATGGGAATAAATCTCAGAGGCTGAGTGGGCCTCAGAAGGTGGAGCCACAGTTTCCTGCTAAAGGTGGGTGTGGGGTGTGTCATTACTGTCGTCAAAAGGGTCACTGGAAAAAGGAGTGTCCTGTGCTGGCTGGGAAAGATAAATTGGCTCAGGTTAAGTCAGCTGGGTTAGTGGCGCCAGTCCATAAAACCATTTCTTCAGAGTTAGTTATACCTTTTGACATGAAGGTTCAAACACAGGATATCCCTAGGAGTGATTCATGTTATCAGGTATTCATCTCTAATGGGTTTGTAAAATTAAGAGAAGGAGACCAGGAAGTCTCAGTCACAATCTTAAGAGACTCAGGATCCATGCACTCTTTTGTAAGGGCGGCTGTTTTGCCTTTTTCTCCGGGGTCAGACACAGGTGGCTGTGTGCCCTGTAGAGGCTTGGCACTTCAAACTCTTTATGTTCTGGTGCATAAGATGTTTTTGTCATGTGTTTTTTTTCAGAAGGAGGTGGAGATGGCTGTAAGGGAAGAACTTCCAGTGTTGGGAGTTGACATCATCTTGGGTAATGATCTGGTAACTGACGGTCGTATGTGGCCTGATGATAAAAGGCCTGTTTTGACACCTAAAATTCCAGATTCAGTACAGATTGAGCAGTCACAGTTGCCATGTTTGTTTGATCCAGCTCCTCTAAGGGGTGTTGATACTACTCCAGTATTAGTGCAGACAGGTCTGTCATGTTCTCCACATCCTGTTGAGGTTGTTGTTCCAGGTCCTGCACTGGTGGGGGTGCTGCAGCAGCCAGATGAGGAGAAGGAGGCGCCCTCTCCTGTGTGTGCTGTAACTCGTGCCATGGCTGCAGCATTGCCTGACAGTAATGTAAATAAAGATATAGCAAAAGTCTGTTCCTTTGCTGTGCCAAGTGATCTTTGTGTTTCTCGTGCAGACCTGGTACAGGAGCAGAAAAAAGATCCATCCCTGAAAGACCTGTATGATTTGGTGGTGCCATCCTGTCAGGTGGGAAATTTGAGACAGGGTTATATACTTCAGGATGACCTACTGTTGAGAGTTTGGGCTCCTCATGGTGATGGGTTTAGTTGGGATCCCATTCCGCAAGTGGTGCTACCTGAGAAGTGATTCAGACAGCGCATAATGATGTTGCTGGTCATATGGGGGTCAAAAAGACTTACCACCGGGTGTTGCAACATTTTTTCTGGCCTTGTGTGAAACGTGATGTTGCTGGCTACATCAAGACATGTCACACTTGTCAGGTTACCAGTAAACCGAATCAGTCTCTGAAACCAGCACCTTTGTTTCCAATTCCTGCAGTTAGTAATCCTTTTGATCATTTGATAGTAGACTGTGTTGGACCTCTTCCCCGATCAAAATCTGGTTGTTCTTACTTGCTAACGATAATGTGCCAGTCTACCAGATATCCGGCTGCGGTCACTTACGTCAAAGTCTGTCTGTCTGTTTGGAATTCCAAAAGTCATACAAACGGACCAAGGATCAAATTTCACTTCTCGACTGTTCTCTCAGGTTTTGAAACAACTTAATGTAAAGCATAATATGTCTACAGCATACCATCCACAAAGCCAAGGGGCATTTGAACGTTTCCATCAGCATTTAAAATCATTGTTACGTGCTTATTGCACTGAGTTGAAGGCTGATTGGCAGGAGGGATTACCTTGGCTTTTGTTGGCAGCGAGAGAAGTGGTACAAGAGAGCACAGGTTTCAGTCTCAATGAACTTGTCTTTGCACATACAGTACGAGGTCCTTTGTCTGTAGTTAGAGATCAGTGGGTTGATTCTGAAACTCCAAAGAATCTGATTTCTTATGTAAATGGGTTCAGACAAAGGCTTTATGAGGCGGGGGAATTGGCAAAACAAAATTTGAAAATGGCACAAAAGAAAATGAAACAATTGTTTGATCGAAAAGTGGAGAAACGTGAATTTTGTGCAGGTGATCAGGTTTTGGTTTTACAGCCACTCATTGAATCTTCATTTCAGGCAAAAATTTTTGGTCCCTGTAATGTGGTTCGTAGAGTTTCAGAGCAAAATTACTTAATTGAGATGCCAAACAAGAGAAAATCGATCAAAGTTTGTCATGTCAATTTGCTGAAGCCCTATTTTGCATGTAATGACTCCCTTGTTTCAGACAGATCTGTGCTGGTGGCTGGTGCCGGGCAGGAGGAAGAAATGTTTGAGGTAATGCTACAACCCCGACTAAAAAATTCTGAGACTTTTGCCAGACTTGACTCACTGCTCAAAAACCTTGACGTCATGAAACGGAAACAACTAATTGGGATAATTCAAGCATATCCAGGCCTGTTTTCTGACACCCCTACATGTACCCACCTAACAGAATATGACATGGATGTGGGAGATGCTAAGCCTATCGCTCAAAGGTTCTATCGGGTTAGTCCTGAAAAGCGACAGACTCTTGATTTAGAAGTAAATTATATGCTTAAAAACGGTCTTGCGATTCCCTCTACTTCTAGTTGGTCATCTCCCTCTATCCTGGTCCAAAAGCCTGATTCTACCTTTAGGCCATGTACTGATTTTAGGAAGGTTAATGATGTTACCAAGCCTGATTCCTTTCCTTTACCCCGTATTGAGGACTGTATAGATCTTGTGGGGTCGGCCAAGTACGTTAGTAAATTTGATCTTCTCAAGGGCTACTGGCAGGTCCCGCTCTCTGCCAGAGCCCGAGAAATATGTTCATTTGTGACTCTGTCTGGTTTGTATTCATACACAGTTATGCCATTTGGGCTGCGCAATGCTCCAGCCACCTTCCAGAGATTGATGAACAAGGTTGTTCGGGGTCTGGAGGGTTGTGCAGTATATCTGGATGATGTGGTTACATTTAGTGACACATGGGAAGATCATCTAGTGCGACTTAGAGCTTTGTTTAACAGACTGCTTTGGGCACAACTAACTGTAAATCTGGCAAAATGTGAATTTGCCAAGGCCACGGTGACATACTTGGGCAGGGTGGTTGGACAAGGTGAGGTGAGAACTATTCAGGAAAAGGTAAGGGCTGTACAGGAATTTCCTGTTCCAACCACAAAACGAGAGTTGTTGTGTTTTCTAGGAATGGCTGGTTACTATAGGTCTTTCTGTCCCAATTTTGCTTCAGTGTGTGCCCCTTTGACTGATTTGTTGAAAGATGATGTAACATATGTCTGGTTTCCCATCTGTCAACAGGCGTTCACACAAGTGAAAGATTTGTTATCATCAGCTCCAGTGCTTGCAGCTCCCCGGTTGGACCATCCTTTCAGGTTGCAGGTAGATGCCAGTGATGTTGGGGCGGGCGCTGTATTGCTGCAGGTGGATGAAAAGGGAGTCGAGAAGCCTGTTTGCTTCTTCTCTAAGAAATTTAAAGGATACCAACGTCATTACTCAGTCATAGAAAAAGAAGCACTGGCTTTGGTTCTGGCGCTCCAGCATTTTGATTTTTATGTTGGGTCAGGTTCGAAATTGGTTGTGTATACTGACCACAACCCGTTAATTTTTTTGAGATCATTGCAGAATCCCAATCAAAGATTAATGCGATGGGCATTATTTTTGACCGTATCATCTAAACATTCGTCACATTAAGGGCAGAGACAACCAGGTGGCAGATGCGTTGTCTCATGCACCTGTACTGTAACATCTTCTGTTCATTTTCTCTCCTGTTTGCAGCTTGGTGTCCGTTCTTATGTTCTCCTTAAAAGTGCTTCTTCCGGATCCAAAGTTGCTGGGTCATAGGAATGAGGAGTCTTGGTGAGGTAATGGGGAGTTGGTGAATGTTGATGGTGAAGCCTGTGATGGTGTCTGATTTTCTATACTGGTATGTGTGATGTATTATGGTCCTATGGGCTGTCATTAGTATGTAAAACTGGGCCCGTATTCCTAAAGATTCTGAGAATCCTCTCAGAGAGCTCCTAACTTAGCTTAAAATTTCCAGCAAGGAGTCTTAGCTTAGGAGTGATTCCAGAACACTCTCAGAGAACTCTGAGCGAGGAATGGACAGAAACTCCTGTCTTAGTGAGGAGGTGTGGTTGACCCCGTTGCTAGGTATGAGTCATCATTTCCAAAGCTGTGATTTGTTGATCCTAAAAGCTGGATAAAAAACTTACTTTTGGTGATAATTGATAGACTTAATCATGGAATCTAATCTTATGAAGACTGTGTAATGGTAAATAACATATCACATTAAAGAAAATGCATGTTAAATGAATAGAAAACTGTACTATAAAATAATCCTACTGAATGCCCACATATTCACAGAGTGATGGTTATATTAATTTGCTTTTATTAATTGCATGTTTTTGTACTTTCAACTACCAACATCTCAACTTAATTTGGTATTAACGAGTGTAACACAGCACAGCCTTCATTTTCATTTTCATTATTTATTTCATTCAGAAAATAAAATCCAATACAAATAAAAATCAAATTCTCCAACATTTGAATGAAAAGGAGCAGAAAGAAGAAAAATCTCACTTAGTCTGCCCCTCTCTCACAAAATATTAACTAACAATACAAATGAACAGGAGCTGCAGGCCAACATGGCTTTTTACATTCACTTTTCTTATTTTCAAAAACAACCAACAAAATAAACAAACAAGCAAAAAGATCACATATTCATTCATGTATTGCCACAAAGCAAATATAGCAGAACATGTATAAACACGTTTCCCTGTATTCTTGCAACATACTGGTTTTAATGCTTTTTTTAAAGACCAAATTTGATTTGACTTCTTCACTTTCTTTGTTCAGATTATTCCATAAACTGATTCCTCTCACAGTAACGCAGCGCTCCTTCAGTTTAGTTCTACATCTTGTTTTTTTAAATATTTCAAATCCTTTTAAATCATGACAACTTTCTCTTTTTTTCAAATCGGTTCTGGATGTTGCTTGCTAAAATGTTTCTATGAGCTTTATACATAATCTGCAACATACTGAGATCTACAAACTCACTGAATTTCAACAACTGCAATTTAATAAATAATGGCTGTGAAGGATCTCTATATTGACTTCTACTGATAATTCTTATTACTCTTTTTTGTAAAATAAAAATTGGTTGGATTGAAGTTTTACATGCACTTTCCCAAACTTCAACACAATAGGTCAGATATGGAACAATCAATGAATTATACAAAAGGTACAAAGCTTTGTCATCTAAGTAATCCTTAACTTTGTGTAACATAGCAACTGTTTTTGCTATTTAAAATTTAATTCCATTTCAGTCAGTCAACTCACGTTCAATTGTTTTATTGTTGCTGCAAAAACATGTTATAGGTTTGGCGTCCAGGCTCCAGTTTCATCACTCCTTGCAGAAATGTTTACATGAAGGCATGGAGGAGTGATGAGCAAAACATATGAACACCTCCTGGAGCCTGCAGGTGGAGGTGGGGGTGAAAGAACACGCAGCAATCAGTGTCTGGCAGCATAGACGTTTGCCGAGCAGAGGGAGAGATGGGTAAACTCCCGGTTTAAATACACCGACAAATTGAGAGGTGGAGAGTGTGATTGGAGGATTGATGTAAGGAGTGTGACGTATGACATGTGAATGTGACATGTGAATAGCAGCGCTGCTCGAGTTGTCTGCCTGAACTAGCTCGCAGGCTTCGCTTCATTTCAGTCAGTCAACTCACGTTCATTTGTTTTATTGTAGCTGCATATAAATGTTATAGGTTTGGCGTCCAGGCTCCAGTCTCATCACTCCTTGCAGAAATGTTTACATGAAGGCATGGAGGAGTGATGAGCAAAACATATGAGAACACCCCCAAAACTTAACTGATAGGAGCCTGGCGCTGCTGAGAACTGCTATGTGTGGCTATTCCCCCCCAGCGCCTGCTGTTAGAGGAAAATACTACCTAGTGAACTACTATGTGTGGGCCCGGGCACCAGCCGCCGTGTCGCCTTTCCCCCCAACGCCCGCTGAGAGGAATATACTACCTAGTGTCTACTATGTGTGGGCCCTGGCATCATTGGCCATGTCGCCATTCCCCCCAGCGCCCGCTGAGAGGAATATACTATCTAGTGTCTACTATGTGTGGGCCCAGGCACCATTGGCCATGTCGCTTTTCCCCCCAGCGCCCGCTGAGAGGAATATACTACCTAGTGTCTACTATGTGTGGGCCCAGGCACCATTGGCCATGTCGCCATTCCCCCCAGCGCCCGCTGAAAGGAATATACTACCTAGTGACTACTATATTTGGGCCCAGGGACCGGCCCCCGTGTCGCCATTCCCCCCAGCACCCGCTGAGAGGAATATACTACCTAGTGACTACTATGTGTGGGCCCTGGCACCACTGGCCGTGTCGCCATTCCCCCCAACACCCGCTGAGAGGAATACACTACCTAGTGACTACTATGTGTGGGCCCTGGCACCATTGGCCGTGTCGCCATTCCCCCCAGCGCCCGCTGAGAGGAATATACTACCTAATGAATGCAGATGTTAGCATGATGAATTGGTACATACTTAACCCCAGCACACCACCTGATATGCAGTACAGAGCTATGCAGCAATGGATTCAATCTTTAAATGTCAAATGCAGGAACTCATGAGCTTTGAGCAGACTGGATGACTTTCTTGTGAAGTCTCCTTAGCGTTGATGTGCAGAAAAGGACCAGCGCGCCGGGGATTCCAGTGTTGAGGTAGGCAGATGAAGCAATGCTGTCATGGTTACACTAATCTTCAGGGAGTGAGGGGAATAGAGTGCGGGAAGCAGGCCATGGCTCAACAGAAACAGCGCAGATTTGAAGAGAACCAGGATCTCGTCATAGATTTGTGACCATTGATGAACCAGGGGATGATTGTTGATAAGGGGGGACGATGATGCAGATTTTCATCATAGAGAAAGGACAAAAGAAAACAGTTTTAGTTTTTGCAATTTGATATAAGTGCCTGGTTGAGATCTTACAGATTTGAGTTCTTCAAGGATAAGGCATACATGTGCTTTCTATTTTCAAATCAGAAAAGCTGAGACCATGCTGTGGATTAAAACAGAGACCTGTTAAGAGCAAGCAACATTACTGTGTAAAGCTCATGAGGGCAGTAGATTTAGGATCCTGCATTTCGGTTGGCCAGACATCTACAAACCTCTCATTGTTTTAGGAACCCCCCAAAACCAGCATATGGAGCAGCGTCAGAATAAAACCGGAGAGAATCTGAAGACTCAACATAGTCAAAGTAAAGAAAGGAATGCTATTTCATTCAGTGCAGAGCAAAGACCAACTGCAGATCTGAACAACAGCCTTCATCAAAACTGCTCTGTCTTTAAGATTTAATTATTATTGTTATTATTATTATTATTATTATTTATTTTATTTTTTATTTTTTTCTTATTTTATTTTATTTATTTTATTATTATTATTGTTATATTATTATTATAAATTTATTTTATTTTTTATTATTATTATTATTTTTAGTAGTAGTAGTAGAAGTATTATTTTAATCAATTAATTAATTTAATTTATTTATTTTTGTTTATTTTATTTATTTTTATGAATTTATTTATTTTTCCACTGTGGCTGATAGAGCAGAGCAAAGGGAGTTTTCACATGTTATCCAGCATCAAGTCTCTGAAAGCCTGAAAGCCTCTGAAAGTTTTTAGTATTAATTTATTATCATTATCATCATCATTACTTCATTTATTTATTTATTTATTTATTTTTTCAGACATTGGTTATTTATTATCATCATCATCATCATCATCATCATCTATTTATTTATTTATTTATTTAACCTTTATTTAACCAGATTGGTCCATTGAGATTAAAACCTCTTTTCCAAGGGAGACCTGGTCAAGACAGGCAGCAGCAAAAACACAATTTGCTTACAGATACAAAAGAGAAAACAATTTACAAGCACATCATTATGGATTTAAAACAGATATATCTATGAGCCATATCACAGTTTAGCTAAAAACATCGGCATTGGATAGAATCTACCTCCATGTCTCTCATTTCGGATTTAAGTCATTCTGCAAAACACTCCAGTCTGATGGTGCAGAGTACCCAAAAGCCCTTTCCCAATTTCAGTTCATGCGTTTGGGGCATAGAGCATGATAAGGTTCTGTGAACGAATTAAATGTGCATTAATTTGTTTTATTTATTTAATGTCATTTTAATTGATATTTTTTAATATGTATTTATTTTTTTATTAATTAATTAAATGTATTTATTTATTTATTTATTTATTTAATTATTTATTTATTCATTCATTAATTTATTCATTCATTTATTTATTTATTCATTATTTATTTATTTTTTGAGCCAGCCAGGCCTGTTAGGAACCTTGGACTGGACCAGTGGTGAGAGAACTCAAAGCATCTACTGAGGTGATTAGAAAGAGCTTTGGAAAGTGCTGGCACGTTCACTAGAGTTGAATTATGCTTAATGTTTATTCCCCAATTTTGTAGGATGGAGCTTCCTGATACTTATTACTTTTAGAGCTGGGCGATGGATTTGTTTGAGGTTTAGGAGCTGACAGTTTTTGCAGCACAGTTCTTGGACAGAGGGAGGTCATTTGGGTGAAGGAACTGCAGATGGAGCAGGATATGGTTTAATGCCTGGTAGAATGTAGCTAATAAGGATTAGGTCAACTAAAGACTAATTTAACCTTTGATTGATTTGATATACATGGCAGCTTTGGCAGAAAAGCTGTGGTATCCTTAAAGAGAACCACTGTAGAAAAGATCTGAATTGTGGCAAAGCAGGTGACAAATTTCTCTTTGCGTTGCGGATATACTTCACAAATAGTGTCTCTAAAACACCGAAAGCCACACAAATTCTGCCAAGTAAGGAACTTGAACAGTCTTGGATCACTATCCTTAGCTTTACCTGTACATCTGTGGTGTAAATGTTTTGAATTGTTAATACTGTTTATACCTTTATCTCATTCACAGTCTCATTTTAACTTTTCTTTCACAAGGAAGTTGATGTTGCATGTTACAATCCTTTATTTTCATTTGGTTGTATTTATTCTATTTTATTTTATTTTAATTCTGCCTTTTAATTAATTAATTAATTTATTTATATTTATTTATTTAATTTAGTTTACTTAATGCTCCTCTATTCTAATACCTTCATCTTATATTTCAAACTGTAATGCTGTGTTTCAGAGCAACTAAAACAACCGAATTTCCCTTTGGGGATCAATAAAGTATTCCTGATTTTGATTTAGAACTACTGAAACGTCTCCACAACCTCATACTGTATCTTTGTATGCAAATTCACTACACAAAAGAATCTTCACCAGATTAATATCATGGCCTATCGAGATAAGAGCAAAGTTTGATGATAATAAATTACTTTAAATTACTATAGTCGATGATGATTCTCCATACCTCTCAGATGAATGAAAAGAGAGAAATAAAATATGATTAATGACATGAGCTGATGATATAGCAACCCTGAGGAAGACTTATCATTCAATCATTTGTCAGATGTTAAAGATTACGGGAATGAGATTACCTGAAAAGATTTGATTCTTCGAGAATCAGGAATAGCAGCAGCAGGAGGCAGAAACCAAGAGCCCACGGCATGAACGGGACTGCAGATCCCAGGATCCTTGCGGCATACGGCAACCGGGAAGGCCTGCAACCAGCGAAGCGAAGGACGCGGAAGTAGACCCGGGATGTTCATATGGCGCGGCGTTGTTTCCATGGTGTTCAGCGCTGATTTAACTTCGAGGAGTGCAGACAGGGAGGATGCATCAGTGGAGAAGCCGGAATCTGGCTGCTCCGCTTGGAGGCAGCGCCAGGCTCCAGTTCAGGAGGGACATTGGCAGTGTGCTTTACCTGGCCCTTTACCTTCCCCCCGGGGGGAATCTGGAGTACTGCTGGATCATCGAATAATCGAAAATCTCTTCATGGCTGAGGCTGGCTGGCGTGGTGATGTTACGGGCGTAGAATTCTTCCAGGATGCAGTGCAGCGGGTTGTTTGGGGATGTGCGGGAGATCCGGCGAGGACGAAGTGGGATTCATTCACATAGCTGACTTCAGGGACTGAATCTGGGTTTCGGAATTAAGCTAAGCGTCCTCCCATGACAGCCGAGACTCACTCACTGAATCTGAGACGACGAGAGACATCAGGATCACCGGAGCAAAAGGTATGATGACGATCGCATGAGAGAGCAGGTGAAAGAACACGCAGCAATCAGTGTCTGGCAGCATAGACGTTTGCCGAGCAGAGGGAGAGATGGGTAAACTCCCAGTTTAAATACACCGACAAATTGAGAGGTGGAGAGTGTGATTGGAGGATTGATGTAAGGAGTGTGACGTTTGATATGTGAAATGTGACATGTGACATGTGAGTAGCAGCGCAGCTCGAGTTGTCTGCCTGAACTAGCTTGCAGGCTTCACTTCATTAATGTGTGATTTCCATGTTAGATTTTCATCAATAATAACACCTTTCATCAATGCCCTTGATTGCTGACAGGTGTATAAGAAGTAGGCTTGTCTGGCTTTTACATCTGCTCCACCATTTTGTCCTCTGCTTAGGAAACTCCTAAGCTGCTTAAAAGTCCTCTTCCCTGCTCCTAACAGATCTCACCTTAGGAGCACTCTTAGGAGCTAGGATTCTTTTGGAATAGCTTTTATCTTTACTAAGATCTACTCTTAATTTTTAGGAGAAATTCTAAGAAAACGCCAAGATTCTAAGAATTTTCTTAGAATTTGGCCACTAGGAGCAACTCTTTGCACTAAGAATCTTTAGGAATACGGGGCCTGATCTTTTGTAAATGGTAGGTATCAGTATCTTCATGGTTTGGGACCTAAAGAGTAGTCTATTTATGGTAGACATAAGATGTGTCTGGTGCTTTTTGTTTTGTTATTTTTCTCTATTCTCTTATACAGGGTCAGAGGTGGTACCTCTGTCTTAATCAGGGGGGTGTGATGGAGGAAGGAGATTCCTCCAGGCTCGGGTGCTGCCTTCTGCGTGATCATCAGGCTGGATGGCTGACACCTGGATGGGTGTGGGTGTGGTCGCTGAGCCTGAGCAGAAATGCTCAGCTCAGTGCAGCCACTCTCTCTGTCCTTCATCCTGTGAAGACCTCATGTGTTTATGGATGATTCTTAATTTGGGTTTGATTGGTTTGGGAGAGTAGAGGAAGAATTTTGTTTATGATAATTTAACTTTGCTTTGACCCTTGGTTAAATAAAAATATCTTTGATTTATCTTAATTTTGTTGTGTTTCCTGGTATGGAACGTGACAATACACACACACACACACACACACACACATATATATATATATATATATATATATATCACTGCATATATGTGCATCTATAAAATTTTAAAGTTTTATGCTCCATTGTAAAGTGTCGTGAGGTAACATTTATTATGAATTGGCACTACATAAATAAACATTGATTAATTGATTGATTGATGTGTGTGCAATAGTGTGTGTAGAAATGTGTGTGAAGATGTACCTGTGCTTTATTGATGTTTGACATAAATCACCTTATGATTCACTTTAGGCCAGTCCTTCTCAAATAATGGGGCATGCGATGCCACATGGTCTTCAGACCGTACGAGAATAAAATGTAATTGCACTTCCACTTCAGTAGGTGGCAGTGTCGCTGTCACTGTCAGAGTGTGTGCACTGAGCATGCACAAACAGCACAGAGCAGGAAATATAAAGACCAGTAAACAAACCCTCAAGAGACAGCATGGAAAAAATATGTTACAGGAATGAAAAGAAAGGCAGAGAGAGGCAGAGTTAATGATACAAACGAAAAAATTATGATGAAGCGTATGTAGCGTTTGGCTTCACTGTGACTATGGAGAGAGACGAGGAAAGACCGTAGTGTCAGTAAAACACTTTGCATTGCTTAACAGCTAAGCAATAGTTGGCACGTTTTTGCTAAAACTCCAGCAGCTTATCAGCGTGATTGGGGTGTTATGTCTTAAAGTGTCGCCTCAATTTATTTGGCTTGATGCTGTCCGCTGGCAACATTTTTAGACACAGTAAAAACATCGGTCACAGACCTTTCTCCTTTAAAAAAGTTTAATTTTTCCCTGTGCGCCTTTCATCAGAGCTGCAGACAATGATCCAGTGTGTGTCCACATCCACAATACTGACAGGAAATAGGTTTCATCTTTGGAGAGAAACTCTCCCCATAGCAGAGATATGGAGAAAGTGGCTCATGTGCGATGACTTTTATATGAATTTTGCAAAAATATGGCTGAGTTATTCTGGAAAAAGAAAATATTTGTGTCAGGTGAGCACACACAGGAGGGTGAGGGCCACAGAGCAGACAGGTGAGCACACACAGGAGGGGGAGGAGCCACAGAGCAGACAGGTGAGCACACACAGGAGGGGGAGGAGCCACAGAGCAGACAGGTGAGCACACACAGGAGGGGGAGGAGCCACAGAGCAGACAGGTGAGCACACACAGGAGGGGGAGGAGCCACAGAGCAGACAGGTGAGCACACACAGGAGGGGGAGGAGCCACAGAGCAGACAGGTGAGCAGACAGAAGAGGCTGAAGGGAGCAGAGATGGATGTCTGCGGCCTTCACCTCCTCTGAGGGGCAGATGGAGGTTGTGTGGTGTAAAGTTAAGAACGGGGTTGTTGCACAGCAGTTATAAATGTATGAACTGGTCAGATATTAAACTTCAATGACCATCAGCCTTTCTGGGCGGCCCAAACATTTATCTGCTGTCTGAGGAAAAACTTCAGTCTGGGACATTTAAATATGATCAAAAGACATTTTTTTAGTTATTTATCAGTTTATTATATTACAAAGGTTAAAAGTCAATGATTAAAGAATAAATGAACTCACGTCAGAGCCTCCAGTCTGCAGTTGGGACTCTTCAGTCCAGCACACAGAAGCTCCACTCCTGAATCCTGAAGATTGTTCTTGCTCAGGTCCAGGTCTCTCAGATGGGAGGGGTTAGACGTCAGAGCTGAGGCCACGACTTTAACGTGAGGCTCTGATAGTCCACAGCCAAATAATCTGTAAAGAGATTAATATTATATTTCATATTATCATTCAGATAGTTCATTTTTTTCACATTTAACTTCACTGATTTTACTGATTTAAATTGATCATTGTCAACAAAAAACTATGATTTTCATTCCTCTCCAGTAAACATACAGTTTTCTCAGAGGAGGGTGCAGAAAGAGAGGCAAATAAAGAGGAGGGGTTGGAGGAAGATCATCAGGCTGATGACTTAACAACAGCAGATGTGGAAATCCAAGCAGATAAAGTGAATTAATTTGTGCCTTATTTAGAGATTAAAGTGGACAGAGCAGAAAACAAGCAAGGCTTCATCCAGGAGACATCCCATAGTCCTGGAGCAACACAAAATGCATGTTTATTACAGCTGTGACTAGGGATGTATACTGTGGGCTAGTACTTTCATGTACCGGCCCAAACTTGAGTCAGTACCCGAAGTAGGGATGTAACGGTTACCGGTAAAATGATAAACCACGGTAAAATTTCCCACGGTAATCATTACCGTGTCTTTTTAAAATTACCATTTTACCGTGTTTGATCACCAGCCTGTGTCAATAACGCACGGTGATGATGCCGTTTGCCTGGAAAAGCCTGAACTATGTATCTGTCCTCGATTAAGCGGCCAACACCGATGCGCGCATGCGCAGTTTGCATTGTTTGGCCTCTGAGTCTGAGAGCGAAGTTCGAGCCACAGCGGAGTCTCCTCGAAACAAACTCTGAAGTCTGGTTGAATTTTGGATTTTTACAAGGATGCTGAGGAGAAACTGATAGAAGACAGTCTCCATGTCTAAACACGAAGCTGCAGCGAAAGAAAATGACATGCGAGATTTCAACGGCAGGAACTCTTCGAGTAAATGAACTGACGGATCCGAAGAGAGAGAGAGGGGGAGAGAGAGAGAGAGAGAGAGAGAGAGGGAGAGAGAGAGAGAGAGAGAGAGAGAGAGAGAGAGAGAGAGAGAGGGAGAGAGAGAGAGAGGATTCAGTGAGCCATACCTGAGAGAATAACAGGTAGATTATCAGTAATTCTATCCAAAAATGTATACATCTTATAAATAACAGAATTGGAGTCATTCTGGAGTGTGTTCTTGCCTTCGATTTGCCGTGTGTTAGCCATATTTTGAAATAGATCGTCTTTTTTCGTCAAAGTTTGTGTTTTATGGATTTAATCAATCTAAATTTGGAAATATTTAGAGGAGAAAATACTGAGGAGATCTGCCGGGGAGAGGGGAGACCAGAGGAGAATCATGAAGGGGGTTAATTGCTTCAGGGACAATCGTCATTTAAAAAAAAAAGTCCTGGACATGGTCTGGAGCTGTATCATGGACATTAATGCTGCAGGCAAAGTAAAATGTGTGAGTGTTTGTAAAATAGTTTAAGTTCATTTTTTGTCAAAACTTTGATCATGTTCATTTACAGCTGTTTATAAAGAGAATCCTGTTTGATGTTCAAATCAATTGTTTTCTTGTAATCACACCGTTTATAACATGATAATGTCAAATACTTTCCAGGATTGTTTATTTTTCTCTTGAAAGAAGGGTAAAAAATGTACTCAAAGGGCATTTCTTGACACATTATTGACAAAAAAGACAAAAAAAGAACCATTATGATAGTAATATTGAAGGGATTAAGTGATTTAATTGTGTGTAAAAGTACTTTTTGAACATTTTGAGCACACTGCAACAATACCGCGATAATAATGATAACCGTGATAATTTTGGTCACAATAACCGTAATACAAAATTTTCATATCATTACATCCCTAACCCGAAGACCGTTAAGAATCTGGAAAAACGGTACCATTATCTGTACTTAAACGTCTCTTTAACTGTCACGTAGTTACGACACTACCGCCACCCGGCAGCATGTCGGTGAGGACTAAGCGCTTGAAAGTTTGAGCTCACCTTAGCAAAGCTAATGAAAACTCTCTTTGTCAGAGAGAAGCTGCGTCCAAGGGGGGAAATACTAGCAACAACACCAAACACTTGGAGCGCGAGCATTGTATAAAGCTAAAGGAGTGCGAGCTGTTTGATTGCTATAGCAACATGAGTAAAGTTAGCAGCCCAGCTAACACTAAAGACTGCAGCACTGACAGAGACAGAGACTCTATTATCCTCCCCTTCGGTAAAAACTCTGCCGAAAACAACACAGTCACACGGGGTTAAACTCTTGACGAAGCACCGCTGCACTCAGCCGTATAACTTTGATGAAAAGCCAACGGCACGGCTCTCTGCAGATGAATCAGAGCTATGCCAGCTCAGAGCATGGATGTATTATAAGAACTGGATAGCGTGGCTCCGCCTTCCACCATGTAACGGATTTGAAGCCAAAATATCCCTCGTCAGGCGCCGCCATTCTGCAGTCAGTGGAGAATTTGGACCATAATCCGGACGCAGCTGTTGTAAACAGTTGCAACACTCCGCAGCATACGCCGCACACAATCATTGTGAAGCTGCCGTAAACCGCGGTCATTTTTAAAGTCTAATAACTTATAAAGAAACTTTTCAGAAAAAAGAGGACTTGGAAAACACACAGCCCAATAATACTTTCATATCACCACAGCATACGGATGGGAGAAATATTTCTACGGGGTGTAATAATTTTTTGAGGTTTCACTACGGCCCGTCCAGATGAATGGGGGAGACGGAAATTTGACCTATACTGCAGCCAGTCACCAGGGGGAGCAGTTTTTGTGGAGGCTTCAATTTGAGCTCAGTGTCATGGCGTCCATGTTTTTTTACAGTCTATGGCTTGGAGCGGAAATTCTTTGTTTACTGAGGTCAAGAGAGCACCGGATGTGACTGACAGTCAAGCTGCGCTCACAGCGCCCTCTGTTGGATGAAACGGTCCACTGCTCCAGGTGCCCTGATGTGCTGCTACACTCAATAATTTACATTTGAATATTTATTTTCTATTTGGTTATGGATATATATCCCCATTTTTCGAACAGTTATATGACTATCTAAAATAAAGTGAGAGCCCTAGTAGTCATCATTACAGCATCAGTTTTAGCAGCACAACATCTTTGGGTCTGCATGTACATGCAGGCTGTTGGGTGGCATGAAGGGGTTTTGCCATCTCCTTAGCTTTCTTTTGCCTCTGAGAAGCATTTGTAATACATTACTTCTATTCTGTTGAAGCTTTATTGTTACCTTGTAGTGATAAAAAAAAGGAATAGACTTGATCTGTGGGTGGAGTCATTTATATCCATTTCAAAGCTTCAACAGCAGCTGAATGAGTGTTTGAGCTTATAACTCTCTTGTTTTGAGCCCAAACTGATTTGAAGAAGCAGCTGAAAACCCTTCAGCTCCACACTCACAGCTAACAGAAGCATGAAGCTCTGACAGGAACAAACATGAGACTTCAGAAATGTTTTTACAATAGAAGTCCTCCTCTGTAATCACGGGAAAAGCTTTTATTTTGAAAAACCATACAGGTTCTATTTTTAGTAAGAGTTTAACACAGTCAGGAGGTAAATGAAGCAGCTCTTCAGTCTGAGCTGCAGCTCATGAACTCCCTCCCCTCTCATGCAGCCGTCCACTCTGCAGTCGAGCCTGAGCGCTGAATAAACACGCTCAGATTTGACGAACGCTGGATAAAACTCACCCCGCTTCCAGGGTGAGTGGAAGCTGGCACATTTCACTGCTCCCCCGCTATTGTTTTAATTCCTTTTATGTGTTTTTGGCCTTATTGGACATCAAGTGGGCTTTAGTGAGAGTTGCTCTACTTACCTCCCCGTCTTAAGCACCAGCTGTTGCTCCTGCATTTTGTATGAGGTTCTTTCACACTGGATAAACACTCATCAGCTCATCGTTCGGCTCCGGGTCTCCTCCTTCCTGCCAAGGTCCAGAATATGGGTCGGAAGGGTCTGTGTGTCGACTATTCTGTTGTGGACGGCCCTGTCGCTACTCCATCTACCCGTGGAAGGAGTCCTCCAGTGCTCGGCGCCGAGTTCTCTGGCTCCGCTCCCAGCAGTCTGGATCCCCACCGGCAGCTCTGCACCTCCACCCGGACATCGCCCTCTTGCCTTGTAGGAGGTACATTCACCGGGGGTCTTGGCGGAGTTTCCACTACGGCGGAGCCAAGGGGAACACCTCCTTCTGGTCCTCCACTCGTCGCCCTCCCAGAAACACCGGCTGGTCTGTGGATCACAGCGTGCTAGTCCGCCTGTCTAGGTCGGCTAGCGCTCCCCACAACAACAACAACACCGGCGTTAGCTTTGATCTGCTGAACATCAGATCCCTCACCGGAAAAGGACATCTCATCCAGGATATCCTTCACGACCGTAAGCTTGACTTTCTTTGTTTAGATGAGACTTGGCAAGTCCCTGGTGATTACCCGAAGCTACAGGACTCCACTGCGGTGGGGTTTGTTTACATTTCCAATCCTCGTAGCTCGGGATGCGGAGGAGGTCTCGCAATATTTTACCCTAAGAAGTGGAAGGTCCTCCCGGTGTCTGTGCCCCCCCCTCTTCATTTGAGTGCCTGGTCTGTCAGATCCCCGGACCCACCCCCACAGCCATTGCCACTATCTACCATCCCCCCAAACCTCACAGTGACTTTTTAAACAAATTCTCTTCCCTCCTTACCCACCTGTCCATTCTCTCACCTAATATCATTGTTAGGAGATTTTAATATTGACATGGACAACACTGCTCTTACCATCACCACGGACTTCTCATCACGACTGGACAGTTTTGATGTCCAACAGTTTGCAGACTTCTCCACACACACAAAAGGACATACAATAAATTTAATATGCTGCTCAGGTCTCACCCCCTCCAACTGTACTGCTGACAAACTACACATCATGGACCACTTCCTCCTCTCATTTAATGTCACCCTCCAGTTCTCCATCTCCAAAACACCCCGTATCATCTCATACCCCAACATTAAGGACATTAATATGGACACCCTCTCCACCTGCATCACCACCCTGACTCCTGACCCCACTTCCACCCCTGATGATCTCGTCACTCAGTACAATTATGAACTCTCCAACATTCTCAACACACTTGCTCCCATCAAATCCCACCCTGTCTTCTTCACTCAGTCTGCTCCCTGGTTCACCCCCATCTCCGTTCCTTAAAATCCAAAAACCGACAGCTTGAAAGACTCTTCAGGAAAACCGGTCTCACCATCCACAAGGACATGTACTTAGCCCAGTTATCTCTCTATAAGGACTCCATTTCTAATGCCAAATCCCTCTACTACACTGGTCTCATCTCCTCCTCTGCCAACAACTCCAAGACTCTCTTCTCCATATATAACAGGATCATCCAACCCCCGGACTCCCTACCCCCCCACATGTACTCCTCAGATACCTGTGACTCCCTCCCCTGTTTTTCAATGACAACACAATCCACCAGCACTTGGGCTCCACCTCCTCACCACTCACCTCTTCTGAACTTCCCCCCCATGTCAACCATTCTCTACCATTGAACTCTCTCATCCCTCAGTTATCTCCGACCTCATAACCAAATACAAACCATCAACCTGCCAGCTAGACCCCCTCCACACTCCTCTGGTCAAATCCTACCTCCCCTCTCTGCTCCCCTTCATCTCCACCATTATCCACTCCTCACTAACCACTGGAACTGTCCACACCCCCTTCAAAACCACAGCTGTCAGCCCCATCCTGAAAAAACCTGGTTCAGACACCAACAATTTCAAAAACCTCCGCCCCATTTCTCACCTCCCCTTCATCTCCAAAGTCCTAGAAAAACTGTTGCCTCTCAACTCCACTCCCATCTCGCCCATAACAGCCTTTACGAACAGTTCCAGTCTGGTTTCCATCCCCTCCATAGCACAGAAACGGCCCTCATCAAGATCACCAATGACCTCCTCATGGCAGCTGACTCCGGTTTAATCTCCATCCTCATTCTCCTCGATCTGAGTGTGGCCTTCGACACTATTTCTCACCCCATCCTCCTCCACAGACTTTCCTCCATAGGCATCACCCACACCCCTCCTCACTGGTTCCACTCCTACCTCCCAGGCCGCACTCAGTTCATCCAACTCAAATCCTTCACCTCACAGCCCTCCCCCATCACTTCAGGTGTGCCCCAGAGGTCCATCCTGGGGCCCCTCCTCTTCATTATATATCTTCTCCCACTTGGCAATATTTTCCATAAATTTAGTATCCACTTTCACTGCTTTGCGGATGACACCCAGCTCTACCTATCCAGTACACCCGACGCCTCTCTTCCACCTTCCTCCCTCACCCATTGCCTCTCAGAAATCAAATTCTGGTTCACCTCCAACTTCATTAAACTTAACTCTGGTAAAACAGAACTCCTCCCTCACCCCTCACACCACGGCCATCCTGGTCCACAGCCTCGTCACCTCCCGGATCGATTATTGCAGCTCACTCCTCTTTGGTGCCCCCCACAAATCCCTCCATAAACTTCAAATGGTTCAAAACTCTGCAGCCCAGATCATCACCAGAACCCCCTCCTTTCATCACATCACCCCCGTCCTCCAGCAGCTTCACTGGCTCCCCATTAAGTTCAGAATTCACTTTAAAATCCTGCTATATACTTTCAACGCCATTCACAACCTCCCCCCATCTGATCTCCTCCACATCACCACCATGGATGTATTATAAGAACTGGATAGCGTGGCTCCGCCTTCCGCCATGTAACGGATTTGAAGCCAAAATATCCCTCGTCAGGGCGCCGCCATTGTGCAGCCAGTAGAGAATTTGGGCCATAATCCGGACGCAGCTGTCGTAAACGGTCGCAACACCCCGCAGCATACGCCGTACACACTCATTGTGAAGCTGCCGTAAACCGCGGTTATTATTAAAGTCTAATAACTTATAAAAAAGAAACTTTTCAGAAGAAAGAGGACTTGGAAAACACGCAGCCCAATAATACTTTCATATCCCCACAGCATACGGATGGGAGAAATATTTCTACGAGGTGTATTCATTTTTTGAAGTTTCACTACGGCCCGTTCAGATGAATGAGGGAGAGGAATATTTGACCTATACTGCAGCCAGTCACCAGGGGGAGCAGCTTTCGTGGAGGCTTCAATTTTAGCCTAGCATCACAGCGTCCATGTTTTTTACAGTCTCTGATCACCAACCCCTCTCGCTCCCTCAGGTCGTCCTCCTCCCTCCATCTCTCTGTGCCCTCCGCCCGGCTCAGCACCATGGGTAGCAGAGCTTTCAGCCGCTCTGCTCCCAAACTCTGGAACTCTCTCCCCCCGGACCTCAGAAACACTGACTCCCTTTCCCACTTAGGGATGGGTACCGAATTAGGTACTTTAAGAGGTACCGACCGAATTCTGTAAGTACTACTGAGTACCGATTCACGTAAAATCAAAAGGTGCCATGTTTAGGTACCTAAAAGCATCCCTGTGACTGTGAGGGAGTGGAAGAAGCAGGCATACTATTGGGTAGAGTAGGTGAATTTCCATACCGGACTTAAAACACAGCATGTTGTTCATGTTGAAGAAGTTTTTGGGACAACTACAGTGTTACAATACAAACAGTTGAATGTTGTTTTGATGTATATCGGTCAAATTTTATATATTGAGAAATAAATTTACATTGAAAAAATTTGAGATCTTAATATGAACCAAATTAATATTTATTACCCCATAAACACACGCTAAAGTACTGAAAATTGGTACCATTGAGTACCGATACTGATTCCCAGGTACCGGGCATCAGTATGGTATCGGTTCAAATGTGAAAGGTATCCATCCCTATTCCCACTTCACATCAAAATTCAAAACCCATCTGTTCCCAACTGCATATTCCCTTTAATTTTCAACCCTCATTTAACTGTGTCACTCTTGTATGTTGTTTTTATTTATTTTAATTGTGATTTTAATGCGCTGTGTTTTCATTATGGATTTTGTAAAGTGTCCTTGGGTGCCAAGAAAGGCGCTTTTAAATAAAATGTATTATGAAACAGTTCAGTGTTGGAGTCATGAAAGAGACGTGAGTGTGGTTCACTGTAAAGACAGAAAACAAGTGTGTGTGCTTCAGCGAGACCCAGAGTTTCAGGCCCATTCCCAAACCGCCCCCTACACACTCTCCCTACCCACTACCCACTACCCCCCCTACACACTCTTCCTACCCACTACCCCTCCATTTGTGCCTCCTTGCAGAGGGTCGGCCATATTAAGGGCTTTCCCAAACCACGTAGTGTAGAGGGGGAGTGGACAGTTCAGCCCTTAAACAGCGAGTCTGCATCAATGCAGGCTTTCAACAACATTTGCTAGAAGTGCAACATCTAAATGGGAGAGTAAACAACATAAATGTAAGAGCCCCATGTGTCCATATGTTACCCACACCTTAGTCACACTGACAGAAAATCACATAAAACATGGTTTTTAAACGATTTAAACTAAACAAGCAAATCAAACTCTATGTTGTTGTTTGATATGATTGTGCAGCCCTGACATCATAAAATGTGAGATGTCAGATCGGATTGAAAGCCATGTGGAATCACTTAAATAATTTGAAGTAGTCTAAAACTTTCTGAATTCATCACAATCACTGCCACAGCGTAACAGCCAACAGCCAACAGCAGTACACGGGGCGTCTCTCTGTTGCCATGGGCACGAGATTTTCTGTTCTCCAGTAAAGTGAAGAGGGCCTCCCATTCCTGCCCGTCATATTTACATACCCTCCCCCTTCAGTGGAAGTGCCCTCCATTATTACGAGTGTGACTTAATTTTGGAGGGACCCTCATTAGTGAAGGGGTAGTATGTAGGGGGCAGTTTGGGATTCAGCCTCAGTCTGTGTGTGCTGAGGCTCACTGCACTGCCAGCACACAGCAGAGAGACTTCAGGGAGGATTTCAAAGTAAAAGCCTGCTCTGTTGACTATAATGATAAGACTATCTGTGTTTTCACACCATGCTTTTATTCTGAAAGGGTCTCCTGGTCAGTTATTCAGTCACTGATGTGTCTCACTATCATCCAGCTGGTTTCCTTTGTCTCTCATCGACTCTCTTCACAACAGAGCATCAGGTTTAAAGCCCAGAGGTGATGTACCTGCTGTTTAAACCATCAAACTGTTACAGTCCTGCTCGTGTTGGTGCCAAAAAATCTGAATCACTGATCTGCTGATAAACTGTCCCAAAGCAAACGCATGGCAGTGACGTCAGAGTAACTGACAGAAAGACTAGAGGGGACAGAGGAAACCTCGTGAGCTGAACGCACACCTGGGCAGACATTTTGGATCAATGTTTGATTAAAGAAGAAAAAATATTCTGTGATGTTAGACTCTCCTCTGCTGTTAAAGTCCTGAGCTCATGACAGACTGAACTGGTTCATCTCCCTCCCTTATCTGCAGCCTGCTCTCTCCTCGCTCTTCACTCAAACTGAGAGTCGTTCTCCACGTGTTGAGGATCGTTCCAGAGCTCTCAGTTACAGATCGAGGAGAGAGGAGGCATATCTGAGGAGCTATAACCAAGGACACACCAGAGCGTCCTCCACAGAAGAGTTTGGACTGATGGACCCGCCCACTTACCGGATATTACTCTGTGATTGGACGCTGCAGCAGAGTGAACTTTAATGAAACATCAGCAGAGATTAATCATGGAGGAAAAACAGACCTTTATACCAACGCTGAGAAACACTGAAATGATTGTTCATTTTTGAACAATCATTTCACAACTGATTGACGGGCGTCGGTGGAGCAGTGGGATAGTGCGCTTGGTCAGTGATCGGGAGGTTGCAGGTTCAAGCCCAGCTCCGGGTGCCATATGGCGAAGTGTCCTTGGGCAAGACACTTAACCCCAAGTTGCTCCCACTGCTGCGTCAGTGGAGTGTAAATGGGCATGAAAGAGTGTGAATGTATTAGAGATACTGATGGATAATTAACAAAGAAACTCTGAACCATCAGTGAGTGAATGTGAGAGCAATTGGGTGTGAATGGGTAGGTGTGACCTGTGGTGTAAAGCAGCTTTGAGTAGTCCAAGACTAGAAAAGCGCTATATAAGCTCAAGTCCATTTACCATTACAGAAACTGTAAAGTGTTATAAAAACAGATTAAAAGTGTTTTGACAAGAATATCCAAAAAACAATAACTTTGGAAAATCATTTTTATATCACAGCATCATCCAGACTGTTTAAATGTTTTCTGAAACACTGATGTGTACAATTGAAATTAGGTCTTTATATCACAATGAGCATGTTTAAACAGAAATACTGGATTTAATTCAATAAAATAATACACTTCTATAATCACTGAGTCATAATGACCAGTTTCATTACAATCAAATTTTACTTTTACTATAATTATTTTCTATACTTCATGTGTTTTAGGGATGTAACGATAACCGGTAAAATGGTAAACCGCGATAAAATTTCCCACGGTAATCGTTACCGTGTCCGATTAAAATTACCGTTATATCGTGCTTGATCACCACACTGCCTCAGTAACGCACGATGATGCTGCTCTTTGCCTGGAAAAGCCGGAACTATGTATCTGTCCTCGATTAAGGAGCCTCACGCGAGGTGCACATGTGCAGTTTGCATTGTTTGGCCTCTGAGTCTGACCTAACCTTGCATAGCAGATGGGCCTGCCTGATTCAGTTCCTGAAATCCTGCAGATCCCATCTTGTAGCGCACCGTAGTCCAATGGATTCACGCAGCTAAAATTTTAACGGCCCAATCAGGGAACAGAGGCGGGAGCTGCGGGAAGAGCGGAAGTGACAAGAAGGCGTGACGTCAGCAGACGGCTACCTGATTTGTACTGCGCATGCGCGAAAACTGCGTCACTTCCTATCGAACCGTGATGTGTATAAAAAAAAGATATAGATATATACGCGATGGATTCAGTCATAGAAATACGTACGGATCGGGTAGTGACTCCTGTCATAGATACTTAGTAAAACTTGGCAAAATCTGCCCTCCTCAGAAGTTTATTTTTAGTGTAGGAGGATAGTATAAGGCCGTTAGCTGTTAGCAGCTAAGTTAGCGGCTAACGGCTAACTTTAGCCGCTACGCACATAAGCTACGTCATACCGGGGCTTGATGTGGATTGGCCTGTGGTGAGTGTGTCAATCAGAACGGTCGTCCAATCTTCTTCTTCTTTGGTTCAAACTGTCGTCCAGTCGCCAGCTACTGATTGTTTTGAAGGTCCCGCCTCTGAAAGCTAATCAGAAGAGCAGCTACCCAGATGGACTTGTGAAATATTTCCGTGGCGGACATATGAAACTATCCATCTGGCATGTCAGGTTAAGTCTGACCCATTTATTGGCAAAAAAGACAAAAGAACTGTTATGAATATAATAATAAAGGGGTTAAATGATTTCAATTCTGTGTAAAAGTGCTTTTAGAACATTTTGAACACACTGCAACAATACCACGATAATAATGATAACCGTGATAATTTTGGTTACAATAACCGTGATATGAAATTTTCATATCGTTACATCCCTAATGTGTTTTTAAAAAAAAAACTACAAAGTCTGTCATGTTACAATATTACCTACAGCTGAGAAGCTGCTGATCAATACTGGACCAAATTATGTACAGACATATTTCTAATTAGAAAAACTAACAGTTCTGACTTTTTATTGCTTAAATGTTTTTATTTTTGTCAGAAAACAGATCAATCTTTGTTTAAAGATAAAAGCAGGAACAGACTTCACTGTTCAGTGTAACAAAGGATCAGTAATCCTGACTGAACTTTAGTATCACAAACATATTTATGAGGATTTGTGTTTCAATGTGATGAAGTCTGAACACCAGACACATTTTCTTTCTGAGCTCTGATCATTTTAAGTTTTTATTCTGTCCTTTTCAAGAACCTGTAAAGTAAAGATTCTGTTTTTTATATTTCTATGGGTATTTGTGTTTGAATGTGATGATGCGTGACCAACAAGCAAGTTTTTTTTTTAACTCTGATCATTTTAAGTTTTTATTCTGTCCTTTTCTGAAACATGTTAACATTTCAACAACAGAAACAAACTGTTGTGATCGTCCACAGAGATCTGTCTGTCTGAGACTTTAGACAGACTTTATAAATGAGCTCTCAGGTCTGCTGCTCTGTCCTAAAAACATCTCTTCCTCTCTCTGGTGTTTGTGCTGATGGAGACCTTTAATCCTGCTCAAAAAGTCACCTGCTCGCTCTCACCATTACAGTCCACTAAACTCATCAGGAGCATGTCTCCAGTCATCTGTGTCTTTACAAACAGGCTGATCTCCACTCTGTCACCATGACAACAACAACAGAGCATGCTAACTGGTGCTAACAAGGTTAGCAATGATATGACCTGTGCCGTCCTGTCACTGCTGTTTCCTCCACATGCACTGAGGTCATGGTTACACCCTGAGCTGATATTTCTCTAACATGTGTGTCATGTTTCTGTCAAAGTCTTCAGAGAAGTCCCTCCTGGTCCTCCCAGTTAAAATCCTGAAGCTTTAAATGTTTGTGTGTCCAGTATTTGGACCCCGGTGTAGTAAATGATGCCAAAGCTGTGGTCAGAGGACCTCTGTGAGCCGTTTACTGCTGTCGTCCTTCTGTCATGAAGTTTTACTGAATATTCAGTGAGCTGAGTCTAGAAAGGTCAATTAATGCTGAAGGAGGTCAAATACTGTCTCCAAAAACAACGTCTGCTGTGTGTGAGTAATAACACGTTATGGGAGCTCAGATGTTCTGAACAAGAGCTTGAACACTCTGACCCATCCCTATGATCTACATCTTATTCAGACTCAGACTTCAGAACATCTGGACTTACCTGGCCTTTCTGCAGTTCCTCACAGCTGGAATCAGTCTCCGTCGTCCCCGGGCTGATGTTTTGTACTCCATCAGATTAAACTCATCCAGAACCTCCTCTGATATCAGCAGCATGTGGGCCAGAGCTGAGCAGTGGATCTCAGAGAGTTCTGTCTCTGATCTGTCCTCAGACTTCAGGAACTTTTGGATCTCCTGATGGACTGAGAGGTCGTTCAGCTCCATCAGACAGTGGAAGATGTTGATGCTTCTGTCAGGAGAGATTTTATCACTGTTCATCTCCTTCAGGTTGTTGATGACTCTCTGGATCATTTCTGGACTGGTGTCTGTCTGACCCAGCAGATCTCCTAAGAGCCTCTGGTTGGACTGCAGAGTGAGGCCGTGAAGGAAGCGAACAAACAGGTCCAAGTGACCATTTGGACTTCTCAGGGATATCTCCACAATGTTCTTCAGGAAGACAGCCAGGGGTGAGTCAGAGGTCTCAGGCTTAAAAAGCTTTGAAAATATTTTAACAGAGTTTGAAAAAAAGTCTCTGTGTTTGTGGTCTTCAACAAAATCCTCCACCACACTTCTTTTCTCCTTGTTGGTGAAGCAGTTGAACATGTAGACTGCAGCCAGAAACTCCTGAACACTCAGATGGACAAAGCAGTAGACTGTTGTCTGGAAGATCACAATCTCTCTTTTGAAGATCTCAGTACAAACTCCAGAGTACACTGAGGCCTCTGTGACATCCAGACCACAGCGCTCCAGGTCTTCTTTGTAGAACATAATGTTTCCGTTCTCCAGATGCTCAAAGGCCAGCCTCCCCAGCTTCAGAAGAACTTCTCTGTCAGACTGGGTGAGTTCCTGAGGATGTCCCTCAGCATACTTGTTCTTCTTCCTCTTTGTCTGGACCATCAGGAAGTGTGAGTACATGTCAGTCAGGGTCTTGGGCAGCTCTCCTCTCTGCTCCGTGCTCATCATGTGCTCCAGGACTGTGGCGGTGATCCAGCAGAAGACCGGGATCAGACACATGATGTGGAGGCTCCTGGAGGTCTTGATGTATGAGATGATTCTGCTGCAAAGATCATAATCAGTGAACCTCCTCCTGAAGTACTCCTCCTTCTGCTCGTCAGTGAAGCCTCGTACTTCTGTGACCCTGTCAACACATGAAGGAGGGATCTGATGGGCTGCTGCAGGTCGAGAGGTGATCCAGATGAGAGCTAAGGGGAGCAGGTCCCCCTTGATGAGGCTTGTTAACAGAACATTTAAGGATGACCTCTGTGTGACATCAGACACAACCTCCTCCTTGTTAAAGTCCAGAGAGAGCCTGCATTCATCCAGGCCGTCAAAGACGAACAACAGTTTACAGACAGCCAGAGTCTCTGCTCTGACCTCCTGCAGTGTTGGATGGAAAACATGGAGCAGCTCCAGAAGACTGTAGGACTCATCTCTGATCAGGTTCAGCTCCCTGAATGACAGCAGAGCCACCAGACTGAGGTCTTGGTTTTCTGAGCCCTCAGCCCAGTCCAGAGTGAACTTCAGCACTGAGAAGGTTTTTCCAACACCAGCCACGCCGTTTGTCAGAACCACTCTGATGGGTTTCTGTTGATCAGCTGAG
Source organism: Scarus forsteni (assembly GCA_036419115.1). Lineage (NCBI taxonomy): Eukaryota > Metazoa > Chordata > Actinopteri > Labriformes > Labridae > Scarus > Scarus forsteni. Next base: position 133,355 of record JAZDUH010000369.1, read on the forward strand.
GCTTCAAAGATTTCATGGCACCTGATTGGAGTCTCATGGGGGGTCTCCATCTTGGTGGCTGTCTCAAGCTGTCTGACCTCATGTTGGCTGTTGACCTCTTCACTCTGTCCCTCTGTGATGTAGAGCTCAGTGTAGATCCTGTTCAGGAGGGTTCTACTTCCTGCTTCATCACTTCCTTCAGTCACATGTTCACATCTTCTCCTTAGACTGATCTTATGATCATCTAGAACCTTCTGCAGACCTTTATCTGACAAACAAGCACAAATATATCAGACTGGTTTGATTCAATGAACTAAATCAAACTTCATTTTCCTCATGAATCATTAAGAACACAGAGAAACACAGAGATTCCCCTGAAATAAAGTTGAACTGCTAAGACAGAATAAACTGACAGCAAGACTCAGGTTAGATTAACTCATTGGCTGCCATTGACGTCTATGGACGTAAATTCTGTTTTTCTACAGGGGCAGCTGGGGGGGAGTGGGGGGGGGATCTGGCGGAGCTTATACATGAATTTCAGGCTTGTACACAGTTTACTGATGATCTGATGCCTGTAGGTGGCAGTAGTGTGCATTTTGGATGAGAGATCAGCATGTGTGAGAGTGATCGGTAGGAGAAGAAGACGAGGATGACGAGAGAGAAGATGGAGGAACATTTGAAAAGAGGGAAGTTACAGCAGTTCACGCTCGAGCAGAGAATGTGCCGAAGCAAACCAGCGAAGGAGAGTGTTGTGATCGTTCAAAATGACGTTGGCGACCGCAGAGATCATTGAGAGGAGTCAGTGCCATGGAAACAAGCGTTTGTCACTACTGACAACGAACCCGGGCCAAGCGGTGAGAAACGTTACTCACTGCATGTTTCTCCAACGGCCAGCTCAACTGATGAATCCGGGTCAGATGAATTTAGTGGACCTAACCCGGATTCATCAGATGAGTGGCTGCTGTCTGGATCTGACGGGAGCAGCAGAGCAGACGCTCCAGAAAGACACAAAGGAGGTAAGGGCTGAATTGCTATCTAGCTTAAATGCTATCTAGCTAACTTTCTGATCAGACAAAAGGAGAGGAGCTCGGATCTCTTTGATCGATCAAATTGATCCGACTTCCTTCCCTGCTCCCCCCTCGAATCCATGTGACATGAGCACCATTTTACTCCCACTCGTTCATAAACTGTCGTACATTTTTTAAGATATACATTTTTTGTCAGTATTGATGCTAAGGAATTTTCTATTGACAGATCCAGCATCCAGTAGAGACCCCACTCCTCTGCAGAGAGGGAAGGTAAAAAAAAAAGGTTTTTTCTCCCTATCACATGCAGTCATGAAAGAATAGTATTTTTATGATAGTTGTAATTTTTTTCCATAATTTACAGGTCGAGGATCCAGCAGAGAGGCCAATCACACCCCTGCTGTCAGTGGAAAGAAGACAGGTAACCAAAAGAAAAATCTCCACATCACACAGAAGCAGTCCAAAAATATTTTTATAGTATTTGTACGTATTTCCATAATCTACAGGTCGGGCATCCAGAAACAATACCACTACCACCCCTGTTGGCAGTGCAAAAAAGACAGGTAAAAAACATTCCTCCTATACACAGATGTAATTAAAAAATATGTCTTCAAGTTTTATCTAATTTTTCCATTATTTACAGGTCGTGGATCAAGCAGAGATTGTCACTTCATTACAATCTCTGAACCTCAGAGAGCTGCTGCAGAGCTGAAGTCTGACCAGACAGATGATTCCTGGAGCTCTTCCTTCAGTGTCCCCTTACAGGCAGAAAAGTGCTCTACAGACTACCACACACAAGTACACTATTCTGTGGAAGGGTGAAACACAAATACACACAGACACAAAAACATAGATATACGTACACACACAAACATACATATACACACACACAAACATACATATACACACACACAAACATACATATACACATGCACACGCACCATAAAAGGGGAGGGGGGTGCATAAAAAGTTCTAAGTGACAAAAGTTCTGATGTTCATGCATTTTTTTCAAATGTAGAACTTAGTTGCTAGAGCTATAGTTATTATTGTAAATAAATTATTTTGACATCAAACCCTTTCTCAGTGATGTTTCTTTGTTTTATAGAAGAAAATCAATGTTCAGATGTTTGAGCTGTCACATCAGTAAAATATGTTGGCATCAGAGCCACTGCTCTGCTTGAAATGTTTCTGTTCACAAAAAGCTCTTTTTCTCAGGTTTTTGGTCAGAAACTGTGATTTAGGTGAAATCTGTCCATGTTCTACTTCCAATTACTCAGGAACAGAAAAGGTTAGAACAAACTTTTTGTTCCTGCTCAAAAATGAGAATCTACTCTTTCTTTAGGTGGTTCGGTGTTTACATAGTCATAAAACCTAATATTCTGTGAGTTTTGAAAGATCAGTCAAAATGCTCTAAACGGCTGGCAGCTAATGAGTTAAACTGTTAGATTTATGTATAAATGACAGGATGATCTCCATCACATCACACTGATGTAGAAAGATGGTTAAGTTCTGTTCCTGCTCACAAAGACATCAGTCTTACCTTCTGCAGTGCTGGACTGACCACTGATAAGACCTGGATCTGTCAGGACGTCCTGGATCAGAGTCCTGTGGGGGAAGGACAATGAGACCATGATGAGGGATGTGGATCAGAACTGTAGACCATCAAGACCCATTTTATGTGATGGGGGTGTAAATACACACACATTCTCTCTCTCTCTCTCTCTCTCTCTCTCTCTCTCTCTCTCTCTCTCCCTCTCTCTCTCTATGTATATATATGTATGTATGTATATATATATATATATATATATATATATATATATATATATATATACATACATATATGTATGTATATATATATGAGGAGAGAAAGAGAGAAAGAGAGAAAGAGAGAGAGAGAAGGATACATATATCTATAATCTATATATATACAGATTAAGATCCTCCATAAACTTCAGCTGGTCCAGAACTCAGCAGCTCTCATCATTTCAGTGACTCCATCCACTCATCACATCACACCATCCTGCAGCAGCTCCACTGGCCCCCCATCACAGACCACATCCAACACAAAATCCTGATCCACACCTCCAAAGCCATCCACAGCCTCGCCCCTCCATACCTCTCTGACCTCATTCACATCTCTGTACCTGCCCAAACCCTCTGATGTTCTTCCTCTGTCCATCTGTCTGTCCCCTCTGCCCACCTCTTCACCATGGGGGGTCGAGCATTCAGCTGCTCAGACCACGAGTTATGGGACTCTCTCCCCCCTGACCTCCATAACACAGACTCCTCACCCCTCTTTAAAACCCATCTGTTCAAACTCTCCTTCTCCCTCTGATCTTTATATGTCTGTTGTAATGCACTTTTTTATTTGTACTTTCTGTGAGTGTCATGAGAGGAATCTTTAAATAAAATGTATTATTATTATTTTCCCATTTGTTGTGTCTCAGTCATGACTTGTTCAGGTTTTAGGTCGCACTCCACTCATCCTGACTGATTAAACCTCATCAGAGTCCTCAGCTGGTTACACTTGAAAAACTGTCCAGCTATAAGCAGAAGCCCATACAACTTTGATTTGATGAAATATCTGAAATATTATCTGATTAAAAATTAAACCACAGAGAATCAGAGGAAACATCGACACAGACATCAGAAATTACAATAACAGACAAATAATGATCCTCATCTGCTGAAAACAGCTGAGAAAACAACATCAGACTTTGTCAGAAGTGTTGGATAACAAATGTAATCTGATTCAAAGATCTGATTACATTTGTTGAAGTTGGTTGGATGACGGCTAAAAAGAAAACTGATTAAAGCTGTTTGAGGGTCAAAATTGTTCAATTGTTTATCCAACATAAAAAAGATGTTCTACTGATAAAAGAACAACAAATGTGTTGATTTTTTATTGGTAAAAACTGTTTTAAGAATCTTCATTGAAATGTATTTTATGTATTAAAGTCGGAGAAAAAGATTTTGTTGGTAAAATAAAGCTTCTCCTCAATGACCCCTCACTGTTCTGAAAATTAAAAAAAGATTTTAGTAAGAAAAAATGAAGCATAAAAAGAAGTTATTGTCAAACCAAACTGAATCCAAAGCGTGATCATGAACCTGAGGTCCAAACTGAGCCGGGGGCTGAGTGTGTTTCTGTCCTCATGGATGGACAGATATGTCTGTGTTTGAGATTATTTAGGATCATAAATTTGACTTTGTTGGATCATCAGTCACACATCATGAAGCTCTGGACCTTTGGATGAGGGACATTTTCTGAACCTGGTCTATGTCAACACCCAGCTTCATGGAAACTACGGAGAACTTCAGACCCCTCCACTGAGACATAGACCATCTATCAGACTCTGATGGACTGGATCAGTGAAGAGATCTGAGGTCTAAGATCTCAAAGAGGTCTCAAATGTCCTCTAAATATTCTGGTGCAGTGAAAACTCCTGATCTTTGAACATGAAGTTCAGGATCTAAACAGTCTGCTGGTTTAAAGAAGTGCTCTTACCCTGAATCTGAGGGTCCTGGTTCAGTACTGAAGAACGGGGGATCACCTTTAGACCAGTCACTCTTCACAGAGAGAGCACTGGACTGGGGGGGCTTTGGTCCTGGTTCTGGTCCAGTACTGAAGTGTAGGGGTTCATCTTTAGAGAAGTCACTCTTCATAGAGAGAGCACTGGACAGGGGGGGCTTTGGTCCTGGTTCTGGTCCAGTACTGAAGTGTAGGGGTTCATCTTTAGAGAAGTCACTCTTCATAGAGAGAGCACTGGACAGGGGGGGCTTTGGTCCTGGTTCTGGTCCAGTACTGAAGTGTAGGGGTTCATCTTTAGAGAAGTCACTCGTCATAGAGAGCACTGGACAGGGGGGCTTTGGTCCTGGTTCTGGTCCAGTCCTGAAGTGTAGGGGTCCATCTTTAGAGAAGCCACTCTTCATAGAGAGAGCACTGGACAGGGGGGGCTTTGGTCCTGGTTCTGGTCCAGTACTGAAGTGTAAGGGTTCATCTTTAGAGAAGTCACTCTTCATAGAGAGAGCACTGGACAGGGGGGGCTTTGGTCCTGGTTCTGGTCCAGTACTGAAGTGTAGGGGTTCATCTTTAGAGAAGTCACTCTTCATAGAGAGAGCACTGGACAGGGGGGGCTTTGGTCCTGGTTCTGGTCCAGTACTGAAGTGTAGGGGTTCATCTTTAGAGAAGTCACTCTTCATAGAGAGAGCACTGGACAGGGGGGGCTTTGGTCCTGGTTCTGGTCCAGTACTGAAGTGTAAGGGTTCATCTTTAGAGAAGTCACTCGTCATAGAGAGAGCACTGGACAGGGTGGGCTTTGGTCCTGGTTCTGGTCCAGTACTGAAGTGTAGGGGTTCATTTTTAGAGAAGTCACTCGTCATAGAGAGAGCACTGGACAGGGGGGGCTTTGGTCCTGGTTCTGGTCCAGTACTGAAGTGTAGGGGTTCATCTTTAGAGAAGTCACTCTTCATAGAGAGAGCACTGGACAGGGGGGGCTTTGGTCCTGGTTCTGGTCCAGTACTGAAGTGTAGGGGTTCATCTTTAGAGAAGTCACTCTTCATAGAGAGACAACTGGACAGGGGGGGCTTTGGTCCTGGTTCTGGTCCAGTACTAAAGTGTAAGGGTTCATCTTTGGAGGAGTCACTCTTCATAGAGAGAGAACTGGACAGGGGGGGCTTTGGTCCTGGTTCTGGTCCAGTACTGAAGTGTAAGGGTTCATCTTTGGAGAAGTCACTCTTCATAGAGAGAGCACTGGACAGGGGGGGCTTTGGTCCTGGTTCTGGTCCAGTACTGAAGTGTAGGGGTTCATCTTTAGAGAAGTCACTCGTCATAGAGAGAGCACTGGACAGGGGGGGCTTTGGTCCTGGTTCTGGTCCAGTACTGAAGTGTAGGGGTTCATCTTTAGAGAAGTCACTCTTCATAGAGAGAGCACTGGACAGGGGGGGCTTTGGTCCTGGTTCTGGTCCAGTACTGAAGTGTAAGGGTTCATCTTTAGAGAAGTCACTCGTCATAGAGAGAGCATTGGACAGGGGGGGCTTTGGTCCTGGTTCTGGTCCAGTACTGAAGTGTAGGGGTTCATCTTTAGAGAAGTCACTCGTCATAGAGAGAGCACTGGACAGGGGGGGCTTTGGTCCTGGTTCTGGTCCAGTACTGAAGTGTAGGGGTTCATCTTTAGAGAAGTCACTCGTCATAGAGAGAGCACTGGACAGGGGGGGCTTTGGTCCTGGTTCTGGTCCAGTACTGAAGTGTAGGGGTTCATCTTTAGAGAAGTCACTCGCCATAGAGAGAGCACTGGACAGGGGGGGCTTTGGTCCTGGTTCTGGTCCAGTACTGAAGTGTAAGGGTTCATCTTTAGAGAAGTCACTCTTCATAGAGAGAGCACTGGACTGGGGGGACTTTGGTCCGTCCTTCTCTGTGCAGTCTTGATCCTCCATCTTGTGGTTCTGAGGTCCAGAGGACAGTATCTGAGGTCCATGCAGGTAAACCAGCCTGTGGACAGAGAAGAGGAGCAGATGAGACTCTAACAGAGGAATGTTCTGGACGGAGAAGGTCAAAGGTCACAGCTCAGCTCCTCAGGTCAGACTAAACTTCTGACTCTGGTCTGTGTGTAGAACTGAAGAGGATTTTAGAGACCTCACTTCTTCCTTCTGGTTCATTTCTACAATCCTTCCCTTAAAAAAGAGAAGAAGAAGCCTTGAACATAAACTGTTGAATGTTTGGAGCTGGATTGTTAAAATGATCTGAAGAATGACTCGGCCTAGAATAAATACAAATCTCTCAGATGAAGAACTCACTAAGGCTGCACAGCTCTTGTTGCTGATGATCATTTTCTCTCTGGGACATGAGATCTTAATTCTCTGACAGGATTCTTACTAAATAAATAAATAAATAAATAAAATCAGCTGCTGTCTGATCTGTCAGGGTCCAGCTCTTTAAAGATCCCATATTATGCTCTTTTTCTGCAGTGTAATATTGATCTTTGATGTCTTCATGAAGCCTTAGTAGCATGCTTTGGTCAAAAACCTCAATAAAACAAGCACAGCCATATCATCTCTATGCCTTCTTTGAGCCTCTCTGTAAAACACTCCATTTTTGTGGGCGTAACTATATGTTAATGAGCCCCCGCTGAAACCGCCCCGCACTTCCGTGTCGGTGCAGTCGGCGCATGCGCGTGACTATGTCAACAGAGCTCCGGTTAGCGTCTGTGTTGCTACATGAGGACCGCAGCACTGAACGCTATAACCGAGTCAGAACCCGAAAATAAGAGGAACCAGGAGAGAGTCGAGGACCAAGGATAAACCGGGATGTTTCTCAGTGGTCTGTATATAAAGTTTGTTTCTTCAATGCTATAATGTTGAAGAATCAAAGTTGTTCTGCCGTTCCTCTCCCCCTCCCCCTGTTGTTGTCGATGTTAGCATGTCTGTTAGCAGACGTGCACTGCTTAGACTGGCGTTAAATAGAGTCTAGTAAGAGCTAATGTAGAGTGAGGGGGTTACTGCAGAGACGTGAATTAACTAAAACCCCGATAATTAACTTTCACTTCTAAGTAACAATGAAGGGGCCGTTGCTTCTGATAGTGAAATAAGACAGAGAGAGGGGTCTTCTCTGTTGTTGTGATGTGTAAATAATGTCAGGGCTCTTCAGGGCCGATCAGAGCAAGAGTCTGTTTTACAGAAATAACATTAGTAATGTGACTGACCCATCAGAATACAGCATTTAATAGAGCCATAGCCTTTAGTGACAGTAACAGTAACTGAGAACGTTTATTACCTGTAACTGTGAGCAGCCAGCAGTTTTCTGTGAACCTTATTTTAAAAGGTTATTTTCTTTTCTGTATGCCACACAGTAGCTGTCTTAAAAACCTCTTCACTTGCATTATTGTATGTTATGACAGCTCTGTGTATATTCTTATACAATAACAGAACATTTCCTTAAGATAAAAATTCTCCTGAACATCCTGTTTTCACTCTTCTCCTACAGAGGTGCTCCTGTGGCAATTGTGTGAAAATTCCTACAGCCTGAAAATGTTTGTTGAATGGAGATACCAAAGGTATTGTGAAAAATTAGTGCTAAATAACAATTTAGTACATAACCTTTCCTGTACTGTGTCACTGACTTACCTGTTTTAATTAAGTAGGTCAGAGGAAAACTGCAGGAACTCCCAGTCCAACCATCCTGGACTCTGACTCTGAGTGTGTTTTTCACTACAACATGCATTCTATATTTATAGAGCAGACTATGAACCTTTACATCTAAGAGGAGTAATGCATAAGTATTTTGATATAAACACTTCCATGACTGTTGAACAAAAATAGTAAAGATTAAAAGAACTGTTTCCTCCATCTCATTTTTTTGTCTTTCTTGTTATTTAATTATTAACATTACATGTAACATATGGAAAACTGAAAACACACAAAACAGTTCATGTAGACTTTTTATTGTGAAAGATATTTTTACATATAAATCACCAAATGTACCGGCTGGTACTCTAGACATTTTTACATAAAGGAGGTAAAAAAGACACGAAAAAAGAAAAGGAATTTTTAAACACAAGCCATAGAACCATATTGATAAAAATATGAACATATAGATAAAAACACCTATGACAGTAATTTTCATTTCTGACATAATCTTGTCATGTCCAGCCCTTACAGATGCCTGGCCTACAGAGCCTTTGTGAGCTGATGCTGCCTGTGTTGTACTGCAGAGTTTCCTGATGCAGAAGACCAGTATGAGAGGGTCAGCGCTTCCTGGTATTTGGAAAAGGAGCATATGGTCTGGTATTTTCTGCAGCTCCTTCAGGTGTGGAGCAGGGTCCTGGAAAACCTTCTCAAAGACAAGGTCCAACAGTGCATCTGCATGATCTGAAATACAAGACACAAAAATATATGTTTACAAGAAATGAACCAAAACACCTCACTGCAGTGTTGTCATTTTTTTTCATAGTCTTTTATTGACACAATATCCTTATTGATTATATATTCTCAATTCCATTTTGATAACATTTTTATTCCAGTTTCCTTTATCTTTTCCTTTCCATGCTATGCTTATTTGCCAATGTTTTTAAATGTGTTGATTTTAAAGGTGCTATGAGGAGAATTTATCGCCGGCGTAATGCTGTGTTCCAGTAACCTCGGAACTGGGAGTGACATCATCTCCGACTTATCGGCATTCCAGTTGAAGTCGGAAAAAAACATGCCGATCTACCAGGCTATTGTTAGCTGTTGTTAGCACGCCCTGTGTGGTTGCATGAAGAATGTGATTATCACTATGGCAGCATTTTTGTAAATATAAGTCTAACAATACTATGTATACAGCTGATCTAGAGCGACACACCCCAGTCAGAAGTGAAAATAAATGGATTATTACAGGAGCTAAATAACTGTTCACACTGGGGGCATCCATCTTCCATTGTCAACTCGGGATGCCGAGGTTTAACCGAGTTACCAGTAGGAAATTCAGACTTCAGGGGACGTTCCAGTTTTAGTTTCCCACTCGGGGCTCAAAATTCCTATTTCTGACTACAACTTGAACGCACCGGAGACGTGAAGCCAAATGTGTTTGTTTGTTGTGGTAAATGCAGCTCGGACCTTCCTCAGAACTCTGCATTGCTTTACAACTTCTTTTTCAACAACTTACAGGATGCAAAGCCACGAGGTAATGTATCTCTTTCTAGTTACGTAGCGGTAGTTTTTGATGTGTGACGACAAGCAATGCAGGGAAAAGTTAATATCGTAGTTGTAGACGGCTATATATCGCTACTTACAGTCCAGCGCTCTCAGACGTGTAATATAAATAATAAAATAATATAAATTTGCTCTAGTTTTAATTGTCTTGTTCCTGAAGTTGAGTATCCAGGCCAGTCCAGCCCTGTACGACCTGACCGTGAAGCTAAGGAATAGCATTTATAGATAACCTATTTTGATGCTATAAAACTGATCGATAAGTGTGTATTTCGATCAGGCATATATCTAAAAGGGAGACTTTTTTTTAATTACTTAAAAACTCCACACAGTCTCTTTAATAAAGAATTGTTTAACTTACGGAAAGCTGGCTCTGCTCTCACTGGCTTTGCTGTACATCCTTCCTCCTTGGATTTTGAGAAGCTGACTGTAACCAGCGGTTCACCATCAGAAGATGCTGCCTGAGGTCGACCAGCATAGACACAAGAAAGAAAAATATTTAACCTGTTAGTGCATGAAAACACAAATTAGAGCCATGCATTTTTACCTCTTTTGTTGATAAAACGTTTATTTCACGTTGCACTGAAATCTAACTAAATTACATTAGCTGTTACATATATTTTTGTTACTCATTAGATACATTAAGTGTTTCTGGCAACAATAATTCATCTGAGGACCTTTATTTTTATCATTTATCTTAATGTAGCGGTCCCCTTATTAATCATTCCAATGAGGGGAGGGCTCCTGAGTTCTTCCTTCAATTACTATTTAGTTACTACTTCAGCTCCATACCAACTCATACCAAATGTTTACTCTGTAATTAATACACAACAACTTAGATTTTCAGCATGATTCTCAGTGATTTAGTTAGAAATCAGTTCATAACCAAAGTAATGATTACACAATAACTTAGATTTTCAGCATGATTCTCGTCTCAATCATTTCGTTAGAGATCAGTTCATAATTATGAATTAAATTAAAAATAATACTTAGTTGTAAATTCATGAAGTAAAATGCAAACGAAAATTGTCCCGCTTATTTCATAGATATTGTCCTTATTTGTAATTAAAAAAAGAATTCATGATGTGTACTGTGGCCCACATACACCATAAACCAGTCTCCTAAAGCCGCTAACCCCCAAAATAATAAACGATGCAGGCTCAAACGGAATGGCCACTTCGCCTCCGTGAGCAACACAAAAAATAAAGTTTGCCTTACTGAATGGTCCAGAGTACTTCTCCACAGCTAACGGTACCGGTCCAGCTGATGCGCCAGGAATGGCCGAAAAGGTCCCACAGCTCCACAGCTGCCGCTGGCCGAAACACCTCGTTCACTCTGGATGAACCCGGCGGACACCAACACCTGCAGTCTCGCTGATTAAGTTAAACTGTTCACACGGGTGTCCACTTAGCGAGAGTAGCCGCTGCACACCGGGAAGTCGCTGAACTTCTCAGTCGATTTCTTTTCCCACTCTGCTGCATGCAGGTTGTCACTCTTTCACGGACTGTTGTTTTAACAATCTTTTAGATACAACACTGACACAGGATTGTGCACCACTAACTGCCAATACAGACTGTCTCTGAATCGTTCAATGCTCTCGCCTTCTCCATAGCTCATTAAGTCCGCCCTTTATCTCTTCCGGCGGAAACACACCTTTGTCACCTGTTCCCACAGAATATAACATCCCACGAGGTCAACATACAATGCTTAATTTGTCAATACATCCAACCACAAATAATATTTACAGAATTACATAACATAATAACCCAGTTCAATTAACACAAAGATTGCCCCCTTAACTGCACAATTACTGTTTTTAACATCTACCATCAAAAAGTTGTTAGATTACGTATGGCCTGACTTACATAATGTGTCATCTTACTGACTGGGTTACATATTCATTTAGGGTTTTTTTGTGATATTTTTTGATCATTTTGATCAGACACATGTATCAAAAGTGTGTCTCAAATAAGATTCAACAGGCTTTTCAGGGGTTAATGGGTTTTTACTTACAAATGTCACATTATGTGATGCATTATAAAATATCTATGCCCATATATTGTTAGTAAAGAAAAAGGGAGAATAACTAAATCACTCTTAATTGCCTCCCTCCGTTTTTTGTAAATCCTTGACCTGTTAGTAATTGTAACTTATCCCCAGTCACACAGCTCGTATGACAACATTCTGTGGGCATTTCTGAGTGTTTAAACTCACAGAAATCTGATTAAATTAGTTTGGAGATAACGGCAGAGACCAGAAAACCCAGTGATCACATGTGCAGATACACTGATCTGAGCTGAGGTTAGCGTAGTAATATACTTTCCCTTTTGTTATCAATATTTACATGATCTGCTGCAAAACACAGAGAAACATTACAGGCTAAGAACAACAGGCAAACCCCAGCTAAGCTTAGCCTCCTGAAGCTAAGACAAGAGGAGAGGAGACGGTGTATGAGGAACAAAACACAGAGAAACATTACAGGCTAAAAACAACAGGCTAACCGCAGCTAAGCTTAGCCTCCTGAAGCTAACAGAGACAAGAGAGGAGACGGTGTATGAGGAACAAAACACAGAGAAACATTACAGGCTAAAACAACAGGCTAACCGCAGCTAAGCTTAGCCTCCTGACGCTAACACAGGAATAGCTCTTACATCTGCTCCTCTTCCCTCTGCTGTTAGCAGCTCGTAGCAATTAGCAAAATAACAGCACACAGCATTTGGCATACTCACATTTCCAGGGTCCGAGGTTTGCTGGTGGATGGTTGGCACTGATCCTGGGTTAAGGACCAGTCTATCTGCGAGCCCCTTTGTGTACTGTCCAAAGTTTGTGAAGCTATCAGCCGTTAAGTGACTGGCACAAACATGCACATTTTTTCTTTGTTTTTCTGGCACTTTTCCATCATATATGAACTCCAGCCACTTAGTTTTTAAATCTTCAGAGTCAGGCAGCTTGTGTAAGGAAGTTTGTGGCTTGTTACAGCCCACAACACTGCAGCAGTAACTCAAGCTGAAGTCCGAGCTCTCACTGCCGGTAAATCCATCATGGCTGCTCTGCACACAGCAATCTTATGGTGCGTTCCAGTTGTAGTCGGAGGTCGGAATTTCCCACTTCCGAGTAGAAAATTTCATCTGGAACGCCCCCCCAGGTCGGAATTTCCTACTGGGAACTCGGTGAAACCTCGCCACCCCCGAGTTGACAAACCAAGATGGCAGCCCCCAGTGTGAACAGTTATTTAGCTCCTGTAATAATCCATTTATTTGCACTTCTGACTGGGGTGTGTGGCTCTAGATCAGCTGTATAAATAGTATTGTTAGACTTATATTTACAAAAATGCTGCCATAGTGATAATCACATTCTTCATGTGATATTTGTGAACAACAACGCAGGGCGTGCTAACAACAGCTAACAATAGCCTGGTAGATCGGCATGTTTTTTTCAGACTTCAACTGGAACGCCGACAAGTCGGAGATGACATCACTCCCATTTCCCAGCTCCCAGTTCCGAGGTAAATGGAACGCAGCATCACCAGCAGCGGAGAGAGGAGTGGGCGGGGACGGGGTGGGGGTGTCTGCTCCAGTGGACCAATCAAAAAATTCCACTGTGACGTCGGTACAACCTCAATGAAGAATGCCTCATTAGGGGGCCGGATTTTACATTCACCAGCACCACGCAGCACAGGATTTGTCACTAAATATCACATTTTTGGGGCTGGGGGGAAAGCCACAGACCTCAAAATTTCACCAAAAGACTAAATAAAGTGGTTTTTGCATAATATGGGCCCTTTAATAACAAGAACTGCAGAGGTGGACTCAGACGTTCAGTCTCCTCCACACACAGCCTCTCATCTTTACTTTGTTATTTCTAAAACACTTTTAAAAGAAGAAACAAAAGACATTTAAAATATTATCTTAGCTGATGATCTTTTCTCCTGTTGCTCTCAGAGTGAACTTCAGCTCCAACTTCATCAGTGATTCAGATTTTTGACTGAAACAACTGAAAACAACATTTGTGGATTCTGCCAGAGTTTATTTAAGAGGAGGAGCAGGAGGAGCAGGAGGAGGAGCAACAGGAGGGGCAGGAGCAACAGGAGGAGCAACAGGAGAAGCAACAGGAGGAGCAACAGGAGGGGCAACAGGAGGAGCAGAAGGAGCAACAGGAGGAGTAACAGGAGGAGGAGCAACAGGAGAAGCAGGAGAAGCAACAGGAGGAGCAACAGGAGGAGCAACAGGAGGAGCAACAGGAGAAGCAACAGGAGAAGCAACAGGAGGAGCAGGAGAAGCAACAGGAGGAGCAATAGGAGGAGCAACAGGAGGAGCAACAGGAGAAGCAACAGGAGAAGCAACAGGAGGAGCAGGAGAAGCAACAGGAGGAGCAACAGGAGGAGCAGGAGGAGCAACAGGAGGAGCAACAGGAGGAGCAACAGGAGAAGCAACAGAAGAAGCAACAGGAGGAGTAACAGGAGGAGCAGGAGCAGACTGAAGGATGAGGGGGCAGTGATGACCTCCTGAAGGTCCACGTTGGTGACTACAGGTCTGTGTTTCAGTCAGCAGACTGATGGATGAGGGGGCAGTGATGACCTCCTGAAGGTCTACGTTGGTGACTACAGGTCTGTGTTTCAGTCAGCAGACTGATGGATGAGGGGGCAGTGCTGACCTCCTGAAGGTCTACGTTGGTGACTACAGGTCTGTGTTTCAGTCAGTTGTCACTTTCTGATCAGACCTGGTCTGAAACTGCTCAGTGCTGATGGATTGGCTCCTTCAGGGAGGAACCTGAATGCATCAGACCAGCAGAATCAAACTGCTGCTCTTCAGCTGCATGAATGAATGAATGAGACGTTACTGCCCCAAAGGGAAGCAGCCAAGAATAAAACCAACAAAAATCCAGAAGTAAAGTTTTCCCTTGACTTGTCCTCACTCCATCTGTAAGCTGTGGTACTGTTTGAAAATATGAAAACTGAAAATCAACACTGTTTCAGGATGATCAGTTTGGAGCTTTAATGTTTATTTAGTTTTGTTCTGTCAAAGTAATGCAGCTTTAGCTTTAATGTAGACAAGCCTGCCTACATCCAAACTACAAAATTAACATTTGATGACAAACAGCATGGACGTTGAGTATAAGAGGTGAATTCAGTTTAGTTTATGAGCATATGTTGAAACACTAGAGCAAAACTTGCTTTATAGAGTTTGTGTCACTATGAGCTTTTATTCTTTTGAGAGGGAAAAAAAGGATTTTAATCATGAAACAAGTTTTGTGAAAAAAAGAAAACATCAGAAATAGTCTAAGTCCAAATCACCCAGCCCTATATTAATGAGATTTGAAAAGCAAAGCTTCTCCAATCAAACATCTAAAAGCTGTTTAGTTTGTCCCAGCTGTGGCCTTTCTGAGCCTAAACTCCAACAACACTGACGTTCTGATTTCATGTCCAGGTGTAACAGGATCAAACTGGGTAACCCTTAACCTAACCCTTACCCTTACCCACAGGATCAAACTGGGTCAGTTTGACTATGACTTTTTCATATTTCTTTTTGTTTGATGTAATTTTAGTTAATTTAAAAAGAACATAAATCAAAAGGGGATAAAAAAAACAGCATAGTTAAGTTTAGATACATAATTTATGACCTGACAAAATAAAATTCAGGACCTAGATGAACTAAAATGGACCGATTTAAACTTTTATGGCCTAAAATTGAGATTATCAAATTTAAGATTCAGCATAATCTTTTTAATCAGGGTATCATTCGTTCATTCCATATCCGTTTTAGAATCCAAAATCGGAAAACGGATAACGACTTATTTCATTTCTCGTTTTCAAATCAAAAATCAGAAAACAAATAATGGGCTATTTTTCGCTGTTTTGATTTTGTTTTCAAATTAAAAATAGAATATGAGAGAATGGAATTATCATGGTATTTTTCTTCTATTCTTTTTTGGTTTGTATCATTTTTGATGTGTTGTGACCCGGGAGTTGTTGACTTTTTTTTCTCAGAAAGGTCAGTCAGTCTCTACAGGGTGATTCCAGTGATGGGTGAATCGAGCAGCATGATAGCTAACGTTTTAGTTATTATTAGTTAACGTTTTCGTCAAGGATGGCGGATGTGTACGTGCTTTTTAAAGAGGGGAAGCGTGTCACACTTAGGACACCCATCTCCTGCAACATCTCAGAAATGTCTGTGTGGGTCTTACCAGCTTCGAACAACTGCTTTATAAGATCGGCGTAATGTTCTAGTGCGGCCATAGTGGTCTATTTATATGTCACACACTGTTTATCGCCTTCTCTATCTCTGTGAACAGGTTTCAAGGTCCGCGCGGTTAAAGACCGGCCTGCCTGAGAAAAAAGTCAACAACTCCCGAGTCACAACACATCGAAAAAGATACAAACCAAAAACGAATAGAAGAAAAATCCCATGATAATTCCATTCTCTCATATTCTATTTTTAATTTGAAAACAAAATCAAAACTGCAAAAAATAGGCCGTTATTTGTTTTCTGATTTTTGATTTGAAAACGAGAAATGAAATAAGTCGTTATCCGTTTTCTGATTTTGGATTCTAAAACGGATATGGAATGAACGAATGATACCCTGATACTTTTTCTTGGCCTAAGATATTGTCACAAACCAATGAATGAATTTAACACAATATAGAGAAGGGTAAGAGTCAGCAGACTGAATTTTATGATGAATGATTAAATATTTGGAGGCTGTCTGTCATTATGATGCAGTGGGAAAAGAGGGATTGTCGAGTGTGCCATCAGGGCTCAGACTGATGAAGAGAGTAAAACATTAAATAATTATTTACCTGTAATGTTAACACAGCAGCTAAAGCTGTGGTTTTCAAAACCAGAACAGGACTGAAGGATGTGTTTTAATGTAGTAACCTCAGAGTGAAGTGTAGAAATGATTAAACCAACAAACTGATTCTAAGGTCCTCCCTCACATGATGAACCCAAAGTCACTGTCACCGCTCCTAATGCTGCTCCACCTGACTTCCTAAAGTCTGTTCATGGTGATTTTCTTTAGTCTTTATATTCACAGAGGCAGCTGCCCCTGCACACAGGTGAAGAGACAGTCACCGCTCCTGATGCTGCTCCACCTGACTTCCTAAAGTCTGTTCATGCTGATTTTCTTTAGTCTTTATATTCACAGAGGCAGCTGCCCCTGCACACAGGTGAAGAGACAGTCACCGCTCCTGATGCTGCTCCACCTGACTTCCTAAAGTCTGTTCATGCTGATTTTCTTTAGTCTTTATATTCACAGAGGCAGCTGCCCCTGCACACAGGTGAAGAGACAGTCACCGCTCCTAATGCTGCTCCACCTGACTTCCTAAAGTCTGTTCATGCTGATTTTCTTTAGTCTTTATATTCACAGAGGCAGCTGCCCCTGCACACAGGTGAAGAGACAGTCACCGCTCCTGATGCTGCTCCACCTGACTTCCTAAAGTCTGTTCATGCTGATTTTCTTTAGTCTTTATATTCACAGAGGCAGCTGCCCCTGCACACAGATGTAGAGAAAGTCACCGGAAACGAGGACAGGACATCTGAGCTTCTGCTGTCTCTCTGAAAACAGTTTTTCTGACAGAGATTAAAAAGAGGCTCTGGTTTATTACTGCAGTGTTTCATCGATGAGTTAAAGAGCCCTAAAGTCTGAATCTGTGAATATCTTTCTAACTTTGCCAAAGTCTCTGTGAGCCGCTCCCTGACAGTCAAAGTGAAAGTAAAGCTGAGAGTGACGCAGATCTCCTCTGTCTGCGCCATTTTCCACAGACTAACAAACTGTGCTGAGACAGAAGTGGAAGAAGAAGAGAGAAAGACTCACCTGCAGTCTGCTCTCTCCTGTCTGCGTCCACAGAGCTCACACAGAGCCGGGCTCACACAGGCTCAACACTCTCCGTCAGTCATGCTGCTGCTTGGTGAGCGCGTTCACGTCCGTTAGAAAGTGTTCCCGTGGCCGCGGGAGCGCGCATGCGCTCTCAGTTTCCGCTATACCTCGCGTGTCAGACATGCAGCTTATGAGACACTTATTTTAACCTTTTTGCTCTCCCACACGGGGTCTGACATATCAGCCAATCAGAAAATAGCTCTGTTGTATCCAGGTAGGATACGGTTGATCTGACAGCAGAGGATGCAGCTGCGACAGGAGTGCAGAGTTATCATCATTTGATTTTGTAGTGGACTGACTGATGAAAGTTCATATAGTAACAAAGAAAAACAGAGAGAGCTTATTCTCATTCCTCCTCCACACCGACCATTAAACAGTGAAGCAAAGTGTAATCACAAACATACAAACTGTGGTTAACAAACAGTAAATCTAAATCATTAATGTTGAGTTAGTTTAGTTAACAGTAATAATTGTGAACATGATAAATGTTTTGATTAAGCTAAAATCAAAGCTAAACATTTTTAGTTTGATAGAGTCTGGCAGATAAAGGGTTAATACGTTAGTAACACTTTACACCTGAATAACTTTTGTCTGTTGCTCAACAACGCCACCCTGGGAGTTTCACCCAGGGAATTATCGTACAAGACACACAGGTTCGTTTATACTCAGGCTGAGACGTGGCTCAATGAAAACAATTTTTATTGAAAAAGCTAAAAAATACAACAAAAATTATTCAAACGGGGGGAAGAAGAGTCCAATCAGGAGCTGAGGCTTACTGGGTGGAAGAGCTAACAACAGAGGAGTGAGCCACCAAAACAAAATGAATCAACTAAAAATCACCCCCCCACACACACGTGACCTGAAGTGAATAACCCACGTCCCAGGGAATCCCAGCACACGAAACAGGAAGAGGGGACACCACCACCCAATCACCAGCACCACCACCACCACCACTGGCCTTCAGCCCTGAAAGGGGGAGAACACAAATTAGTGGGTTGCTATGGAGGACCAAAACTGACAGAATAATAAATTAATTAATTAATTAAAATGTATATGACAAGAAATATAAAAAATAAAATCAAAAAATGAAATGCAAAGAAATGGAAATAAAAACAACATTAAAATATATATCAATAAATATATAAATAAAAGTAAAAATAAATACAAAAATAAATAAAAAGATTCAATAATTAAAAATAAGTGCAAAAATAAATGTGGAACGAAATACAAAAATAAATAAATAAATGTAATTATATATCACTAAGTTAATAAAAGCACACTGCTCTCATATTAATTTTTTTCAGGCTGCAGACAATGGCAGCATGAAATGTAGCAGGAAGTGTTATTCAGATGAGTGGGCGGTCCTTAGTGTTGTCTTTGGTTGAACTATTCGCCTATTGGTTAATCTACAGGTGAGCGCAGAAATCGAGGTATGCCTGCTAACAGCCGCAGCAGAAGATGGGACAATAATGGTGGAGTCAACGAGGAGGTCGGTGTCCGAGCTTCTTCGGGATGCTGCCAATCATTTGGATGATATGGAACGTGATAAGTATAAAATAGCTGATGTGCTTTGTTTCAGTTGGGTCTAGTTCAGGTGTGTTGACTCTTCTTTAACTTTCTGATTCCAGAAGCTTCTACTTGGACGAAACTCAGGAAGGGGGGGGGGGAAGCGGGGTACACATAAGTTTGCTCACAACAGCGTTAAGTTCCCTTAAGTTTCGTTTTCACAAAGACAGGTTTGCTGTGGTGCTTTCACATTTAAAGCGGTGCTAAATTTACACATTTTAGTACTTAAGGTTCACGCTCATAAACCGTTTATTTTGTGTAGTCTTGACTAGATGAGGAGAGCCGTGGTTATGTGATGTGAAACTTAAAATTTGGAAGTTGTAACCATGACGCTGTGTACCGATGCACAGTGTACCTAAACTCCCATCCCAACTCCCTGCTCAGGTAACGTCTGTGTAAGAAACCCCTCTGGATAGTATCCCTCAGGAAAGTGGCGTGCATACCCTCACTGTAGCCAGGCTAACACAAAGTCTGAGGTCTATTGAGTCTATGTCTTCTTTAGCCTTCAGCTTGTGAGGACTTCAGGAGCTTTCTAATGAGAAAATTATTAATATTGGAGATAAACTTAGCAACACCATGTCTTCACCCGGACCTGCCATACCATTAAATGTAGTCAAACTTGAGTTCGATTGTTTTTCTACGATCAGGCCTCAGGAGCTACATTCTCTTGTCTCCTCTTTTAAACCATCATCCTGCCTTTAGACCCAATCCCAACTAAACTATTCAAGGAGGTCTTTCCCTGAGTTTGTTCATCCTTGGTGGAGACAATAAATATATTTCTATCAACAGACTACATGCCAGTCTTTTAAAGAAGCTGCACTCAAACCTCTCCTTTAAACCAATGAAGCAACCTCTTAACAGGTCAGCACAAGCTTAGGTGGTAAATATCTCATAAAGCCTGACCTCAGAGTGAAGAAGAGAAAAAATCTAAAGGGGATGGAAATTTTTCTACATTTGGGAGTGAATGAATGATGTAGGCAACCTCATTGAAAAGAAACCAACTGAATCAACTTCCTGGTGAGCATTTGTCACCTTTTGTTTTATAGTGCTGTGCTGTTTGTTGTGTGCTCTCTCTCTGCTCTGCTAATGCTAATCATAAATGCTTAATATCTGTAGTTTGAGCTTAAAAAACACTTGTTCTGTTTGATTAACATTTAGTCAAACATAATAAGGTTTAGCAAAAGCACTCTCGCTTCTCTTAGGCAGTGTATTTCAGTTCTACTCTCTTCTGCTCCTAGCTTAGCTAAGCCTAGCCTGGCATTTAAGTGTGGCTTCTCTCTCCACTCCTGTTCTGTCCAGCCCAATAGATACAGTCGGCCTACAGAGGAACGCCCACAAAACGTCATATCCGGTTTACGCCGAGGGGGAAAACAAACCGCCTTCCACAATGCAGGAGAGCTGTCGTGTGCCCTTTTGCACCTCAAATAAGATGAAAAATCCCTGTCTTAAGTTTTATATCCCACCGAGCAGAAGCAAAGAACCAAGGAGAAGAATGTGGTGGCTTTAAGTGATCCAGCGGGAGATAGTCACCTGTGGGATCCAAAATCCAACATGTGTAAGTCTGTAGTAAGTATTTCATTACAGGTATGACAATGCTGCTTTCATTTAAGTTACAGTGATATGTTTTTCGTTGTTAACGTGGGTGTTTAATGAATAGCTTTGATAAAAATTAACTTATTACTACACTGCAAGCTACCTTACCACATTACAAAAGCTGAGTGAGTTTATAGCCCTATACATACAATTGGCGTTATTATTAGCATAGCTGTATTTTGCTAATACGGTTACTTATACTCGCTTAGCTTTTGAAACGAAAAACATATCACTGTAAAGTATGTGAAAGCAGCGTTGTCATACCTGTAATGATGGGCCGACTACAGACGTACACATGTTTGGATTTTGGATCCCACATGTGACCAAACTTATCATCCCGCCCGATCGCCTAAAGCAGACTGACAACACGGTCTGAGCTATGGGGAGTCTGGCTGTCTTGAGAAGATGTGCTAAATTTCTACCACAGGATTGCATCAAACACTTGTTCTTAC
Source organism: Scarus forsteni (assembly GCA_036419115.1). NCBI lineage: Eukaryota > Metazoa > Chordata > Actinopteri > Labriformes > Labridae > Scarus > Scarus forsteni. The sequence continues at coordinate 154,527 of JAZDUH010000369.1, forward strand.
TCATGTAGACTACTGCCCAGTAGGTTGGTCTAGTGAATCAAAAACTGACTTGGAGAAATTACAGTTGGTACAAAATAGAGCTGCAAGGCTGGCACTGAGTAGTAACAGAAGGGCAAACATCAATAAAATTCATTTATTATTAGGTTGGTTATTGGTGAAGAAATACTTATCACCTCTTTGTTTTTTTTAGAAACATTTCTACATCACAGGTTCCCTTAGATCACAGGTTGTTCTTTATGATCAATTTAATTATAGATAGATAACTTTATTGTCCCAATTGGGAAATTCATTTTCACAGCCTGCCAAACAAGAAGGACATATACAACAAGAAAAACATACAGTAAGAAAAACAGATACTACATGCAAAACCATACAAAAAACCCCCCACAGAAAACCATAGAAAACCACAGAGCACGCATTTTCCGTTACGACCCATTGGTCAGTGGGTTGTCTTGTTCAGGATGGAGATTGCAGATGGAACAAAGCTCTTGTTAAAGCGAGCCCTTCTCCATTTCAGTGTTCTGTTCCTGCGGCCAGAGGTCAGAAGTTGAAAGTGGATGTTGAGAGGGTGCTCTATGTCCATGTCTATTGTTCTACCGAGGCGTGCTAATGCTCTTTCATTAAGTTCTGTGTTGCTGGGTGTTGGGGTGTGAATTATTTTTGAGGCTATGTGTGTTATTTTATTGAGCTTACTTTTGTTGGAGACAGACAGCATGTTATAGAACGCAGGAGAACATCAGGATGGGCTGGATGATGCTCTTGTACAGTAATAACAGAAGATGAGGGGCAACAGAGAGTGCACTGAGTGTGCGAATCGCATGTAGCCTCTGCTGTGAGCGTTTATGGATGTCAGTGATGTGGTGGTCAAAGGATAAGTTATTGTCCAGGGTGAGTCCGAGATATTTGAATTTGCTGACCTGTTCTATTGTGTTACCATTGATGGTGATGGGATTGAGACTGGAGGTGGGTGTGTTGAAAACCAGTTCTTTTGTTTTTCCTACGTTGATGTTGAGGTAATTGTCCGTGCACCATTGCGTGAAATGCATGACTGTGTTATGATGGGCAGTGATGGAGTGGCTGTCATTGAGGAGGGCCAGGATTGCAGTGTCATCTGAATATTTGTAGTATGAGGTGATGGGTGAAGGACTGATGCAGTCATTTGTGTACAGTGTGAAGAGGAAGGGACTGAGGACACAGCCCTGGGGGGCTCCGGTGTTGGTAATGGTGGTGACAGATGTAGCTTCCCCTATCCTTACAGTCTGTGGTCTGTTGCTCAAGAAGCTGTGAATGAGATGGATGGTATGAGGGGCGGTGTTGAGATGTTGTAGCTTCATGATCATCTGATGGCGCTGAATTGTGTTGAATGCTGAACTGAGGTCAATGAAAAGAACTGCTGCTGAGTTTCCAGCAGTCTCCAGATGTTGAAGGAGGGAGTGGAGGAGACATATCACAGCATCCTCCGTCCCTCGTTTGGTCTTATAAGCAAACTGAAAACTGTCCAGATGTGGGCTGACAGCTGGAAGGATGGTACGCAGGATCAGTTTCTCAAAGCATTTGCTAACAACAGGTGTGAGTGCGACTGGTCTGTAGTGGTTGGGTTCTGAGGGACGGTGTTTCTTGGGGAGGGGAATGATGGTTGATTTTTTCCAGAGAGTAGGCCACCTTGTCATGCTGTAAGATTCTTGCATGATGGAGAAAAAGATATGGGACAGTTCTGTTGAGCAGATTTTGAGCACCCTTGCGGGGATGCCGTCTGGCCCCGTGGCCTTGCCTGTTTTGCACCTACTCAGCTCCTGTCGGACATCTTCCTCTGTAAAGGGAAGTGATGATGGTGGATCATATGGCAGATCACTGAGTAGCTGATCACACTGGTCTGAGTGGTCAGCTGCGTCAAACCTTGAATAAAAGGTATTAAGGGTGTTTGCAAAGGTTTGGGGGTCTGTGATGGTTGAAAAGTCTCCTTTGACTTTTTGTCCAGTCAGTGTTTTTCTTTTCTGAAAGGCTTGTTTTGTGTTCATGTTTGCAGAGTCCCGTTCTATTTTGTCTTTATATTCAAGTTTTGCCTTCAGAATGTCATTCCTGATCTGTCTGTCAATTGTTTTGAGTGAAAACCAGTCCATGTGCTTGAGCATGTTGTGTTTTTCTTTAAGCCTCTGTTTAATCACGGGAGTAATCCAAGGTTTGGTGTTGGGAAATGACCTGTAAGTTATTGTGGGAATGCAGTCACTTATACAAAAGTTAATGTAGTCTGTCACTACTGCAAGCCTCTCATCCAGAGAGCCATCAAAAACGCTCCAATCAGTGCACGCCAAAGAACCTTGTAGACGTGCAATTGCATCCTCCGACCAGCGGGCAGCGCTGTGGACCTATGGCTTGATGCGCTTCAGTTCCTGTCTGTACCGAGGAAGAAGGACCAAAACATTGTGGTCTGATGAACCCAGCGGTGGATAAGTCCGAGCAGCAAAGCATCGGCGATATTCCCATAACACAGGTCCAAGGTATTCCCCTTCCTTGTTGGGACGTGCACGTACTGGTAGAAGGAAGGCAGCACGTTGTCAAGTCTACAGTTGTTATAATCACCCAAGTAGAACACCGGGGCGCAAGGATATTTACTTAGCATCGAATTAGCATTCTCAGCTATCACCTCCGCCGCTGCCCTGATGTTAGCATCTGGCGGACAGTAAACACACCCGATGACCACCGTGGGGAATTCTCTTGGGAGGTAGAAGGGGCGCATGGATAGTGTCAGCAGCTCTATGTCAGGTGTGCAGATGTTATTGTGTACTTTGATGTTATTACGGTGGGGATGGTCAGTTTTAATACAAGGCATGTTTCCAGAGGTTGTTTTACTCTACCCCTGAGATTAAGTTAGTTTGATGTTGGACACTGAACATGCACAATCGTCGTTTCACATTCCAAGGGAATTCTTTGAGGGAGAGTAATAGATTTATGTGCATTTTTACAGCTTTCAAATTTAATTTTGTTTTAATACTGTACAAAATATATATTTCAAAAAGAAGTCGCGTTGCATGTGAGGAATATGACTACCTATGTTGCACAGCTAGTTTGACATTGATAAGTCACATGGTCAGTGAGAATAATAGATTTACATTAGTTTCTTCCCCTAGAATATGAAACAAATGTCAGTGTCTAATATCAAACTAACTTAAAAAGCAATGTGGGCCAAAGCAAAGGACAGTTTTGTATAGAGGTATGAAAATATGGAATAGTCTTCCATCAGAGATCAAGTTTAACCTATAAAATTGTTTTTAAGAAGACTGTAAAGAAATATATAATGTCATCAAGATTTCTTAATAATATATCCACACAATTACTCAAAGTAACATGCAGAATCTGTAATTATCTTTAAGAAACATTTAAACCGTAACTATGTTCAAAAGTACTGTTGAAAGTGGAATCATTTATTTCTAGAAATGTTTTCAATGATCATTTATTAATAGATGTACACACACCCTGATCCTTGGGCATCTGAGAACCTGTCACCATGACTGTCAGATGGGTTCTGTTTTAATTGTCTTTTATTTCTTTTTTTTAATTTTTAGAGTACATAGATTGTCATTGATGTATTTTGTTGGATGTTTCTTTTAATATGTGGACCCCAGGAAGAGGAGCTCTTGCTTTGGCAGTAGCTAATGGGGATCCCAGAGGAAAGAAAAATAAAGCCACCGTGTTCTCCTTGGCTCAAATACAGCTATGCTAATAACACTGGTGATAGCTTCCTTGATCTACACAGTCAAAAATTATTTCAAGAGCTCTCCTCCTATCTTTACTGTCTAGTAGCGTGATTTCTATGCATCTTTACTTGTCAACTGGCTGTAATTAATCAATGTATGACATTTTAGCGCTTAGCATATTGCATATTAGATATCAAAATTTGCAGGCTATCAGTGTAGCAGGTGAGGGGGAAATTATTATTTTCCCCCTCAAAATGCTCCGCCCCCAACTGTGACGTAACTGTGACACGACACCGACTGTATGTATGTGTCAGATTTTTAGCTACTCCTCGTCCTCCTTTACTGATAGTATTAACTGTCAAGTGTAGCTTATTCTTAGTTTTGGAGACAAGGGTCACTGATCTGGAGAAGCAGCTCTGCACCAAACCAAAACCTTCTTATGCAGCCGTAGCTAACCAGCAGGATATAATTAGTGGTCTGGACTGTGCTGGCGTTAGCTTAGCTTTTCCCGTGGCTTGTTATGACTGGGTCTCTGGCAAGCATAGCTGTAAGTCGAAGACTCACTCTATACCCCACCATGCAGTTCACGTTTTGAACAGGTTTTCTCCCTTTGGTGACTGTGACGCACCCAACAGGGAACAAACTGATAACAGTGAATCCTTAGTCAGAAATGTGACGACAGCAAAGTCAGCGAGCATAGTTGGGTGCATCCCAGGGACCAGAGCTAGTGGCATAGAGTCAAATTTAAAGTTGCTGGCAAGAAGTAGGTGTAACTTTGATGGAATAGAATCAGAATCAGTTATCAGGCTCCTCTTCTCTGGAACAATTTACCGACCACAGTTTGGGAGGCTGACACCCTCTCTACCTTTAAGGTTAGACTGAAAACATTCCTCTTTGATAAAGCTTTCAGTTAGGGACCAGCTTATAGTTTATAAATTAGTTCATAAAATTACACTCTCTCTCCACATCTGCTTTTGCCCCTTTTGTTTGCTCCTGTTCTCGTCTCTGGCTCTGGTCTTGTTGGTGGTCTGGGATCCTTGGTGGTGCCTGCGGCTGTGGAGTCATGAAGCCTCAAAACTACAATTATAAACATGACACATAGCTGGCCATTTCATTAGGAACACTCCATCCCCATTATCATTATAGCTGTTCATGTAGATATTAGCATGATCTCCATATCCATGATCGTTACATCTACAGTATCTATTCTTTATTACCACATAGTCATGAGGTCCCTCTGAAAATGGGATGTCACATCTCAAGAGGCCTTTAACACATTTATATTTAACAGAGACAAATATGGTAGGGATGACCTTGTGGTCTGGGCACCATGAGTTCATCACTACCATAAATTCTTATTTTCAGTAAGAATATCTATGATTATACTTCTATAAAATGATCACCACAACCATTCAGACATGAGGACCCTCCTGAAAACCAGATGTAGCATCTCAAGAGGCTACCCTCTAATAAATCAGACGACAGGTCTATGGTTCATGGATCTGTCTCTAACTTTAGTTCTTACTTTAGTCCACTTGTCTCCTCTTACCTCCCTTCCTTCATCCTCACACCAACACAGCATGGTGTGGATTTGCTGTTCATCATGAGACTGGGATCCACATTCAAGATTTCCTGCTGCTTAACAGAAGGTTTTTTCTTGAGCCATGATGGAGGGATCCATGATTGGCTATATGGATTCATGTTGGCTGTTGGATGTATATATTTGTATATATATGTATATGTGTGTTTTATATGTATATATGTATCTATGCATATATGTGTGTCCATAAAATGAAGAGCTTTATGCTCTATTGTAAAGTGTCTTGAGATAACACTTGTTATGAATTGGCGCTATACAAATAAAGATTGATTGAATAGTCCTCCATGTTGGCACTGATGACTCCTGACGTCAGTCTGAACAGATCTGAGATCAGTTGAAACAAAATGATTTGCAGAGGGACGTCCTGGTCACGGTCACACAGGAGGTCATGTTTGGTCTTTCTGATCTTTAATAAATTTGTTTTTTAAAGTTTTCAGAAAAGTGAAGTGAACCAGTGACCTCTTCACAGACTCTAAAATAAATCTGTTTTTCATGTTTACAGGTAGATTCTGTCATGATCATGTTTGAGATTCTGCTTTCGGGGGAGGGCCCCATGTGGCCCCCGGGCCTCCAGTTGACCACCCCTGATATTGATGACAGGCTCAGCTAACAGGTAAACCATTGCTGTGATCACAGCGCCCCCCTCTGGCTGTGTGACTGACTGCAGCAGTGAAGGTCCTGTATGAGCAGAAAACTCTTGAAGCTCTGATGGAGAAGTTTGTTTTCCTCTCACATGGGGCCGGGGAATTTGAAATCTTCTGCAGAAAATAATTTGAATAAATCGATTTAATGGACATATTACCCAGCCCTAGTGTCAGCCTTAAATCTTTACCTGGAGCGTTCAGGCTGACAGCAGGTCACCTGATCATCTTCAACCAGAGGCTAATCTCCTGTTTCTTGTGCCTCTGGATTATGTCTGCCAATGATTATCAGAAACCTTATTGCAGGGGTCAGTTTATCTTTCCACATATGCTTCCGATTGTCGATTTTTAAAAGCATAGAAACAATATTTTTGTCACAATTAACATTTTATTTTCTTTTTCTTTTCCAAAATTGTATGTGTTTATTAACCTTTAAAAGGAGCAGTAAATGAACTCTGAGTCACTGTATATCAAGAAGAAGATAAAAAGGATTGGTTTAATCGATGTATGGAGGGATTTTCATCCATCTGCTAAACAATTTACTTTTTTCTCCCATCCCCATGCAGTGCACTCACAAATTGATTATTTTTTTGTGTTTAGAATAGATAGACACAGAGTGGCTGATTGCAACATCGGTGTAAGGGATGTATCCGATCACTCCGGAGTATACTTGAAACTACATTTAGATGTTAAACACAAAAACACAATTTGGCAACTTAATACTGCTCTACTAAATGATAGGCAGTTTGATGATTTTATTGAAAAAGAAGTTAAGGACTATGAGGAATTTAATGATGACAAAGAGGTATCACCAAGTATCTTATGGGATGAAGCAAAAGCAGTCTGAGGGGAAAATCATAATGTGGGCATCACAAAAGAAGAAGGAGGAACTTAAACAACTCAATGTTCTGATAAATAAACTAAACACAATGGAACAGAAACATGTAGACTATATATATAGACTAATGATCCATCACTACTGGAACAAATAGCTGCTGTAAAATCAGAATTAAATAAGAAACTTGATGATCAGGTGGAACTCAACCTGAAGTATGTTAAACAAACTTATTTCGAAAACGGTCAAAGAGCAAAAAAAAAATATTGGCTTGGAGATTAAGGAAACAACAGTCGGAAAGATCCATTTTCAAAATAAAAGACCCCCTCACCAACCAGATGTGCTTTGCACCAGAGGAAATACACAAGTCATTTGAAACAAACTACAAAAAACTATACAGCCACTCCAAATTAGCAGAGCTTTCTGCTGCGAAGCATTTCTTGGATTCTCTGGACCTGTTATCACAAACAGAATTAAAGGTGAGTTGGATAGATGGACCCCTCTGACACTTGATTTGTATAACCGAATAGAGACTGTAAAGATGTTTATTCTACCCCAACTGCTATTCCTTTTTCAGTCCTTATCTGTTGAAGTACCAACTAAACAGTTTAACGAGTGGAACCACAACACCTCTAGGTTTATATGAGAGAACAAGAAACCAAGGATGCACTATAAAACCTTACAATTACCAAAAGAAGAAGGTGGGATGTCACTGCCATGCTTGGAGAGCTATTATAAAGCAGCACAGCTGCAGTATGCTGATTACTGGTGTGATGCAAGTTACAATTCAAAATAGAAAGAAATAGAATTGAGTCGATACCCCACTCCAGTCTTTGTTAGGTGATAAAAGCCTCAGCATGAAACAGTCCAATAACTTAAGTGATCTCACAAAAGTCGCCCTAAACGTTTGGTTCAAAGAGGTCTGTAATGCACACCTGGAGGGAAATGTACAGATACTATGATGGGTCGAAAATGATATGGATTTTAGACCAGCACAACTGGACTCTAGATTCAAAGAATTCACCCAAAAAAGTATTACATCATACTGTGTAATTTTATCTGACATGGCTTGGCTAGTTTCCAACAGCTAAAAGAGAAATATGACTTAGACAAATGAGATTTCTATAGATATTTACAGATTTAATTTGATCCACGAGCCTTGAAACGGCATTTAAACTGCTAAATCTCGACACTTTTAACTGCTGTGAGCTTTGTTAATGAGGATAGTATTAGTTTATGTCGGAATTTGTGGTGTTTTTTTATTTGAAGCTAAAACGTGAAGTTTAAGGGTGCGTTGATGACGTGCTGCAGACGTGAGCCTTCTGTGATTTAAATCATGAAACACACACCTTAAAACGGTTTTTAATCTGCTAAATCTTGACACTTTTAACAGGTATGAGCTTTTTTAATTAGGATAGTATTATTTTATGATGGAATCTGTGTTGTTGTTTTTTTATTTGGAGCTAAAATGTGACGTTAAAGCTCCGTTGATGACATGCTGCAGCCGTAGGCCTTTGGTGATTTAAATCATGAAACGCACGCCTTCAAACGGTGTTTAATCTGCTAAATCTCAACATTTTTAACAGGTATGTTCTTTTTTTAAAGGAACACTACACCCAAACAACGATTTGGCCTCATTTTCTACTCACCCTCATGCTGAACAACACTGTGGAGTAGTTTTGGAACATCTAGGATGCAGCCGAAGATCTGGGGGAATCCTCGCTGCCCACTGACATTGATATCATGACTTAGATAAGAGCCCCAACGAACAGTGTCCTTAAAAGTCCACAAAAAGTCCACAAAAAGTCGGCAATATTCCTCCATACTGCTCGTGCGCCGTAATCCAAGTGTCCTGAGTGGGTAACGTCCACCATTTACTCGAAACGACATCATTTAGCACATGTTTATAGCCTAAACAGCACTACTTCGCATTTCTATGATACACTTACGGGTGCCTACGGGAGCCGCGGCTGACCAAACAAACGAATGCGCACTCTGCAATAACTAGGAGCGTAGAGCAAGAAATCCCACATTCTGCTGTGAGCAACGGAGCCGTGGACAGACACAAGAGGGGTCAGCAGAATGTGGGATTTCTTGGGTTCTTGTTTCTTGTTCTACGCTCCTAATTATTGCAGTGCGCGCATTCGTTTGTTTTGGTCAGCCGCGGCTCCCGTAGGCACCTATAAGTGTATCATAGAAATGCCAAGTAGTACTGTTTAGGCTATAAACATGTGCTAAATGATGTCGTTTCGAGTAAATGGTGGAAGTTACCCGCTCAGGACACTTGGATTACAGCGCACGAGCAGTATGGAGGAATATTGCCGACTTTTTGTGGACTTTTAAGGACACTGTTCTGCTCGGCTCTTATCTAAGTCATGATATCAATGTCAGTGGACAGCGAGGATTCCCCCAGATCTCCGGCTGCATCCTAGATACTCCAAAACTACTCCACAGTGTTGTTCAGCATGAGGGTGAGTAGAAAATGAGGCCAAATCATTGTTTGGGTGTAGTGTTCCTTTAATGAGGATACTATTATTTTCTGATGGAATCTGAGGTGTTTTTTTTTTATTTAAAGCAAAAATGTGACATTTAAATCCCCGTTGATGACGTGCTGCAGCTGCGGGCCTTCGGTGATTTACATCATGATCCTCAGTGGGGAATCGAACCGAGGACCTACTAAGACATCACCTGATTATGACTGAGTGGAATGAAAGGCTGTGTAGAAAAACACTGTAATGGTTCACTGAGACGCCTGCTTCATGGTATTGCAAAGCTATACAAATAGGAAAAAAAATACCAAGAAGGCAACACATGTGTGATCATCAAGTTTAAGTTGTTGTGTTGTAGTTCGACCATTGTTGTCTAACACCGTGTTGATCTGTGGTACAGTGCTGCATGATATTGACTCTGTTCATAAATGTGTTTAGAGATCATCATTAAAACAAGTCACATAAATGGTAATCGATGTTTTACAACACAAACAGTACATTAATCATTTAATTATTATTTTTCATTATTATTATGAACATCAGTCACAACTTTACAATAACCATCTGTCATTCATTTATATTGATGGCTGAAAAACCGCACAGCCATTTAGAAAGTACTACTGATACATATTTTAATCTTAAAGGATGATGTACAAGCAATGTCTTAAACATTTATAAACCACCTATAGACCTTTACAAAATAGTCCATTAATGATTAACAAACATTATTAATTGTAATTGTTTGTTATATGCAAAGTAACTATGAACTTACATTGCTTAACTATGTATTTGCCATTTATAAATAATGTTTAAACAATAAGAGATGGACTATTGACTGTTAATAGTCTATATGCCATTTGTAAATGACTGAGCATTAATATACTCAAACTTTTCTAAACCATCTGTTTATAATTTATAAATGGTCTATTTACCATTTATAAACTGTTTACCATTTATAATCGGTCTATTTACCATTTAAAAGCTATCCGTTCAAAATTTATAATCGGTCTATTTACCATTTAAAAGCTATCCGTTCAAAATTTATAAACGGTCTATTTAGCATTTATAAACTCTGTTTACGATTCATAAATGGTGTATTTGCCATTAATAAATGGTCTTTTTACAATTTATAAATGATGGTTATTGTAAAGTGTTACCCAGACTTAAAATGAATAATTTAGCTCTACACTCTACACTTTTTTTTTTAAATATATTCATTTAAAGTTAGTATTGCAGATTTAAGATGAATAATTTAGCTCTACACTTATATGCTTAAAATAATGAATTCAAAGTTAGTATTGCAGACTTTTAGTCAAGTCAAGTTAGCATTAGCATTAGATACTCAAAATAATGAAGTTAGTGGCAGTACTGTGCACTCAATATTAACAGCTTGTTTAAACATCAGGAGGTCGAGTTTAGTTTTTCATTTCTAAGGCAGCGAGTTTTCATATTTTTGAAGTAAACTGAACTTATTGTTTCTTGTAGAGGGCTCAGAAATGTGCACGTCAATATCACAAAGTCTTTGAAAACAAAAGCCTTTTACACGCTCATATTTTTCTTACATTAGGCCAAAAGTTAGCATTTAGCAAAAAACAAACAAACAAAAAAGTATCCAATATAACTGGACCATTCTACCTCAGTCTGATAGTTCTTGACCTCAGGATGAAACATGGATCAAATCAGCTCAGTCTGATGTGGAATTTCACAATAAAAGCCCTATCAATTTCACATTTCATTTTATTTTGTCAATAATAACATTTATAATAAAAAAAATAGTAGTTATAATGGAACCATTCCACGTCAGACTGATAAAACTGGACCTCAGGATGGCAATCAGAAAAACAATCTAACCTGGATTTTCACAATAAATGAATTTACTTCCTCATATCTCTTATGGTTATTACTCATCCATTCTACTCTAGGACGTCGAGGACAGAAATCAGATCAATCTGCTGCTGCGTTTCATCTGCTATCTCCAGCTCAGTGTCAGAAAAACAGGCTGTTATTTTGAGCCACACTTGACTTTGAGCTTCACATCAGTGGGAAGAAGGAGTGAGAAACTATTTGATGGGCAACAGTGTGATGAAACAACATGTGGCCTTTGGCTTTTTAACATCACTTATTATTATGATGATGATTATTATGATTATTATTACTATTATTATTATATTTCTCTGTTTCTCTGGTCTCTGAAGTCTTTTGATGGCACTATTTTAGTCTGAAATAAAGATTGAATTGAAGATTGATCAGGCATGGGTCAACCCCTTGAACTCAGATCAGCGTCAGAGTGGATAGAAGGAGATGTGAGCGAGAAGATGTTGAGTAAATACTTATAAAATGTAAAATAACTCTTCTGTAACATAATTCTATTTCTGGACACGTGAGCGTGTGTTTTCAGTGCCGGCCTAATTCTGTCGTCATTCTGTTGTTATTGACATTTTTTTTCTTTTTTCAGAGACAAGCTGTAAGAGGCGCTGCTTTACTGCCGTCTACTTCACTTTTACTGTTACACATGTTTGTAAAATTATGTATCCTTCATGTGGGAGAATTTAGCATTTATTTTTTCAGCAAAATAAAGGGGTGAATATGGGTAAACTGGAACACTTTCAGAAAATGTATCTTCACCTTAATTTTTGATGATTGATTCGATAATTTCCATGTTTTTGTTCCTCTTTTTCATTTCACTGACTAAGACACATCTTTGGTCTTCGAGTGTATCATCATCATAATTCTCTGGATGATCAGGCACATGATTGACTTCACCTCGCTTGGGTTTTTTCAAAGGAAAACCTCCCCTCATCATCTTCATCCCTCCCTCTTCTTCTGTTTGCACTGATCTCATTGCAGCCAGCCTGGCACAGTTTGGATCGGTAGTTCCCAAGTTTGTATTTGAAGCTTGTTATCCATCCGTCGTATCCAGTGCCACTGCCAGGCTCTTTAAGGTATGGGTATTTGCTCACAAGTTCAGAAGCAACAGATTCAACTTGGTCTTTGTCAGGGTCGCCTTTTACAGCAAACATTTCTTGTGCCAGCTTGTCTAGAATTTCCATTTTCACATCTCGAGTTACATCTATACCTTTTCCAGGTTTTTGATATACCTCATTGCCCTTACAAAGCTTTAACTCAACAAAAGACGGGATTGGGAATGGTGAAGGCCACTGGGAAATGCTCCTCATCAAGGTCCTAACAATGGAAGGTGAGCTGTGGGAAGAGGCTGGTGAGCTCATACTTGCTGTATCCAGGGAAGAGATGGAGGATGCTTGGGATGGTGTTTGTGATTCATCATCATGACAAATAATGTGCAAGACAGCCTTTTCTGCAGGCAACTCTGCAATGTCCATTAGGCTGCAAAGGTTGTTCCGGAAATCTGGGTCTTCATATTGCACACAGACATTGCCTTTAAGTCCAAGTTTTTCCCGTTATTCATTTTCAGTTGTTCAGCAGATCTGGAGTCAGTTGAACTTTCCACATGACTTTTGGGTTTAAGTTGACACGCAGCAACAAAAACAACAGATTTGAACTTTAAATAGGATTCTCTTTATAAACAATTGAAAATGAACAACATTTAACGTATTTTACATGCACTCAGATTTTTGTTTGCCTGCAGCATTAGTGTCCTTGTTAGAGCTTGTCATATTAGGCCATATCATGGCCTTTTTTAATTGACGATAGTCTCTGTTATCCCCCTTCATGACTCTCCTCTGGTCTCCTCCTCCTCTCCCCGGCAGATCTTCTCGATATTTTTTCAGAGTACGATCGATTAAATCCATCAAGCACAAACTTTGACAGAAAAAGATGATCCATTTCAAAATACGTTGAAAACACAGCAAAAGAACAGCAAAAATACACTCCAAAATGATTTTAATGCTATTTTTTACAATATCTAGACATTATTTAGACAGAGAATACTGGCAAACCTCCTGTAATTCACTCGGGTATGGCTCATTGAATCTTTACTCTCGTTTCTCTCTCTCTGCAGCTAGACACTCTTGGGGGTTCATTTACTCGAGGAGTTATGGCAGTTTTACCCGTGCACGTCTTTTTCTTTCGCAGCAGCTTCGTGTTTAGACAGGGTGAGGTAGGTCTTCTATCAGTTTCCCCTCGGCATCATTGTAAAATCCAAAATGTAACCAGACTTAAGAGTCCAATTCCAGAGGGAACTCTCAGCTGTCTCCAACTTCCGCTGAGGCCAAACAATGCAAACTGCGCATGCGCACTTCCCATGAAGCCGTTTCATCCTGGAAGAGCCTCATAGTTCAGGCATTTCCAGACAAAGAGCAGCATCACCGTGCGTTTTCGACGCATTGTGGTTTCCAAACATGGTAAAACAGTAATTTTTATAGGACGTGGTAATGATTACCGTGGAAAATTTTACCACGGTTTACCATTTTACCGGTAACCATTACATCCCTAGTAGTATCTAAATGAAAGGTGGAGTATATGATCAGCTGTTTAAACTTAAGTAGGGTGGTGTTCTCTGTGTTGTTGTCCAGCATCGGTGAGTATATAGTTGGTGTTTTTGGTTGGAAATTGTGAGTTTGATGATTTGTTTTGTTTTTCCAGCTTTCATAGTCTTCAGCAGGGTCCACGGGGCTGTGCACGGTCACTAGAAAGTCGCTGTACCTCTGTCCCTGCTAGGCTGTAGGGCGGACTCCCTGTGGAGGTCGTCAGGGGGGCTGGTTAGTGTGGTGTGGAAGTGGTTGGAGCGGTTGTCTCGGGAGCACTTCCACTGCTGCGGGAAGGTCGCCATATGATGGTTGCTTTCCGGGCTGACGGGCTAATGTCATTGCAGGTACATAATTCTGCAGTGCATAAAAAAACACCACTGATGCCCTTTTTAACTGTATTTTAGATGTCAAGTCTTGGATGGCAGACAACTTTCTTCAGCTCAAACAGGACAAAACTCAGGTTTTAGTCATCGGTACAGGTCCACAGAGAGAAACTGGAGAGCAAACTCCAAGCACTGTCTTTTAATCCCTGTCAGCAGGCCAAAAATCTCGGTGTTTTATTTGATGCAGACTTTAGTTTTGAACTGCACATCAGAGGTATTACAAAAAAGTCATATTATCATCTAAAGGACATCTCCAGAGTGCGCCAGTTTCTCAGAGACTCTTATCCATGCTTTTATCTCATGTAGGATTGATTACTGCTCTTCTTTCTGGTCGTCCTAAAAAGAACATCTCACAGCTTCAGCTCCTTCAAAACTCAGCTGCTCGCATGCTGATGAAGACCAGAAAGAGAGTCCACATTGTTGGGTTGTATTTTTCATTGTATTTTTTTTACATTTGATTAATTTTAATTTTTTTCATTTCTGTTTGAAGAACAAGAATTGCTACAAAATTCTGTCTGAAAAGTGCTATACAAATAAAGTTTGATTGATTGATTAGTGAGATCGTGATTAGGCAGTTAGTGGGACGGAGCTGCAGTTAGATGAATTGACCGTGTTGCCAGTGTGTGTGTGGGCTCCAGCTGGGTCGGCTGGGCGGTGATTTAATTCTGATTACACCGGTTAACAGGTTGGTATAGTGCCGGGGTAGGGAGCCAAAGGTTTGAGAGAGTTCAGCGTTGATTATCTTTTGTTGTTGGTGCATCTTATAAAATGTCAGAGGTTACCGATTTTGTTTCTGCACCCACAGATGAGTTTTTGGATAAGTGCACCAAAGAACAATTACTGAGAATTTCTGATCATTATAAAATTGAAATTTTGGACAAACGATTAAAGGACACAGTCAAAAGTATTTTGAGAGCTAATTTAAGTGACATGGGGGTGTTAACCGTAAGTGCAGAGCAGCCGCCGCCTGCTGCTTCAACAGGTGTGTTTTCACCTGTCGTGGCCACTGCAAACTTAACTTTTGAACAGCAGAGACACTTGTTGATTTTACAGCTGGAGCATGATAAAATGAAGCAGGCAGCAGAGATTAAAAGGCAGTTGGCGGTGGAAAAATTACATTTTCAGACCGTGCAGGCAAAGCTGTCTTTAGAACAATCCAGGCTTGATTTAATAAAAAGTGGGAAGTTGGTAAAAGAGCCTCTCGGGAGCATGGATTTGTCTCCAATTTGTCCCGAGGCGCCAGGTGACTGTTTGGACATTTGGAATAATCTCCGGTTATTGCCCAAGTTTAATGAAAGGAACCCGGAGACATTTTTCTCTCTGTTTGAGCCTGTGGCAGAGTTGAGGCAGTGGCCTGATTCCGCGCACACTTTGCTGCTTCAGTGCGCTCTGACGAGCAGGAGGCATATTCTGCTTTATCTGCGGCTGATTGTAAAAATTATCTCACTGTTAAAGCAGCGGTGTTAAAAGTGTATGAGTTGGTCCCAGAGGCGTATCGTCAGCGTTGAGTTTGCCTGTGATTTGAATTGTCATTTTATGCGCTGGTGCACCGCATTAAATGTTGATAGTTTCCAGGGTCTGTGTGATCTCATAGTATTGGAGCGGTTTATAGATTTTTTGCCTGAGAATATTGCTCAGCATGTAGCTGATCATAAAGTAAAAACTGCACTGGAAGCCGCTGCATTGGCTGATAATTATGTGTTGACGCAAAAGTGCTCATTTGGTGAAGTACGCGGCAGACACTCAGATCAAAACGAACGTGCGGAGAAAGCCAGGGTAAGTTATTCATCCACGCGTAAATCTGAATTCGTTGATCGTCCCGGAAAAAGTACAGAGAGTATGCCATTTCTGTCATATAAAAGGACATTTGAAAGCTGACTGTTATGCTCTTAAGAATAGGACTCAGCAGAGTGGACCTGCGGGCCAGCCAAAGGGGGCGTGCCTCACTGTGTTTGGATCTAAACTGACTGCAGTAAGTATTGAGAGTCTGAGTGAGCAGGAGAAGTCGCCTTCTAGTGAGCTAGAGAGTTTCCTGCCGTTCATATCAGATGGGTGTGTTTCTCTGGTGGGAAGTGACATCAAAATACCAGTAAAAATTTTACGAGATACTGCCGCATTTGATTCATTTATTCAGGCTTCAGTTTTACCTTTCTCAGAGGAGAGTGACACTGGATGCTCTGTGCCTGTCCTGGGATGGGGATGAAAGTGTTACAGGTCCTGTTGCACAATATTATGCTTCACTCTGATTTATTCCAGGGGCAAATATCAGTGGGCGTGCGTCCGGCGTTGCCCATAGATGGAATCATACTAATCTTGGGAAATGGAGTGGCAGATGGGCGTGTCTGGGCTGATGCTCCACCGCCGTCCCCGGTAGTATCTTCTGTCCCGCTGGTGAGAAAGCAGCCTGATGACCATGAGAAAATATTTCCTGAAGTTTTTAAGGCATGTGCAGTTACACGGTCCATGGCACAGAAAACTTCCCATACTGAGTCACACAAGGTGAATGCTGAATAACCGTGTTTTTTTTTTCTTTACCTGATGTTCCTCTGTCGGTGTCACAGGAGGAGCTCAGATGTGAGCAGCGTGCAGATCCATCTCTGGGAGGGTGCTTTGACCAGGTGTTGCCCGCAGAAGAGGTGGAAAATAATTCTCACGGTTATTTTTTGCATGATGAGTTGCTTGTCAGAAAATGGGTGCCTAATGCGGATGAGTTCATAGGTGATCCCATTATTCAGATTGTTGTGCCGGCCAAGTTTCATGAGTCTGTGTTAAAGTTAGCTCACGATGAACCTGGTCATTGGGGTGTCAGAAAAACATATAATCAGGTCCTACGACATTTCTTTTGGCCACGGTTAAAGAAAGATGTTGCTGCACACATAAAATCGTGTCACACATGTCAACTTACAGGTAAGCCAAATCAAACTGAGAAACCTGCTCCATTATCTCCAATTCCTGCTGTTAGCCAGCCATTTTAGGATTTAATTGTGGACTGTGTGGGTCCGTTGCCCCGTGCTAGATTGGGGGCAGTGGCGGCTCCAGAAAAATTTTTCAGGGGGGGCAACAGACGTGGCACTGGCTACGATCACCCCTTCAATACTAATAATAATTTAAGTCAGATAGCTTACTTTACAGTGTTATAATTACGTTGTTTGATTTGTCTTCCCTGTTGATGGCAACACCAGACATAACATGCACATACTGTACAGTATTTTTGTAAAGCTTAATCAAGTTAATGTCTAAAATGCTATACATTTGGTTCCACAGTACACACTTACTTATTAGGTGGTCCCAAATAACTCTTTCAATACTGTAATTATAACAGCCTGGTCTTTCTTTGTCAAAAAATGTCTTAAATGTCCATGGAAATGTCCTTTTGACAAATTTTATTCACCCTACGTTCATAACAAATAAATGTAAACAAGTCTGGCAAGTATGTGGCAGAATTATCTAATAAATGCTAAGTGTGTAATTACAAAAAGAAAGCTGATATGAATTTTCAACAGGTTTCTCTTTATAAAAATTGTAAATGAACATGTACAAATGTTTTTGAGATGATAAAAAAATATTAGCATACACTCAAAGATTCTGTTGGCCTACAGTATGTGTCCATGTGACAGTTTGTTTTATTAGACCATGTTCAGGTGTTTTAATTGACAATAAGCTCCTGAAGCAGTTCCTGTCCAGATGAAGACAGAGTCCAAGTTTGCTGTCCTCTCATCCATGGAGGGATTTTACTGCATTCACTGCTTCTCCCCCTTCCTCCCTCTGTCATTTCTCAATATGCTCTCTTCTATTGTTCTTTTAGGGAGTTTTTATCCATCCTCAGCTGGAGTTTGCTTTTATACCTGTCCTTGGTGTGTATGTTAACATGTGCACGTAACAGTGAATATACAGCAAAACACGGTAAAAATATGGCGAATACATGGCAAAAACGGCAAAACACGGCAATAATTAGCCAAAAGAACAACGAGGAAACACCCCAGAGTTAACTAATGCTATCATTTGCGATGCACTATCGCCCACTATGGGCCAGCCGCCCCTGATCGAGGGCAATGTATTTATTAACTGTGATGTGCCAGAGTAACCGTTATCCCACAGCGTATCTTTTGCGCTCAATAACTGCGAGGTCAATTGTGCGCACTCTGTCACAGTTTCTTTCAATATTTGGGATCCCTAAGATCATACAAACTGACCAAGGCTCAAACTTTACCTCTTGTCTTTTTACCCAAGTTTTACAGCAGCTTTGTGTAAAACATAAGAAGGCATCTGCCTACCATGCTCAAAGTCAGGGAGTGTTGGAGCGTTTCCATCAGACATTAAAGTCTCTTTTGCGCTCCTACTGTACTGAGATGCAGGGTGACTGGGAGGAGGGGTTACCTTGGCTTATGTTGGCTGCTCGGGAGGTGACGCAGAAAAGCACAGGTTTCAGCTGTAATGATCTGGTGTTTGGGCGTACTGTACGTGGTCTTTTAAATCTTCTATATGATCAGTGGAAAGAGACAGATCCTCAGAAGAATTTAATTTATTATGTAAATGGGTTTCGTCACAGGTTGTATGCTGCTGGTGAACAGGCAAAGAAAAATCTGTCTTCTGCACAAAATAAAATAAAGAAGCTCTATGACAGACGGGCTGAGAGTAGGACTTTTAGTGAAGGAGATCAGGTGTTAGCTTTGTTGCCTTTTGTTACTTAACCTTTCCAGGCTAAGTATGCAGGCCCATATACGGTTTTAAAAAAAACATCTGAGCATAATTACATCATAGCTACACCAGAGCATAGGAAAAGTACACAACTTTGCCATGTAAATTTGTTAAAATCCTACTTTGAACTTGTTTCAACAGGTCCAGATGGGATAAAGGCATCGTGCTCTCCTGTATCTGTTCACCAGGCATGTTCAGTGGGAAGGATGTCACCTGTGCATACTCCACAGACAGTTGCATCTAAGGTAGAGGATGGTTTTCCTTCTCTGGATCCAGCAGTGTTGCAAGGCCACCTTAAAGACTCAGAGTCCTTAAAGAATTTAAATGTTTTGTTAGGTCATTTGTCTGAGTCTGAGCAGGCCAAATTTTCTTAATTATTTTTATCTTTCCCATGTTTGTTTAGTGACACGCCCACACAGACACATTTGATTGAACACGATATCGATGTCGGAGATGCTCAGCCAATCCAGCAGAGATTTTATCATGTCAATCCTGAGAAGCGTAAGTATTTGGACAAAGAGGTAACGTATATGTTAGATAATGACATAGCTGAACCATCTTCCTCCAGCTGGGCTTCACCTTGTTTGCAGGTTTCAAAATCTGACAATACCCCGAGGTTTTGTCGTGATTTCGGTAAGGTAAATGCAGAACTAAACCTGACTCTTTCCCTCTTCCATGTATGGAAGATTGTGTTGACCAAGTGGGTCAGGCTAAATATGTTAGTAAGTTTGACTTACTGAAGGGTTATTGGCAGGTCTTGTTGTCTGCACGTGTGCGAGAGATAGCTGCATTCATCACTCCAACCGAGTTGTAATCTTATAAGGTGATGTCGTTTGGGTTGTGTAACACCCCTGCAACGTTTCAGCAGCTAATGAATAAAGTGGCAGATTTGGAAGGCTGCACAGTTTATTTGGATGATGTTATTGTTTTTTCAGATACGTGGACCTCTTGTTTGAAAATCATCCGTTCTTTGTTCACGTTTGGGTGAGGCGCACCTCACAGTGAACCTTGCGAAATGTGAGTTTGCTAGGACGACAGTGACGTACCTCGGTCTGGTGGTGGGGCAGGGTATTGTATGTCCATTACAGAAGAAGTTAATGCTGTGATGTGTTACCCTGTACCAAGTACTAAAAAAGATCTGATGCGTTTCCTAGGGCTGGTCGGGTATTGTAGGAGTTTTTGCAGAAACTTCTTGGAGGTGGTAGCAACACTGACTGATCTGCTTAAAGCCAGTGCCACTTTTGTTTGGGTGCCAACAGGCTTTTGAAAATGTGAAGCTGTTGATGTGCTCTGCACCAGTGTTGTCTGCCCCCAGGTTTGATCGTCCTTTAGCCCTCCAGGTGGACGCCAGTCATGTGGGGGTAGGGGCGGTAATCCTACAAAATGATGACCTTGGGTTTGAAAAACCAGTGAGCTTCTTTTCTAAGAAGTTTAATTCATATCAGTTAAATTATTCTACATTTGATAAAGAAGCTTTAGCATTGGTTTGAGCCCTTAAACATTTTGACGTGTATGTTGGTTCTGCTGTTGTACCTGTGGTGTACCTGTATTGGTCTACACCGACCACAATCCTCTAACATTTCTATTTTTTTCAAATGATTTTACTTGTTTAATAGTCATAGCTGAAACTGGTAGATATAATTTAGGTAAGTTTAAGTTGTGTATGCTAAGTACATAGTGTAAGACCTGGTTCAGGGGTTAGGACCCCTGTCTTATGGAGGGGGGTGTGACGGCCTTCCCACTAACCCCCAATTTCCACCGGACGCGAAAGTGCCGCGCCGCGTCCTGCGGAGATCTTCGCTCCCATTGTAGTCTATCAGGCAATTTCCACTGCACACGAAAGCGCCACGCCGCGATCCTGAAGCGCCGGCGCGCGCCTAGGCGCGAGAGATACGCTTCAGGTCTATTTTCTGCGTGGCCGCTTCCAAACCTCGTAAAATCAGAGTCATTAAGAAAGCTCCAGACAGGAAGTCAAACCGGAAGTTTCAAAATAAAACACAATGCACGGACTTTTGCACGTAATTTTCCTCAATTAATTGTCATTAGGTCGAAACCGGAAGCACAAGCTTCAGGCCAGCAGTCGGTCAGAGGGTCCTATAGACAACACGACACCATGGACGAAGAACAGTGAATTGTAGAGGTACAGAAATATATAACACTGCATGCATGACACCATAGTCTTTCTGCACGGATATGGACGGACAGAAGTTGAATAATTCAGGAAGCTGTGCGGTTGGGACCAGCAGAGGGACCTTAGAGAAGTGAAGTGAGGTGTTGTTTATTGCCTTTCTCAGTCTGTAACATGTTTTATGAGCGTGTGACATCGCTATTCTCATGAGAGCCCCGGCTCTCTGGGGATCAGCCCTCCCCCTCCGATTCAGCTCCGCGGCGCGCCGCTTCCAGTGGGTTTTGAGAATCAGAGCAAGATTGCGGCGCGGCGCAGCGCTTTCACGTGCGGTGGAAATTGGGGGTAAGGCCTGCTGCTGTGTTTGTCTTTTCTGGGTTCTGTCTTCTCTGTGTTGCAGGTTGCTGGTGGGCGGGGTTTTGGGGCACCTGGGAGTACCTGGTGAGTCTCCCTGGTGGATTTAAGCTGTGGCTGTTCACCCGCTCTCTCTCATTTCCTCCAGGCGCTCTGTGTGGCAGCATGGTTTAGTTTAGTTGGCTTCAGCCCTCTTTATTTAGTATTACACTATGACATGCTGCACATATATACTTCACTCACCCATGCAGCAGACACACTGATTCACTGATGCACACACCTCATCTTGCTTAAGTTAATTACGTTGTGCTTATTCTTCTTTGATTAAATATATTTGTGCCCCCCCCCCCCCCAAAGCTGGAGGATGGATCAAGAGAGGAAGACAGCAGTGAAGAGGAGGAAGAGACTCCACCCACTAAGGCAGTGAAAAAAGCTGTCAAAGCTGCCCCAGTCATCAATAATGGCACCTGAAGTCTGGAGTCTGAAGAGGAAACCCCTCCACCAAAAAAGTCCACTGCGACACAGACACCAGCCAAACTTGCAGTCAAAGCAGCTCCTGCTAAGTCTGAGAAATCAAACGACAAAGACAACAACCACGATGGGTGCAGACAAAAGAGTTCCAGAAACTGTGAGTAGTTTGTTTAAAGAATATATTGTTTCAAAATAAAATGACACAATTTGAAGTTAAATTGAAATTTTCATTTATTCATTTCAAAACATGAATGATACATGATAACATTTAAGGTTTTAAAATCATTTTCGACGTTGTACACAGGTAAAATAGTATCCAAGACATAGGGTGTGATTTTTTTTACAAACTGACAAACCAAAGCATCAACATACACAAGATTATCACTGTACGTGGTAATCATTTTGGCTGAAGGTATACCCTTTTGTATCTGACACAGAAAAACACACAATGTGCATTTTCTAAATTCACAATTTTGGACTTGTCTGTTTCAGCACAAAGTCACAATTTTTAACAAGGAAATTTTAAATCTCTTCAGGAAAACCTAAATAATCTGGGGGGTTACCAAAACTGTCAAAGATATAACTCTCTTTTCCATGATGTATGCAGGAACGGAGTTGATGGTTGTGTTTCTTTTAGGGTAGATTTTAATTTTCTTTTAGTGGTTTTAAAGCTTTTAATGGTCTTGGTCCTTATTTATCTGATTGGCTCTACCATATGAGCCCAGTAGATGCCTCAGTTCTTCAGAAATTTCGTGCCACGAAATTTCGTGAAATGAAAAAAATGACAAAATAAAAGCAGAAAAAAACACGAAAGGACGCGAGAATGACTGGTGATTTTTACTTACTTACTTGATTAACTTACTTTGATTTTTTTATCCTCCTTGTCTACCGTAGCAAAACACTCGCTTCAATATGGAGGAAGACGAGGTCAAGGAATTATCTGATCCTTCGTCAAATAAATCGATTGTGTGGACCTATTTTGGCTTCCCATCTAAAAGACGAGAGAACGGTGAGAAGATTGTGGACAAAACAACAACCGTGTGCAAAATATGCCGCTACAGTTCGCTGTATACTGCAGCGACTACAACTGCCAACTACCAACTACTCTGAACTGGAGACAGGCAGCAACAGTATGTTTGTGTAAGTCTTCATAAAAAACAATATTTGATTTTTGCATCTGCTGTTGAGTTGACAGAATTTGATCATACTTGAAGATCAGAAGTATATGCACTGTTATAGGCTAAATATTATAGTTCACAGTTCAGACATTTATAGGTCTAAACTGCAGCTCTGAGGACTGCTATTTGTTTTCCTTTTCATTCAAGAATGTTCTTATCCTGATTGTTACAACAACAAAGCACTTTTTATGAGATTTTATGTTTGTATTTGCACTGTAGTCTATATGAAGGGAAAAACTACATTTTTTTTTTAAGAGCATTTATTTTGTATTGATGCAGCAATATTTTTTGGATGTCTGCATGAGGAAGAAAATAAAGAAAATGAGATTTTTGCACAACTTCCTACTGTTGGGGATTTTTGAATATTCTTAATTTTGTTTTATGAGAATTTCGTATCATTTTGTGAGTTGGCCATTTCGTTAACACCCCTACCTTTTAGTGCTTTTATTCTTATTACAGCTTTATCTTATTATATGTATTTTATCTTTTACTTTATTTCAATGTATTTTATTTTATGATATATGTTACACTTCTGCCTAAGCTCCAGTGGTTGCTCATTTTAAACCTTCCAGATGGTGTTTTCTCATTGTTGCACCAAAAGTCCGCCATTATCATTTCATCATATCATTAATCGTCGAACATGGCTCTGATTACCACCATCGCTGCTCTGTACCTGCGGTGAGAAGTCAGCTGCAGGCTAGGCGCCGACGTCGGTACTGGATGCATGCTACCCTACGGGGGCCGTGTGAGCTCGGTGAGTTCCACTGTCTCTTGCAGGAGCTGCGTCTGGACTACGGCCGGTTCCAGTGGTACTTCAGGCTGACTGTTGCCTAGTTTGAAGAGCTGTTAGCCAGGGTTGGTGCCAGGACCTCCCGCCCGTACACCAACTACAGGCAAGACAGTCCAGCTGCGGAGTGCCTTTCCATCTGTCTCCGGTAAGTTTAGCAGTTTGTCAAATTAGCAAGACTCCAACCCCCAGAATGCCCTGGGTCAGTGACGATCTCCACGCTGATAGGCTGTCCTGGCGTGTAAACACACTTGCTCGCTTGCTCGAAAAGTAAAATTATTTCGACTCAAGCGTCAAGCGCTGAAAATGCTCACTGCTCAATCCTTGAGTGCTTGACACTGCTCTATGCACACCCCGATGCAGCATAAATTTGCGTCTTTAAATTGACTTTGTATGTAATATCAACCAGCGAAAAATTTGCGACGCTTTTGGTGGGAACACACTGTTTGTGTGAGATCATCATTATTATTTTAATACTTCACCACTTACTGATATGATTTATATTTACAACATCTGTGTTTCATGTTTTGTGTATTTGTCAAACTGAGTATCATCTAATTTAATTTTATATTTTAGTTACAAACATTTCTGCCTTTCTAATATTGTCCCAAATATTTGTGCATTTTTACGTCATCACGTTATCAACCATTAGCTTTTTAAATCTTAAATCCCACACCAAGAAAATGTGTTTTGGTTTGTTTGTAGTTTTCTCTGTTCCCTGAAATGTTTATGGAATCAATGATTTGATTTATTGTTTTTTATACAACATAAAATATTAAATATTGAAATTATTGATGACCTCTACCACACAGTTTAGCTGGCAGTTACAGGCTTGTTTTTTTCTTCAAGAAAATGCTTAGCCTTGTTAATGTTTATACATTCTTTTTTGTAAGGTGATACTCTTAATTTAAGTTCTGTACTGTGTATTGTAATCTAAATAAAATATTCATCCATTCTTTGTCCATTAATCCACCTTCTTCCAAGGGGATCTACTGTAGCTCCAATGACTGCAGTCGGACGAGCAGTCACTCGTGAGTCCGTGGTCAAATCAGCCAACAGTCAATCTGAGAAAATGAGTGCTGTTGAGTAATATGGAGGAAGGACACTGTGCTGAATACTGCTTCATTTGGATTAGTTTAAAAATCTGTTTCAGTCTTAACCGAAGGTCAAAGTTCAAATGTCAGACTGTCAGACTCAGGACCTGTCGCCCTGTTTGTGGTTCTAATAATGTGTCAAAGTTATTTTTTATATATAACTGTTTTTCATGATGTTCACTGTATAATTCATGATTCTTTCTGTATTCATTTATAATCACTCCTTCACACAGGATTGACAGCTTAAGTCAGGAATCATAAAATCAATACAAATACCCAATTTAAAGAGGAACAGTTGGTTAATGATTCAGCTACTTCAGTTCAGCAACCCCAGAAATTAAGAGACACGTTAAAGCTTCAGTGACCCAACTCCTGAATCAAAACGCCTTCGTACACGAATACAAAGCTAATAAAGTTAACTAAATGTACTTGTCTAGGTTAAGAGAGAACCTGACACCATATTTGTGTAAAGTGTCACTAAGGCAGGGCTGTAGGTGGGTAAATCTAAAAGTATGCTGATATATCTTAACATAGCAAGAAAAACAGAAAAGGAACACAACAACAACAACAACAACAACAACAACAACTTCCTCTGGTATCCAAAGCAGCTACAGAACAAATGCTGGGGTTATTTCAGTCATCTATGATGATGACACAATCTGCACCTCCTCTACCTTCAAAATAAAATCAATTTGTGTTTTTCCACCTGAGGCCGTTTGGTTTGACAAACAGAAGCCGTTTGGTCTGAGGAGGCTAAAAGTCCTGATCATGTTGTATTTGAAGTAGAACCTCCTGAAGTTAAAAGATCTTTGAGATCTTTATGTAGTGTAAGAATAAATATTGTAAGGGACTTAGTTTAACATTTGGGGTAACCTGGGGGGTATTCCATAGAGCTGGCTGAAACAGGCTGGACCAGCTCCGCTAAGTCTGACTTTAATAAGCAGAAACTTTAATCTGAGCTGCAGCTCGTTCAATAACGAGGCTCATCTGTTCTTCAGAGACTCTTAGGCCTCATCAACACGAAGACAAAATGCTTCACAGTTTCCAAAACAATCATCATAAAGACAAAGGTGTCTCAGAAAATGTGTGCGTCTATATGAATGCACTCAATATGCATGAAAACGCTGTAAAACACATGGCAGACCACTAGGGCCACTGTAACAATATGACGGAAACAGATGAAAAAACAGTGGGCATGCGCACTCACGGCAAAAGTTGTCAACAGAGATTGTGATGAAGTGATCATAAAGTGGCGTAATGTGCCCTTGATTATTATTTGTTCAACTCAGTGGTGATTGAGAAGGAGATTTTGCTACAACAGGTATAGTAGGGTCACTAGCTTCATCAGCACATATGCTTCATGTACGCCGCCATTGTTATTGTCGTTACCGCGTGTGGTGCATGCATGTCAATGAAGATATGAAACTATAACGTAAGTGTATCTGAAAAGTTACAGGGCCAGTAATCACTGAGCTGAGTATACAGCATTTCAAAATCTTTCCCATCTGGAACCTGGTTTCAAAAATGTTCGTTTATAGACCCCCAAAACGCCGTCTTCGTATGGATGATACACAGATTCTGCAAAAAACACATGCGCTTAGACCTTGGTTTGGCTTCCTGTGAATGGAGCCTAATTCTAGCCCGGCTGATCCAAGCTGAGGCTGAGCCTGTGTCCAAGGGAGAGAAAAAGCCCAGAGGGGTCGATTGTCGAAATGACGAATTCATGTCAAATGAATGTCAAGAGCAGAGATGTTTTCCACAGCGTAGGAAAACTCCTCATGGAGTTTTATGAGGACGACAAGGGGAAAAAAAAAAGGGCAACACAGATATAATTAATAAAGCCAGAGACGCTACCTGGTAAAGCTCTGCTGACTGTATAAATGCATACAGATATGTTTGTTTATAGTTTTTATGTCATGTGATGGTGGTAGGTTATTCACTATTTTACATGTGGGCCTAATTCATGTTTTTGATTTGCACTATTTTTTAATGAGTTAAATTATTTTACAAATTATTGAGTTAAACTCTGTTGTGTCTGGACTTTTTCTTTTGACTGTGCTAATCTTAGCTCTGCTAAACAATCTTTTTCCAAAGATTTTAATATTTTACATATGTATTTTAACATTTTAAAACCCCATTGGTGCTACAGTTAGCATACATGTACTTAACAAGAGCACTTAACCTTTCCCGCTCCTTCCACTTTAAGTCCTGACACATTTCAGTCTGTGAGCACTCATGCACATTTGCTATTACCCACAATTCACTTCCTGTTTCATCAGTCAGCATTCTCCTTAGACTATACTACCGTAAATCCTCTTATAGTAGCCGGGGTTTTTATTCGTCTCAACTGTAGCTGGCACCAGGCTTTTAATGAAAGGAGGCATGTATAAGAGAGAGGCTTATATTTTAAAATTTTCAAAAAGAGCAGAAAGATTTTTTGTGTCAGTTTGAACCCAGTAAAATGTACTGAGCTCATTTTTTTGAAAACAAGTATCAAACAGTGCTAAAACAGTAATAAACAGTAGTGCAGTTACAGTACACATGGTCACACCTTTCAAGTACCTTAAAGTAGCAGTAAAATAGTGCAATTACAATAAAGGAGACAGTTCTGAGATAGGCTTGTTCTCATCAAGACCATAACACTCCGCTGCATAACGCAAAGCCTCCTCTTTAAACTTTACGTCAAACTTTCGTCTTTTTGGAGTACTGGTAGCCATGCTTTTTCTGTTGTTGTCTTGTCTGTCTTGTTCCGTATACGGCGTGAAAGAACGCAGAAGGGCGGGGCACGCACGCTCTCAGTACAGCGCCTTAGCACTTCACAGAAAAAAAGAAAAGACAAAAAAAAAGCTTATATTGGGAGGGGGCTTTTATGCAATTTCTTCAAAGACACACCCGGTCATTAAAGCAGACAGGTTTTTAATGGAATACAGGCCATTATTAGAGGATTTACGGTAATCATTTCTCTATGGAAGAAGAGCGAGTCAGATTCTTCCTAAATGAATTTATAACTCAGTATTGGGAGAGTGAGTCCTCTCCCAATACTGACTTGTAAGGATGACTTGTTCTCCCCCAGGAGACGAGGAGGTTCATTTTAAGAGCACTGAGACATCCTCTCCTCTGCAGCGTCACATGAAGCGACGTCTTTTAGTGATGACGTCGTCACAGCTGGATCTGCCGGTCCGAGCGCACGGGAGAAACTGAATGAAGGAAAATAATGTAAACAACAGGGCTCTCGACCACGGTACATTCATATTCACTTTGACATCACTTTAGCACAAATATGTACATGAATGGAAAAGAAAACTGTCACATTTCCCAGGCCCAGAATGATAGGAGTTTTCAATTGTTATACTGCGGCCCCCCTCTCTGCGTATTTATATAGAAAAAATGTAAAGGCCTGAGATAACAATGTACAGTTCACTACTTTCTCTCCTTTTTCCTTATGCTTGGGTATATCAGGAACTACATAAAACATGCTTTCCGCTAATGTGCATTATAATCTGCCTGACCCCAGCCTCTATTGGGTGCTGATATTTGTCAATGAGCATCTCTTTTTTATTATTATTTATTATTTTCCATGTTTGCTGTTTGTAAATGTGTGAACAGTAAATCTGGGTAGACTGCAAAAATTGAATTGCCCTTTGTGATAAATAAAGTTGTCTAATCTAATCTAATGTAAAATGTGTTTTCCTGAACAGACCTGTCTGCTGTAGCAGCCTCACAGTTACAGACATAAACACAAACAACACAGATAAATCAGGACAGACAACAGATGGAAAACCTGAAAGAGCTGCTCCATGATAGTGTTCAATATTTCCTGTGATATCAATAAGACCATCTTAGAATGCTTTTAAATGATTACTCAAATATTTCTTTGCACCGTGAAGAAAATAAAAAGAGATAAGAGATACTGAAATTTATTAACTGCTCACATTTTGAGGGAACATTAGGCCGACACATCGACTGCTTTGTGTGAAATGTGGATATACTCTTTACAATGACTCCCAAGAAGTTGCTAATTGCACTTTATCTTTCTCCATGGTGTTACATTTCACACATGTGGGCAGCTTTTTTTTCACCATTACACCATTACATATATATAAAGACATTGTGAACCGCATGGTCCAGACAAATTGTTACAATGTTCAGACACACATTTAACATAAATATATACATATATACAATATATGAATGTATATATGTTCAATATATGAATAGGTTAAATAGTGAAGTTCATGATTTATAATATTCCCAGGTTTTTATAGCTGTTTTGTTTTCCATCTTTTTGATTAATTCCATCTAACATTTAATTTCTATTTTGAATGCATAATACTTTGGTTTCTGTGGAGTCCATTTACTTTTATGTAAGTGATACCTCCCTAGAATTAGGAGGAGATTCAGCCAAAACAATTCTTTGTCTTCAAGTTTTTCCCATGATATTTTAGCATTATATCTTTTTTTGCTAAATTTAATCTTAATTCCTGTCAAAGATTCAAACAAAGATTCAAATTTATTCCAGGACATATATGTATATTGACATTCAAAGAAAGTATGACATATGTGACAGCTGACGCTTTACAGCCGGCTGCTGATACGTCACAAGGGGACGTGTCTGGGTGCTTCCCAATGTGCCAAAATGCAGTCTCCTCTCTCCTCTCTGCTCTGCGACACCGGAAGTACTTTGTGAGCAGCCATATTGAAGGACATCCCAAAGCGCCAAATGCGCTCGGAGGAGAGAGGAGAGAGGAGAGAGGAGACTGATCTGGAGGAGGCATAATCGAGGAAACACGAGTGCAGGCTTCGTGGAAGTCTTTTCACTGACAGACACGCCCCCTTGTGACGTATCAGCAGCCGACTGTGAAGCGTCAGCTGCCCACATGTGTGAAATGTAAACATCACAGTGCAAGATAAAGTGTTAAAGTGCAATTAGCAACTTCTTGGAAGTCATTGTAAAGAGTATATCCACATTTCACACAAAGCAGTCGATGTGTCGGCCTAATGTTCCCTCAAAATGTGAGCAGTTAATAAATTTCAGTGTCTCTTTTATCTCTTTTTATGTTCCTCACTGTGCAAAGAAATATTGGACTCATCATTTAAAATAATTCTGAGCTGGACATATTGATATCACAGAAAATATTGAACACTATCATGGGGCAGTTCTTTCAGGTTTTCCATCTGTTGTCTGTCCTGATTTATCTGTGTTGTTTGTGTTTGTGTCTGTAACTGTAAGGCTGCTACAGTAGACAGGCCTGTTCAGGAAAACACATTTTACATTAGATTAGATTAGACAACTTTATTTAAATCAAAATCAGCTTTTGCAGTCTACCCAGACCATTCATACATTTTACAAACAGCAAACATGGACAATAATAAATAATAAAAAAAGAGATGCTCATTGACAATATCAATATATATCAGCACCCAATAGACCCCATGATCAGGCAGATTATAATGCACATTAATGAAAAGCATGTTTTATGTAGTTCCTGATCTAACCAAGCATAAATAAGGAGAGAAAGTAGTGAATTGTATCTCAGGCCTTTACATTTTTTCTATATAAATGTGCACGGAGGGGGGTTTAAGTGCTTATAGCAGAATAAAAACATTATTTGTGAACACAAAGTGGCCGCAGTATGACAATTTAAAACTCCTATCATTCTGGGAAATGTGACAGTTTTCTTTTCCATTCATGTACATATTTGTGCTAAAGTGATGTCAAAGTGAATATGAATTTACCGCGGTCGAGCGCCCTGGAGTTTACATTATTTTAGTTTCTCCCGTGTGCTCTGACCAGCAGATCCAGCTGTGACGCTGTCATCACTAAAAGACGTCGCTTCATGTGACGCTCCGGAGGAGAGGACATCTCAATGCTCATAAAATGAATCTCCTCGTCTCCTCTCTCCATTTCCTCACGTCTCTGGCATGCATCTCTGGTGGGCGGGACTAAGACGCAAGTGGAGGAGTCGAGTGGAGGAGGCGAGGATGCAACTTTGGAGCTTTGAGAAGCACCCTCTGTCAGTGAAAAGACTTCCGCGAAGCCTGCACTTGTGTTTCCTCGATTATGCCTCCTCCAGATCAGTCTCCTCTCTCCTCTCTCCTCTCTCCTCCGAGAGAGATTTTGGCGCTTTGGAACGTCCTTCAATATGGCTGCTCACAAAGTACTTCTGGTGTCGCAGAGGAGAGAGGAGAGAGGAGACTGCATTTTGGCACATTGGGAAGCACCCAGTGATGCTCTCCACATGACTTTACCCTGTGAAACATCTCCTGCTGCTTCAGCTCCTTCTCCTGCTGATGATGTTCAGCTGGTCTCAGGCTCAGCTGTCTCTGACCATCTCATTAGCTGCTAGCCTTCAGATGCTCCTCTGTGTTCCATCTCAGATGATGCTCACAGCGCCTTCATGTTGTTCTTCTCACTCACACTTCACCTGGTTTAGGAGATCTTGAGCTCCTCCATGAGCTCTGAGAGCTGTGGAGTCCAGCTTGGACCAGGAGAAACTGCTCTTTAGGGCCACCTGGGAGGATTTCAGGCTCTAAATGATCTTTAGAAACACTTCCACTGAAACAATGTTCACAGTTCACCTCAGGACATCTAACATGTGAACAAGAAGCTCCTATGAAGAGCTTTGGCCTTTAACATCTGAAGGTTCATGGACAGAAATGTCCTCAAACTCTGGACTGTCCCTAAAACAGTCTAAAGACAGCCTTGTGCCAAAACACATCTGCTCCAATGAATCAGTCTGTGTGTCATAAACTATAATTCAGACTGTGAAGAACCATTTTAATGTTAGAAAACATGCTGTATTTCTATAATTCAGACTGTGAAGAATCATTTTAATGTTAGAAAACATGCTGTATTTCTATAATTCAGACTGTGAAGAATCATTTTAATGTTAGAAAACATGCTGTATTTCTATAATTCAGACTGTGAAGAATCATTTTAATGTTAGAAAACATGCTGTATTTCTATAATTCAGACTGTGAAGAATCATTTTAATGTTAGAAAACATGCTGTATTTCTATAATTCAGACTGAAGAATCATTTTAATGTTAGAAAACATGCTGTATTTCTATAATTCAGACTGAAGAACCATTTTAATGTTAGAAAACATGCTGTATTTCTATAATTCAGACTGTGAAGAATCATTTTAATGTTAGAAAACATGCTGTATTTCTATAATTCAGACTGTGAAGAACCATTTTAATGTTAGAAAACATGCTGTATTTCTATAATTCAGACTGAAGAACCATTTTAATGTTAGAAAACATGCTGTATTTCTATAATTCAGACTGTGAAGAATCATTTTAATGTTAGAAAACATGCTGTATTTCTATAATTCAGACTGTGAAGAATCATTTTAATGTTAGAAAACATGCTGTATTTCTATAATTCAGACTGTGAAGAATCATTTTAATGTTAGAAAACATGCTGTATTTCTATAATTCAGACTGTGAAGAACCATTTTAATGTTAGAAAACATGCTGTATTTCTATAATTCAGACTGTGAAGAACCATTTTAATGTTAGAAAACATGCTGTATTTCTATAATTCAGACTGTGAAGAATCATTTTAATGTTAGAAAACATGCTGTATTTCTATAATTCAGACTGATGAACCATTTTAATGTTAGAAAACATGCTGTATTTCTATAATTCAGACTGTGAAGAACCATTTTAATGTTAGAAAACATGCTGTATTTCTATAATTCAGACTGTGAAGAACCATTTAATGTTAGAAAACATGCTGTATTTCTAAGAGCACGTTTCTTTATCTCTGTCACGTTGTTTTACTTTGAAAGGTCAGATGTTTTATTTTTAATGTTTTAATTAATGTGACTGTTGGATTTGAACTGTTTATCTGCTGTTTCTATAGAAACATTCTTTATTTTAAGTGACAATATGTCACATCTTATTTTACAGAATACAACAGACATGTTTTTAATGAATGTGAGGAACATTCAACATTTTCAGACTGATGATTCACTGCCTGGCCAAAAGTAGGATCCACCAAGAAAACTGTCACATACTCTACTAGAAAAGCACATAAATATTAATCCTCCCTTTGTTTCATCTAAATATTTAGATTATGTGACCATGAAAACATAGCATTAGCGATTGGATTTATAATATCTATTTTAGTTCAGTAGTTATTCACCAAAATCACATTTTTCGTCATGGCGTTTTTCTTCTGGATCTAGCTCCAAAGTTTTTGAAGACAAAATAAATCTGATCACTCCGGATTCATCAGTATCTTGGCTTTATTTTGGTGTCTGTTGAAAGTCTATGTCTTTATTTGGTCCCTTGCTATGACGAGAAATTCAAAGGATATCTAATTTTTCTTGTTCTGGATCAGAGAATCTGGAGTTTTGCTGGGATCCAGATCAGTGTTTGGTATCTTGTAGAACCTGTTAGAAACTTGTCCTGTATTTTTTTTTCTAAATGTCCTGACTATGTTCGGTGGAGTAATGTGCACAAATGCTGAAAATGGTCCTATCTCATAATAATAAAGAACCATTTAAAATGTCCTGGATCCAGACGGTGATCTGGATCACTTCCAAAATCTAATCATTTGTTTCTTGTCCCAATTCGAACATTTCCTGAAAATGTTATTGAAATCCGTCCATAACTTTTTATGTTATGTTAACAGACAAACAGACGTGGTCAATAACATAAGCTCCTTGGCTGAGGTCATGAGAAGAGGACTTAACAGCTGTGGAGCCTTAAGAAAACCATGAATCAGTAAGGGTAAGCAGAAAAAAGGCTTCAGTTTGAGAGCAGCAGACAGGAGCAGACTGTTCACTGACTGTCTCACAGAAACATCATGTAGAGCTGAAATGCACAGAGATGAAATGGCAGCAGTGGATCATCAGTGATCTGTTCATTATTAAAGCTCACAAACACGTCTGGATGAACGCTGACTGACTTATTGGTCTGATTTAATGGAGAGTTGTTAAAAGCTGCTTTCAGCATGAATATTCCAATAAATGAATAAAAACATTTGACAATCCCTGTCCTGAAAACTGTTGGTTCTGCCTGATAAATCCCATTAAAGATGTTGTAGTGTTAATAAAGTTGATCAGATATTAGAATCCAAACAGGATAACGACGTTTGATTCATGTTGTTTGTTTTGTCTCTTATTCTGTGTCTAATGGAGTTTCCAGTCAATCCCCACAGTGACCTCTCTTTCTCTGGTCACTGCCTCGTTTCTGCTCTAATGAACAATAATCATCTCTATATATTAACCTCTGATTGTGTTCTGGACCAACATAAAGTGACTCTGTAAAATTAAAACTTATTGGATAGAGGTTCATGTGTAAATGCTGTGTGTTTATGGAAAGCTCTTTTTAACATTTAAAGGCTAAACTAGATATCTGTATCTAATATCTGTAAGTTACCACGGAGGATTAGGGCCACGTTGAAAACTAAAAAAAAGGAAGGTTACGAGAATAATCTCATAGAATTACAGGAATAAAGTCGAAAAATTACTAGAAAAAGTCATCTTTAAGATTAAACTAGGAAACATCTACTTGTGTATACTTAAAAGATATTCATAAATTCAGACTTTGTGTCCTAATTTTTAAACTTTATTCTCATAATTTTCAGCTTTGTTCCATAAATTTAAAATTATTCTCAAAACCTTCCTTTTATTATTATTTTTCAATGTGGCCCTAATCCTCCGTCGTAGAAAGTTCTTCTGAGTCAAAAAGATCTTTTCAGATATCTGCGACGTCTTTCTTCCTCTCCACAGCTGTCATGTCAATATCCACGAAGACGATCTTCCGAGGACAAATGACATCACTTTAGCTGTTCATGTGTATGGGGTTATTAGAGATATCTCCAATTCAGTTACAGATATCTATAAAATGAACTGGAGATATCTGCAGCTTAATTATGACATGGAGTAATTGTAGATTCATATATATACAGTTTATTTCAGAGTAGTCCCAGTTCCAGTCAGAGAGATCTTCAGTCCCTCTCAGTTACAGATATCTACATGTCCTGCTTTAGATATCTATGATTAAGTTTGGATTAATCAGAATGTCTTAAACTGAAATAGAGTCTAGTCAAAATATTGTAGATATGTCAAATTGAAAAAACTACAGTCACAGTTTGACTGTAGATATCTATAATGTAGATCAGGATCAGCTGGTCCATAGTGGGTGATAGCCTCCTTAATCCAGGTGAAAACAGAGTAAAGAGTTTATTGTCCCTGATTGTTCCTGTCTAAGTCTTCATTTATTGCTTCATCAGCAGCCTGAATCTCTCTGCCATGTCTCTGTCCAACCAGCAGCCCTTCAGTCACACTGAAAATCAGCCCAGGAGCTCTCAGAGACTGACATGGAGAGACTCTTTAACATTTTGGACCTTACAGTTTATTTCTATGGGCTCAGGAGGGCTTAACGTGACTACGTCATACACACTGATGTCTGCTGAGAGATGATTCAAAGTTAACATGAGAGTGATTTATATGTGGTTTATTAGTATTTAGGAGTAAACAGAGTACAAGTATTGTCAATAATAGCATTAGCATAACTCTGGAGTCTTTCCTAGTTTTTTTTGACATATTTTTGACGTTTTGTCGTTTTTGCTGTATATTCGCCGTTACGTGCACATATAAACACACACATCTCAGTCTAAGGATGTAAAGTGAAAGCAAAGTCCATTTGAGGATGGATAAAAACTCCCTAAAGAACAATAAAAGAGAGCATGTTGAGAAATGACAGAGTCTAAGCCTGTGGAGGAGACGTGAAATGAGCAGAAAAATCCCTCCATGGATGTGAGGACAGCAAACTGTCTTCATCTGGACAGGAACTGCTTCAGGAACTTATTGTTACTAAAAACACCTGGCCATGGTCTAATAAAACAAACTGGAACATGGACACTAAATGCTGTAGGCAAACAAGAATGTTTGAGTGCATGATAACAGGTTAAGTTTATGTTTTATCATCTCTAAAACATTTATGTGGTCATTTACAATTTACTTGAAGAGCAACCTGTTGAAAATTGACATTTTTTTCTTGTAATTAAAGCATTTTTAAACATAATAAGGCCAAATGCTTGCCAGACCAGTTTGTTTATTTCTTACGAATATAGGATTAATAAAATTTGTCCAAAGACATTTCCTGACACATTTATTGACAATGACCAGGCGTCCTGTTATATTTAAAGAGTTATTTAGGACCACCCCAATAAGTAAAGTGTTTTACTGTGGAACCAAATGTATTTTAAACATTAACTTAATTTAGCTTTACAAAAATACTGTACAGTACATATTATGTCTGAGCTGCCATCAGCAGGAAAACAAATAAAAAAATGCAATTTAATACTGCAAAGTAAGCTATCTGACTAATTTAGATTATCAATGTACCCATTAAACAGTCAATCGTAGCCATTACCACAACTGTTGCCCGCCCTGAGAAATTTTTCAGGGGCCCCCACTGGTATGTATGTTTGTATTTGCACGTAACAACGAATATACAGCAAAGCAGTAAAAATATGGCCAATATACGACAAAGCAGTAAAAATATGGCGAATGTTCGACAAAACAGTGAAAATATGGCGAATATACGGCAAAACAGTAAAAATATGGCAAATACATGGAAAAACATTAAAAATATGGCGAATATACAGCAAAACACGGAAAGAATGCAAAGAATACAAAGAAACAAGTTATACTATTGGTATTATTGACATTACTTGTACACTATTTAGTCTGAAAATACTGATAAACCACCAATAAATCACTCATGCCAACTTTGAATCATCTGTCTCACGTTTCAGTGCTGTGCGTCTCTTGCGAGCAGACATCAGTGCATATGAAGTAATCATGTTAAGCCCTCCTGAGCCCATAGAAACGTACTGTAAGGTCCAAAATTGAAAATAAAAGAGTCTCTCCATGTAAGTCTATGAGAGTGATTTTCAGGCTGCTGATTAAATAATAAAGGAAGACAGGAACAATCAGGACACAATAAACTCTTCACTCTCTTTTTTCACCTGGATTAAGGAGGCTGTCAGCCACTATGGACTGTGACTACTCTGAAATAAACCGCAGATATCTGAATATGAAATTACTCATGGTAATAATTAAGTTGCAGATATCTCCAATTCATTTTATAGATATCTGTAACTGAATTGGAGATATGTATAATAACCCCATACACATGACTGGCTAAAGTGACGTCATTTGTGCTACAAAGATTGTCTTCGTGGATATTGACATGACAGTTGTGGAGAGGAGGAAAGACGTCGCAGATATCTGAAAAGCTCTGACTCAGAAGAACTCACAACATCGGAGGATTAGGGCCACATTGAAAACTTAAAAAAAAGGAAGGTTACATGAATAGTCGTAAAGTTACGAGAATGATCTAATAAATTACACGAATAAAGTCATAAAATTACGAGAATAATGTCAAAAAGTTAAGAGAATAATCTTAAATTTACGGAACAAAGTCGAAAATTATGAGAACAAAGTTGAAAGTTATGAGAATAAAGTTGAAAATTATGAGAACAAAGTTGAAAATTAGGAGAACAAAGTTGAAAAATTAGGACACAAAGTCGGAATCTGTGAATATCTTTACATTTACCCAAGTAGATGTTTCCTCGCTTAATCTTAAAGATGACTGTATTCTAGTCATTTTTCAACTTTATTCCTGTAAAGTTATGAGGTTATTTTCGTGACTTTACGACTTTATTCTCATAACCTTCCTTTTTTTTTAGTTTTCAACGTGGCCCTTACCCTCCGTGGTAACTTACAGATATTAGATACAGATATCTAGTTGAGCCTTTAAATGTTAAAAAGACCTTTCCAGGGGTGCTGGTTTGGCGTAGTGGTTAGCACCCCATGTACTTGCTTCTGCCGGACCAGGTTCGAATCCTGCCTGTGACCAGTTTGCAGTGTCTTTCCCCTGCTCTCTCTCCCCCTTTCAGAAGCCTATCCACTGTCTCTCTCCTATCAATAAAGGCACAAAATGCCCAAAAAATATACATTTAAAAAAAAAAAGAGCTTTCCATAAGCACACAGCATTTACACATGAACCTCTATCCAATAAGTTTTAATTTTACAGAGTCACTTTATGTTGGTCCAGAACACAATCAGAGGTTAATATATAGAGATGATTATTGTTCATTAGGACAGAAACGAGGCAGTGACCAGAGAAAGAGAGGTCACTGTGGGGATTGACTGGAAACTCCATTAGGCACAGAATAAGAGACAAAACAAATCACAATCACATAAATATTAATCCTACCTTTATTTCAGCTAAATATTTAAATTCCTTGACCATGAAAACACAATATTAGAAACTGGATTCATAATATCTACTTTAGTTCAGTAGTTATTCACCAAAATCACATTTTTCGTCATGGCGTTTTTCTTGTGGATCTAGCTCCAAAGTTTATGAAGACAAAATAAATCTGATCACTCCAGATTCATCAGTATCTTGGCTTTATTTTGGCGTCTGTTTAAAGTTTAAGCATTTATTTGTTCCCTTACTATGACGTAATTTCTTGTTCTGGATCAGAGAATCTGGAGTTTTGCTGTGATCCAGATCAGTGTTTGGTATCTTGTGGAACCTGTTGGAAACTTATTCAGTAATTTTTTCTAAATGTCCTGACTATTTTTGGTGGAGTAATGTGCACAAATGCTGAAAAAGGTAGAAAATCTCATAATGTTAAAGAATCATTTCGAATTTCCTGGATCCAGACGCTGAGATGTTTTAAAGTTAACGTGTGAGTGATTTATCGATGGTCTATCAGTATTTTCTGAGTAAACAGTGTCCAAGTTTTGTAAATGAAAGCATTAGTATTATTCTGGAGTGTTTCTTGTTGTTCTTTCTGTGTTTTGCGGTTAATTTGCCATTTTTGCCATATTTTCGCCATTACGTCCACATATAAAAACACACTCAGACTAAGGATGGAAAGTGAAAGCAAATTCCAGTTGAGGATCGATAAAAACTCAATAAAAGATCAATAAAAGAGAGCATATGGAGAAATGACAGAGTTTAAGCCTGAGGAGGAGACGTGAAATGAGCAGAAAAATCCCTCCATGGATGTGAGGACAGTAAACTGTCTTCATCTGGACAGGAACTGCTTCATGAACTTATTGTTAATAAAAACACCTGGACATTGTCTAATAAAACAAACTGTCTTCATCTGGACAGGAACTGCTTCATGAACTTATTGTCAATAAAAACAACTGGACATGGTCGAATAAAACAAACTGTCTTCATCTGGACAGGAACTGCTTCATGAACTTATTGTCAATAAAAACAACTGGACATGGTCTAATAAAACAAACTGTCTTCATCTGGACAGGAACTGCTTCAGGAACTTATTGTCAATAAAAACACCTGGACATGGTCTAATGAAACAAACTGTCTTCATCTGGACAGGAACTGCTTCATGAACTTATTGTCAATAAAAACACCTGGACATGGTCTAATGAAACAAACTGGAACATGGACACTAAATGCTGTAGGCAAACAAGAATGTTTGAGTGCATGATAACAGGTTAAGTTTATGTTTTATCATCTCTAAAACATTTACAATTTATTTGAAGAGCAACCTGTTGAAAATTGACATTTTTTTCTTGTAATTAAAGCATTTTTAAACATAATAAGGCCAAATGCTTGCCAGACCTGTTTTTTTATTTCTTATGAATATAAGATTAATAAAATTTGTCCAAAGACATTTCCCGACACATTTATTGACAATGACCAGGCGTCCTGTTATATTTAAAGAGTTATTTAGGACCACCCAATAAGTAAAGTGTTTTACTGTGGAACCAAATGTATTTTAAACATTAACTTAATTTAGCTTTACAAAAATATTGTACAGTACATATTATGTCTGGGCTGCCATCAGCAGGAAAAAAAAATAATAAAAATGCAATTTAATACTGCAA
Source organism: Scarus forsteni (assembly GCA_036419115.1). NCBI lineage: Eukaryota > Metazoa > Chordata > Actinopteri > Labriformes > Labridae > Scarus > Scarus forsteni. Next base: position 194,225 of record JAZDUH010000369.1, read on the forward strand.
AGTAAGCTATCTGACTAATTTAGATTATCAATGTACCCATTAAACAGTCAATCGTAGCCATTACCACAACTGTTGCCCGCCCTGAGAAATTTTTCAGGGGCCCCCACTGGTATGTATGTTTATATGTGCACGTAACAACGAATATACAGCAAAACAGTAAAAAAAGAAAGGGAAATATATTGGCAAAACAGTTAAAATATGGCGAAATATACGTCAAAGCAGTTAAAAAATGGCAAATATACGGCAAAGCAGTACAACTATGGCAAATATACGGCAAAACAGTAAAAATATGGCGAATATATGACAAAACAGTAAAAGTATGGCGAATATACAGCAAAACACAGAAAGAATGCAAAGAATACAAAGAAACAAGTTATACTATTGGTATTATTGACATTACTTGTACACTATGTACTCTGAAAATACTGATAAACCACCAATAAATCACTCATGCCAACTTTGAATCATCTGTCTCACGTTTGAGTGCTGTGCGTCTCGTGCGAGCAGACATCAGTGCGTATGAAGTAATCATGTTAAGCCCTCCTGAGCCTATAGAAACGTACTGTAAGGTTCAAAATTGAAAATAAAAGAGTCTCTCCATGTAAGTCTATGAAAGTGATTTTCAGGCTGCTGATTAAATAATAAATGAAGACAAGAACAATCAGGACAGAATAAACTCTTTACTCTCTTTTTTCACCTGGATTAAGGAGACTGTCAGCCACTATGGACTGTGACTACTCTGAAATAAACCACAGATATCTGAATATGAAATTACTCATGGTAATAATTAAGTTGCAGATATCTCCAATTCATTTTATAGATATCTGTAACTGAATTGGAGATATGTATAATAACCCCATACACATGACTGGCTAAAGTGACGTCATTTGTGCTACAAAGATTGTCTTCGTGGATATTGACATGACAGTTGTGGAGAGGAGGAAAGACGTCGCAGATATCTGAAAAGCTCTGACTCAGAAGAACTCACAACATCGGAGGATTAGGGCCACATTGAAAACTTAAAAAAAAGGAAGGTTACATGAATAGTCGTAAAGTAGATGTTTCCTCGCTTAATCTTAAAGATGACTGTATTCTAGTCATTTTTCGACTTTATTCCTGTAAATTTATGAGATTATTTTCGTTACTTTATGACTTTATTCTCGTAACCTTCCTTTTTTTTAGTTTTCAACGTGGCCCTTATCCTCCGTGGTAACTTACAGATATTAGATACAGATATCTAGTTTAGCCTTTAAATGTTAAAAAGAGCTTTCCATAAACACACAGCATTTACACATGAACCTCTAATCCAATAAGTTTTAATGTTAGAGTCACTTTATGTTGGTCCAGAACACAATCAGAGGTTAATATATAGAGATGATTATTGTTCATCAGGGCAGAAACAAGGCAGTGACCAGAGAAAGAGAGGTCACTGTGGGGATTGACTGGAAACTCCATTAAACACAGAATAAGAGACAAAACAAACATGAATCAAACGTCTTTATCCTGTTTGGATTCTTATATCTGATCAACTTTATTAACACTACAACACCTTTGATTGGATTTATCAGGCAGAACCAACAGTTTTCAGGACAGGGATTGTCAAATGTTTTTATTCATTTATTGGAATATTTATGCTGAAAGCAGCTTTTAACAACTCTCCATAAAAATCAAACAAATAATCACAGTCAGCGTTCATACACACTCTGTGCGTTATAGCTCTGTGACGTCATTTTTCTTCTGCAGCGCTCTCTTATCGGGACAGAGCGGCTGCCTTTAACTTCATAAGAAACAAACAGCCCAGGGACTAGGCATGATAGGTGCATCACTTCACCTGCCTCTCTTCTTCCCCTGATGCTCCCATCACTCTGGAACAGGGTCAATCTGGACTCATCAGACCACATGACCTTCTTCCAGTCCTCCACAGTCCAATCTTTATGCTCCCTAGCAAACTGAAGCCTTTTTTCTGCTTAGCCTTACTGATAAGTGGTTTTCTTTTTTTTTTGCTCAAAGTATTTTTATTGACATATTTAAATCATACATGAGTTTACAGATGGATTTACATGAACACAATATAACCCTGTTTCCCCCCTTTCCCCCTTTCTGCTCAACAGAGCGCCATCCCTACAACAGTATTACTGTACCATCAAACAATTAAATAATGATCTTATAAAGAGTTACTCTTGTACATACAAATATAAAAATAATTTAAGATAATACTCAAAAAATAAATAATTAAATAAAAGTGAAATAAATACAATAGCAGTCAAGATTAAGTAAATAATATGGGAGTATTCAGAAAATGATTAAAAAAATAGAACTTAAATACATGGGCTATAAACTGTCTACAATGTGGGATTAATTTTATAAATCTCAAATGTTAGTGTCATCTATTTTTCTATATATGTCAAAACAGGTTGCCCCACAGTATAAGACTTTTGAGCACACCCTCTTGTGGAGTAACGAATTATCTCTAACACTAAATGATGTAAGAGGTCTTTAATCAACATTTTAAAGGTTGGTGGAAACTTCTCCTTCCACTTGAGGAGTACAAGTCGTCTGGCTAGAAGAGATATGAAGGCTATTACATCCTTTGCTTGTCTACTAAGATGCAAATCTTGTGGAGTTACTCCAAATATTGCTGTGACAGCAGATGGTTCCAGTGTTGCCAAATCCTCAGTAAGGAAAGTAGCTTTTGGCTGTCCCAAAAGTCGATAAAAGTCGCTAAATGACATCATCACCTAATTTGTATAATCAGCAATTTGCATGAATTGTAATGGACGCTGTAGGAGAGAGGAATAACATCATGGGAGAGACAAAAGTGAGTAAAAAACACCCTAAATATGTGTAGAACTACAAATAAAATATCTTCAACATGAACAGCATTAAATGATTTTAATGCTCGTTTTGTCCTGTGTTGTTAAATGTTATAATAGCAAATTTAATCACATGATTGTTATGTGGGCTGGAATTGCTAGCTCTGCAAGCCAAAAGCGGCTTTGCGCATGCCCATTTCATTTGAAATCTGGACTCGCAGGGGTGAGGGTCTCCTCTCTGCTCTGCCTGCGGCTGGGACTGCTGCACGAGCCTGTGAGACGTCACCACCTGTGAGTGCTTTGGGATGGGGGAGGGGCTCACGGCAGTAAGCGCTCGTTGCTCGTTGAGGACAGTAACTGCAGAACGATACGTTCATGTCAGTCTCCAAAACACCAGAAAACTCTCCACTAACACCAGAAAAAGTCGCTAGATTTGTCGCTAGTCGCTTTTATGACAAAAAGTCGCTAAAGGGGTCTGAAAAGTCGCTAAATCTAGCGACAAAGTCGCTAAGTTGGCAACACTTGAACTGGAAAACTGTGTGTCGTAGGCAAATTGAAGAGGAATGCACTCTATTTAAAGCGTTATTCCAAATCTCATCAGGAAAATCAATCCCCAAATCCTCCTTCCACTTATTCTTTAGCTATGCCAAGGATTCCAAGTTACATGAAGTTAGTAGGGAGTAAATTGTTCCAATAATCCCTTTGGAGCATGGATTAAGTCTCAAAATTGAGTCCAAAAGAGAGCTGGGTGGTTGTGATAGAAAATAAGTGAATGATCAGGGTGCTGGTTTGGCAGAGTGGTTAGCAACCAGGCACCCCATGTACTTGCTTCTGCCGGTCCAGGTTCGAGTCCCGCCTGTGACCAGTTTGCGGAGTGTCTGCCCCTACTCTCTCACCCCTTTTCACAAGCCACTGTCCACTGTCTCTCTCCTTTCAATAAAGGCACAAAATGCCAAAAAACATCCATTTATAACACAATCAAACAAACAACAATTTTCAATAATTTTTAAAAACTATTTACAATGGAACTATTTATACGAAATAACAATAAAAACACACAAGAAACAATTCAAACAAAACTATTTATAAAGGTCCTTCAACAGGACACGGGGCCTCAGGCAGCCCAGGGTTACCACCCCTGGGCTGGGTCTCTTGCGGGGTGAGAGGCCCACCTTCTGCTTCACCATCCTGGCCAGGACCTGGGCCCTTGTATTCCTTGGCCTTTTCGTTGGGGTCTGTTGTGAAACACAGTAAGAAGAGGTTGAGATTCAGCTCAGTGAATGTGAACTGGGACATTCTATCAACTAGGAGGTTTCAACTTTCCGGGACCTCTTCCTCCTCCTCCTCCCCCTCCGGGGTTGCCGGGGACGGTGGGGCCCTCTCCGCTCTTCCGGAGGTGCCTGGCTGGTCCTCGGCGGGCGAGGATGCAGGAGATGCAGCTGGGTCCGGGGGGAGGACGGCTGTGAGGACCGCAGGAGAGGGAGATGCTGCTTGCTCTCTCTGTACAGAGAGACACACAAACATCTCCCTCATCGCTTTTGCCCTCCCCAGTGTCTTGTGGAGGGCATAAAAGCGTTCCTGGGTCCTCACATCGTGGCACATAAAAATTGGCGACCAACTCCCGGACGTCGGGGTCGTTGCTCTCGAAGTTCTGAAAAAAGAAAATGGGCCTTTGGTTAGTATGACTTGGCTTTACCCAGTTGGAAAGAACTTTCCAAGGATTTGGTACTTACGTATGTTGCCACGGCTGTCCTCACAGCTAGGAGAGTGGGGGATCCAGGGAGGCCCATTTCGGTCCAGGCCTGCCGGAAATACCTCACCAAGTCCCTCGCGGGGCCCCGGCCCAGGGTATTGAAAAAGAGCCCATTAAGGGGCACCGTGCGTGCCCTGAGCCGGAGCCACCGCTGGAACCACGCGTACTCGGTCGGCTCCAGATAAATCTGTGCCGTCCCAAAGTTACGCGTGGTCTTGTGCTGAAGGACCTGAGGAAAAAAAAGACGAAAAAATGTCAAACACTACGTCAAGAAAATTCACAGTGACGGTCTCTACTCGATCGCAGTTAAGCCTACATTGATCAGGTACCCGGCCTGGTTGTCCCCCAGAGCCTCCTTCACCTCCCGGACCCGCAGGGACGTTAAGACCCCCCTCCTGTGGCCGTAGATGGACATGAGGTACGCCGCCAGGTACCCGAAAAACCTATAACGGGTTACCTGGTCCCGTGGCGGCGCACTCTCAATGTCATCTGAAAGGAAGAGAGAGAGAGAGGGAGGGAGGGAGAGAGACAAGGTCAGCCATTTAGTGATGGATGAACATGGGATTGTCACCAAACCAAGCCTTACCCAGGAGGGACGGGATCTTGCCCCGGGCCAGTCTCTGGCAGGCCGCCAGAGACTCCCTGGCCACCAGACTGCTTTGTTTGGCCTGTTTCACCAGGCTCTGGTGACCAAGGATGGTCCTCCCAACGTCCCTGCTCAGCTTTTTGAGCTCCCGGAACACCACCACCACCTGAATAATAATAATAGATAATAATACATTTTATTGGAACGCACCTTTCTCAGCACCCAAGGACACTTTACAAAGTACATAATAAAAACACAGTGCATTAAAATCTCAATTAAAATAAATTAAAAAAAGCATACACAACATACTTTTGCCGTCGGGAGCCGACAGTATCGTGGTGGGGTGTCCCGGAGAAACTCGACGAAGGCCAGCGCGTGCCCAAGGTATAGACTGATGGTGGGTGGGCTCCACCCAAATGCCCGGAGGACAGCGGGGAATCTGTGAAAAAGAAAAAAAAAAAAACAGAAACAAAGGGGTTAGGATTCAGTCTCCTTCATGGTGTCCAGTCACTGGTTGGTCAACACTTACGCCTTCAGGTGGGGCAGGTTATAAAGAAATTCCCATGTCCAGAAAGAGGTGGAGTCCCACCCGACCATCATGAATTTAACAAAAGCCTTGGCACGGCTGGCCTTGCTCACTGCGTTCTCCTGCATCCGCGTACTACCTTCGGGGCAGAACACAAAGGTTCCGTACTCCTCCATGCAGGTGGCTGTGAAGACGGGACAAAGATGAGACGGACGGAGACTTAGCGTGACAGCGTTCCACACACCCGCACACGTGAGCACACTGTGTTTTTCCTTACCGATGGAGGTGGGGAACCAGATGTTCCGCATCCGGGAGGCCTTACTCCTGCCCCCGAATATCTTCTCCAGGACCCTGGGGAGCTTGCGGGCAGACTTCCCCTTGACTGGGCTCTGGTCCTTCAGGGAAAAGAAATCCAGACAGATTTGAGTTGAGTTGTTTTTGTATGATCAAACATTGCACATCATAGCTTTAAAACTTCCTTTCACTCACTGCCTCCTGCCTCTGCTCCTCCAGGATCCTGTTGATGGCCTCCCGGATGCTGATGTTCTGGTCCCCCTCCTAGAAGACAAAAACATGTCAAAATTGTCAAAACATGAAGTATGCTCAAAAGTCTTCTTTTTTCCACAGGGTTCTCCTCTCAATAAGTATGGTTACCATCGGCCACGCACTAAGCGCCTCGCTCACCTCATCGCTGGAGGAGTACGGCTCAGCCTCTCCCGTCTGCCCCGGGGAGGGAGAGGTCCTGGGCCCGGATGAGCCCCTGGACTTTGAGGAGCCCCGGCTGGTACTGGTAGTCTGGAAAATGAGTGAAAAGCTTTGTGTGATAATCTGTTGGATACTTTTATACTCTCATCTGTTCTACTCTGTTCTATCCTATCACATTCACTTCTACTGTCTCCTTACCTCCTGGTGCTTGGTCTTTGATTGAGCCTTGCCGCCAGAAGACTTGGGCACGGGCTCCAGCGGGGCCGGCTCCCCGGAGGAGGCCTCCTCCGAGGAGCTGGGGGCTGCTTGCGGCTGCGGCTGCAGCCCTCTCCGGGGCCACTTCTTGGCTGGTGGAGGTGGAGGTGGCTGCGGCTGCTTCCGCCTCTGCCGCTGCCGCAGCGGCTCAGGCTGGGGCTGGGGCTCCAGCGGTGCCGGCTCCTCGGAGGAGGTCTCCTCCGAGGAGCTGGCGGCAGCTTGACGCTGAGGCTGCGACTGTGGCCCCTTGCAGGGCCACTTCTTTGCCGGTGGCGGAGGAGGTGGCGGTGGCTGCGGCCGCTTCTGCCGCAGCGGCTCAGGCTCCGGCTCCTCGGAGGAGGTCTCCTCCGAGGAGCCGGAGCTGGCGGCAGCTTGACGCTGCGGCTGCGGCTGTGGCCCCTTGCAGGGCCGCTTCTTGGCAGCTGGCGGTGGGGATGGCTGCCTCTGTGGCTGCTGCTGTGGAGCTGCAGCAGGCCCCTCCTCCTCGGAGTCGTCAGTGGAGGACTCCTCCGTTGAGGAGGGGATTTCAATAGGCTGGGGGGGCTGAGGGGGCTGGGGTGGTCGGGCGGGCCTTCGCCTCCTTCTTGGAGCAACTCCTTGTTGGTTCTGCAGCTGTGGAGAAAGTGAGAAAGACATTTCTAGTAGAGTTCCTAGTGAGAGTGAATGAGAAGAAATTTTGATGTGGGGTCTTTGATCCACTCACCCTGAGGACCTCCTGCCTGAGGTCCCGGATGACCTGGTCCTGGACGGCGATGTGCCGGCGGAGGTTGGCACACCCAGGGCATCCGGGAGCCGGCCCCGCCTCTGGATCGTCGTACTCTGCTTCAAGGTCTAATTGACTCACCAGAGGAGGAGCCGGGTTGGAGGCCCTCAGGGCTGCAAGTTGGGCCACCCCAGCCTCCCTCTTCAGCCTTGAGAGTTCATGCTCAATACGCCGCTGGGTGGCATCATTGTGCGCCCGCAAGTGCTTTTCTAGATGTAACACATAAGTGTTACATGGCACGAGCGGGCACACTCCGCCACCCAGACGGACGCGGCCGGCAGCCATATTGTTTAGGATTTCCCGTTCTTTCGGGTGGGCGACTCTGTGGAAATCCCTAAGATGTTTTGCAACACCAAGGAGCCGTTTATGGCAGAGCAGGCAGGTGCCGATTTCTTTTGTCTTTGTCATATTCTAAAAGGAAAAAAGAGATAACAATAAATATAATCACCGGGACACACAGATACAGGATGTGATCAATGGACACTTAAACTTCCAATTTCAGCATTAAAATAAATAAATAAATAAAAAGAATAATTTATGTAAATATTTAATATCTTTAAAATGTTAACAATGTCGAGATTTAGCAGATTAATAATCATTTAATGACGTGTTTTTCATGATGAAACTCACCGAAGGAGAAGGGCTGAAGCGTATTATTATCGGAGCATATAACGTAGCATTTAAGCTTTTATAAATCAAACGCACCACAGATCCCGTCATAATACAGTAGTTTCGTAATTAATAAAGCCCATACTTGTTAATAAAGTCGAGAAATAGCAGAATAATAACCTATAAATGACGTGTTTTTCATGATGAAACTCACCGAAGGCGCACGGCTGAAGCGTATTATTAGCGGAGTATATAACGTAGCATTTAAGCTGTTATAAATCAAGCGCATCACAGAATTTGTCATAATACAGTAGTATCGTAATTAATAAAGCCCATACATGTGAATAAAGTCGAGAATTAGCAGATTAATAACCATTTAATGACGTGTTTTCCATGATGAACTCACCGAAGGCGCACGGCGGTAGCGCATCATTAGCGGAGCATATAACGTAGCATTTAAGCTTTTATAAAGAAAAAGCACCATAGAATTTGTCATAATACAGTAGTATCGTAATTAATAAAGCCCATACATGTTAATAAAGTCGAGAATTAGCAGATTAATAACCGTTTAATGACGTGTTTTCCATGATGAACTCACCGAAGGCGCACGGCGGAAGCACGAAGCATTTACCAGTAAAAGGCCTCGAGATATAGCATATTAAACACATTTAAATAATTAAAATTATATATAAGAATTGTTACTCACGTCTCAAAGTCGATGCGAGGGTCAGTTCTGCTGCGGCTGCTGCTCCTTCAGTCCTCTCATGCAGAATGATCATTAACGGCTGATCTCTCATCCGTGCCTAGCCCCGCCCCCTAACCAACTAATCAATTAATTCAACCTTGTTTGAATATGGGATAATGAAAAGTAACCCATATTTAAATAAGGATCCTGGCCAATCAGAAAGCTGCTTAGCTTTCCAGAACAGTTACACACACTTAGAGTATGATTCATTAAATCCCTTTAAATTCATTAAAAACCAATGCATTGAGCAAGGAGGCTGAAATTGGAGTATGATCATCGTGGGTACATGTAGAATGAGTGTGTAAAAGATTGTAGACGTGCAGCATTTCCAAAGGTCAAAGGTCAGGGATAAGCACATCTGAGGCCGAATTCCTGAAATCCCTTTAAATTCATTTAAAAATCAATGCTTTGACCTAGGAGGCTGAAATTAGAGTATGTTCATCGTGGGTACATGTAGAATGAGTGTGCAAAAGATTGTAGACGTCCGGCATTTCCAAGGGGCAAAGGTCTTTTTTTTTTTAATTAATGCTTTTCCAGGTGCAACACATATGTGTTGCACAGCACCAGCGGGCACACTCCACCACCCAAGCGGACGCGGCCCGTGGCCATATTGTTTAAAATTTCCCTCTTGGCATTTTGCACGGAGTGGAAATTTTTTAGGTGTTTTGCTACACCTTGTGGCCTCTTTTGGCAAAGGGGGCACTCTCCCATCTCCTTTGTCTTTGTCATGTTCTGAAAGGAAAAAAGAGAAAAAAAATTCATAAAATCACTGGGGCACACAGATGCAGCATGTGATCAATGGACACTTAAACGTCCAATTTCAGCATTAAAAAAAAAATTGAAAAAGAAAAATAATAATTTCTGTTAATATTTACAATCTTAAAAATGTTAGTAATGTCGAGATTTAGCAGATTAATAACCGTTTAATGACGTGTTTTTCATGATTAAACTCACCGAAGGCCTACGGCTGCAGCATCAACGGAGCATTAAACGTAGCATTTTAGCTTTTACAAATAAAAAACACCACAGATTCAGTCATAAAACAGTAGTATCCTCATTAATAAAGCTCATACTTGTTAATAAAGTCGAGATTTAGCAGATTAATAACCATTTAATGACGTGTTTTTCATGATTAAACTCACCGAAGGCCTATGGCTGCAGCATCAACAGAGCATTAAACATAGCATTTTAGCTTTTATAAATAAAAAACACCACAGATTCTGTCATAAAACAGTAGTATCCTCATTAATAAAGCTCATACTTGTTAATAATGTCCAGATTTAGCAGATTAATAACCGTTGAAATAATTAAAATTATGTAGAAGAATTCTTACTCACGTCTCAAAGTGGATCAAAGGCCAAATCTGCTCTCTCGGCTCTGTCGCTCTCGGATGTTGGAAGCCCAGTGTTTTAGGGTCCTCATAATTTCTACATCCTTCTACATATGTTACATTTTGATTCAGCTCATTTGTTCTGCCCGCGCTGCCACCTGGTGAAACTGGTGAAAGAGAGACAGTCACCCCCCCTGCCCGCAACACAGTTTCCTTGAAGAGGCTCACCATGTAGCCCCCGGTGGTGCGCCAGCGATCACCTTGTTTACATAACAAAATCAACATTCACAGGTGATTAGGATATTAGCTAAAAGCCTTCCAGCCAATCAGCTGCCCTGTGGCTGTTATAGGTAGTCCAGCCAAATGCTGGCACTTCTAGTGTTAAAGAGCCTGGCAGTGGCACTGGATACGACGGATGGACAACAAGCTTAAAATACAAACTTGGGAACTACCGATCCAAACTGTGCCAGGCTGGCTGCAATGAGGTCAGTGTAAACAGAAGAGGGAGGGATGAAGATGATGAGCGGAGGTTTTCCTTGAAAAAACCCAAGCGAGGTGAAGTCAATCATGTGCCTGATCATCCAGAGAATTATGATGATGATACACTCGAAGACCAAAGATGTGTCCTAGTCAGTGAAATGAAAAAGAGGAGCAAAAACATGGAAATCATCTGAGAGAAGATGGACATCACGTTCTCTCTCAGGAGAAAGGAGATTGTCGGGGTACAGCCGATGGTGTTGGAAATCCAGGAGAGATGGCCTGCTTTGTTTCTTGAAGAACGGGCAAGTCAGATTTTCTTTTACATGTATTTAAGTATTAACAATTTGTAAGTGTGTCTCAAAAAAGTGTCATCAAATAATTATTTAACTTTTATGTATCCTTTTTTTCCACATGAGAGTGAGTGAATCCAATGTAATCAGGATAAACTGTCTGGTGTTTGATCCTGGAGGTCAGAGGTCAGGATATACCTTACAAACACATTTTTGGAAAGAATGAAAGAAATACATTTAGTGAGCTAATATTTTAAATCTTAAAGGTGAAAAGTCCTGTTTTTTTAGTTCAACATTTTCTGATTATATTGACAGGATTCACCTTGGATACAATTGTTTAGAGTTCAGTGATCATTCATAGTCACTGTCATGTCATCTCTTAAAGCTTACTAACATCATGGTGGATTTTTGTATCATATGTACACATCCCTGGACCATGGGGATCAATTATTGACCATTTTTGGCAATTTTCTAAATAACCACTGTACAAAAAATAATAGGATCTATTTGTGACTTATCTACAAGAGTGTCTTGGCTAACTTAATACATGCTGACAATGACCTAAAACATACTATTTTTTAAAGTCCTATTCCTTTTTATTTTTGATTTATAGACATCTGACATTGCACAGCATTGAAAAAGAACCCGTCTGGGAGGTCTGCCTTTATTTGTCCGTGACATTCCAGGGAAGGTTTCCCTGAAATGCCTGGTGTGTACATTATCAATACTTGACATAAAGTACAACTGCATTTTAGGCATTATGCTCACGAGGCCTGCTACCAAGTTATTTATGGAGAACAAAAGAATGAGATAAGGATAAATAAATATAGAATTAAATACATAAATACATGAATAAATAAATACCACATAAATATACTTTGGTAATGAAAAGGCTTTACTGTGTTTTCACATTATTTATTTATACATTTTTATTTCTATTTTTCTACATTTATAAATTTACTTATTTATTTTATTTATTTATTCCTGTATTTCTACATTTATCTATTTCTGTGCAAGTGTGCTCTGTAGTAGCCTGTCAGCTGCTGTAGTCCTGTAGTCCTGTGATGGAAAGTTTTTTTACAAGCCATTGCTAATGATACTTCAGCTCATAGCCAATATGGATAATAGAATGAATTCAGATGAATAAGCAAAGTGCTTTACCACCTGACTTGACTACGCTATAGTGGCTCATGTTTGTTTTGTTGCTTTAACCTGGTTTGTTTGTTACACCATTTTATATTGTAGTAATTATTTAGATCTAAAATGACAACATGGTGTGTTTTCTTTGATAATATGGTTCATCAACAAAAATAATAGTCAATGTTGGCCTGTGTGATCACTGTTATTACTTTATTGTACAAAATGTAATTGTTACAACATTTTTTCCACAGGATCAGGTTTTACCTGCAGTGGGTTAGTCATAAATATTTAACATCATCACGGGAGATGGGGTCAGAGGGTCTTCCCCTCACATTTTTAAACCAAAATCATCATTATCATTATAAAGTAGTTGTGATCTTTGAGGTGCTTTTGGAAACCTCAGTGTTTTCTGACTTTAATAATTAATAAGGTTTTAGTTTGATGTTGTTGCAATAATTTGTTTTGGTCTTATTTGCTATGACTGTAGAATTTAATTATTGATTTATTCAATTAACACTCCAACGGGGCACCATCCTATTTATACAAAATAGGCAAACTTTTATTCCTTGACTGATTTATTGAGCAGGCTAATTTAATTTTAGTGAACTAGAGTAAGTAATTCACACTCTATTCTTATCAACCTGAAACCTGAAGGGAAGAGCTTTCTTTACAGGAATGTCGGACTTTCAAAACAAACTCCAAAAAGGCAGGACTTTAACTCTAGGAAGAATTTATTTAAAACCAAATGAGATAATAAACAGAACAATACAATTCAGAGGGAATAAATGACATTAAAATTTAATTTGCAGGATATTAAACCAAGTGAGAAACTAATACTTCTTTGGTGAAAATGGAATAATAGATAACTGTATTTAATCTGGTTATATTGAGTGATGAGGCGAGGTAGGAATTTGAGGGATCGTTTCTGGAGCATTTTGGGGAAAAAGGGGCTTTAACTGATTGAACGAGTGAGACTAGTTACACCAACCGGTCTGGCTGAACATCCAGGAGAGTTCTTACTTTGAAGCAGTGCAAGTCTTTCACCAGGGATGATGTGGTTAGATTCAGCGGCCTCTTGATGAAGGCAGTCTGGACCCGTCTGGTGCTCCTGAGGATCTCGGGAAAGGATTTGGCGCTGGGATGGAGTTGGAGTTGGACTCTCGGTGCTGGTCGGCTCAGCTGAGGATGCGGCGGCAGGGATCTCGTCTCGTTCTGCGGCTTACTTCAATTTACTCAAAAAGAAATCTTCGCTGGCCACACGAAATTACTTCTTAAATCAAATAAAGTGATGGCGGTAGAGTGCTCATTGAAAAAGAAACTCTCTTTGGAAAAACTTGTGCCAAAGCCAAAAAAAAAGGCAAACAGTGCTGACTTTGCAAAAACAGCGGAGAAGTCTTGTCAGCAGTGGGGCAGGCGAAGAAGCGAAGTAAAGTGTCGTCAGAGAAACGTGGGAAAGAGAGTAGAAGAAGAAGTTAAGACGAAGTGAATAGGAGAGCAAAAAAGTGCAAAAAGTGTGAAGAGCTTGAGACTAAGGGCTCTAATTTCGTGGCGCAGCGCAGGGGGCGCAAGCCTGGCGCACCCCGCGCAGTGTTAATTTCGTCCGGCGCACTGCCGTGCGCTGCCAATTTGACAATTTGGTAGACCGTCTGCGCAGAGGTGGGTGTGACGGCGCACCAAGGGGAGGTGATGACGCACCAGGGGGAGGTGTCGGCAGATTCATGTTGGCGCAGTGACAATTTCGTGCCAAAAACAGTGCAGAAAGTGCGCTGAAAGCTCGCCAGCTGCAACCTGGTCTAACCTCGGCGCAGGGCGGAGCGCACCCTCCGCAGCTGTAATTTGGTGACAAGCGCACATGTGCGCACGCCTCAGAGGCAGGTTTCCAAAGTGTCACGCACATTTTAATGCAATAAACAATCACAGCAATCACTATTTAATGTTACCGTCTGAACGAGCATATACATTAGTATCTATATTAACTGTCCCGTCACATCTGATGTCTGATTAAAGCCGTTTGTCACAATGGAAACTTAACCTGACGGCAGCTGGAAGTTTGATGCACATCTTACAAGTCAACAATAAACAGCCTTAACATCTGATACTGAGTATATATCTGGCTTCTCTCATTTCATTAAATTCAAAGAAAAAAAGGGGGAAAAAGACGAAGAAAAAAGAGAGAAAATAAATGTATGTCACTCAGGATTTACCTGTGATTTCCCCTATCCCTCTATTTTAGTCTTTATTTTTAACGTGCTCTAAAAAGATGGAGAACATTATTGTAAGGAGGATGAGGAGGAGACACTGGGAGAGTATACAGAATATCACTAAAGGCTCTGCTATTTGGCGATGACAAACCAGGAGTGCAGGTGGATCACAAGCATTATGAATGGATAAGCCAGCTGTGGTGTAACTGTCTCTTATTTTTTTCACTCCTATTAATGACAAAGGAACAGATTACATCTGTCCCGGGAGCTGGCCCACACGGTGACGCGCCCTGCTGTCCATTCTCATGCTGAAGGGACAGCATCTCCACTGCTGGGTCTTTCCAGCACACTGTTTCTGCGGTGGCGGGGATCATTCAGACCAATCAGACGCTGCGCCTCAGCCGCAGCGCATTTAAAGGAGAGGAGAGGCGCTCATTTGATTGGTGAAGACAGCGATCGGCTGTGATAATCCCACTCACGTCTATTCTCCTCCTATTCTGACATTTGCGCGGAGAGGCAGAGACGTGGGCGTGGACGTGCAACCTCTGCGCCCCTGTGCGCCATGAGTGCGCCTCTCTTGGCACTGCAGGAAACTTGCAAAGTGCGCAGGTCACACCCAGTCAGCGAGGCGAAGGCCGGCGCAGGCAGGTGCGCCTGCGCTTGCACCTGGTCTACGAAATTAGAGCCCTAAACTCTAAGAGTGGGTGTGTGTTACCATAGTGGGCGGATCTATCTAAGCTTTTCACAAACTTGGATAAGCTTAATTTTTTACTAATAGGGAGTTATAATTTGGTAATCACTCAATTTAACCGACACAAAGAATAAGATCATCTCATCCTGAATGTCCTGATACCAAACACCTATTACAAAAATAAAAGAAAGATTCAAAGGATATATATATATATATATATATATATATATATATATATATATATATATATATGTATACTGATGTAATAACACTACTAATTACTAGATTGTCCAAGCTATATTGCATAGACTTCCCTGATACTGATTATTTGGCTGGGAAGCTTATAGCATACCAACTTTAAAGTTCTTATTCAAGAGTATTTCGAGTCAAGAAAAGCTCTGTTCCCAGAAAGCAACCTGAGACCAAAACACCATTTTCTACACCATTACCCAGCACTGATTCTAAAATGTATTTTTGTTAAATTCAGAGCTTGTGCTCTAGCCCAGAAATATAATTATCAGTAATGGTATCAGCAAGAATGAATTTAAAAATATCAGCATTTCAGATATTCACAAAACCAATATCGTGCATCCCTAATTTTGAGGCATTTTTTTCCTGAAAATTGTTGAGACTGATTTGCAGGGAATAGAGTTTATGTCTCGAGCTTTACCAGGTTTGGATTTCTTTTATATAATGCCAGAAGATGCTTTAAGATGTCTTGCCTGTATATGTTTGAAACTGTTTACTTGACTGACAGGGATTGTGCAAATGCCAAAATGTTGTCAAGACAATAAAACTCTTGAGTGAGGGACATTTCAGATTTTTTTCAGTGGTTATATAACACATAGACATAAGAGGACGTCTAAGGGAGCTGACACAGAAAGACCTGAGACTCTTTTAAAGTTAGTAAAGTAAACACAGATCTCTGGTATACACCACTGTCCAGTGTCTAAATCTTATTGAGTCTTTTATTATGAGCAAAAAGTTAAATGTCTTGTTCCTTCCCTTTTCAAGCACTGAATTTGAACTTCAGCCTCAAGGAAAAAATACAAAGGCCCTGTGAGTTAAAATTTTATAAAAGCTTTTTTTCTTGTTTTTTTTAAACAATATTCTCAAATGTTTTTCTCTGTCTGTTTACAATACTGCTCCGTTTTGTAAACAGCATCAGAGGAGAGTGACAGGCAAACCAGTGTCAAGAAGATTACTGCCAAAAACGTGCTGAAGATGGAATGAAACCATGGCTGGAAAAAAATTGGTAAATGTTTTAATTTGGTCACTTAAATGGACAATCATTTGACATTATTGAATGGGGCTTGAGTCATATGATTGAAATATGCTGTGTGTTCATTTTAAACACCGTGTTCTTCCTTAAACTGCTTTGAAAGTTTATCTAAAAACAAAAAGCATGTGAAAAATGGAAATCTCATTTCTGAGCATAGGAGGGATTTTTTAGTCTACATTTCTGCCTTCACTGGCCTAGCTTGGTTATTTGCTTCTAAAAGTCCCTAAAAAATCTGGAATTTGTTGAAAACCAGTCATTTATTTTATGGTATAAATAAGAAAACATATTTTCCTTCAGTTCTTGTTTTGATGAGGATGCTTATTAGACGTCCCTCTTCCTTTAGTCAAGTTTAATAAAATTAACCCAAGTTCATGTGTGTGTGTGTGTGTGTGTGTGTGTGTGTATGTGTATCTATATCTATCTATATCTATCTATATCTCTATATCTATATCTATATCTATATCTATATATTAAGCCAAATAACAGCTCAACAAGGTATCATTTAGAGTATATAACCTTATAGTTAGCATTTAAATAAAATTAAATAGCAACAAATTATAACTATTATAATCAAAAAGGTTGCTTACATTTAAAATGTACATATTTAGCCAAAACAAACATAAAAAGCAATCATTAATATCAGTTATTTTCATCATCCACTTTCCTCTTCTGAGGCAAAGTGTGGGGTTATGAGTAAATATTAATCTATTTTCATAACTGTAATGCACACACGATTAAGTTGGCGGACAGCTACTTATAATACAGGCATGGAAAACTGAATATAAGAAATAGCTGCAGGGCGTACGTTGTTTATTACCAAAGTTTTGCGTCGATGTATCTTAATATAACAGGTGGAAAATCTTGTTTATTACACACAATAATGACCAGTCATTAAGAAAAGTTATCTATGACATGTCAGAAGTCATACTTGGTGGTGAAAATTGCTGAATAACCACGAACACTTATTAAAATATGAAGCTTACACTTCATTTCAGACAAAACAATCATGGTTTTATAAGATTATTAGCCCCCATTGTTGGAATGACAGTACATTAGCTGGTATCATCCTTACTTTAATACCACTTTTAGTAGGCTACAAAAATTACAGCAATATCCCAACTATCCAAGTTAGTGGTAATAGTTCAGCGTTAGCACTGGTCACAAAGCTTTGCTAACGTAGCGTTAAAAGTAATATTTTGCTTGAAATTGACGCGCAAACACGCTTTAAACTACATCGTTAAGTTGATTCAAGTGTGCTTGTAAAGTAGTCATGAGTTAAACGCCAACTGTAGCCTCCTACCTGAAAGATGACCTTTGAAAAACACAAGAAACATACCTTCCCCATAAGAGTCCTCGGTCGCTTTGTTTGGAACTATTGAGAGTCCCCATGAGCCGCCATTGCTGTCAAATAATTCGTCCATTGGCGTCTATGGAGTTGACGCCTCTCTCTTTCGAACGCTCTGGTCTCTGGCTGCTTCATGCGGTAATGCTTTTCCGCCATCGCTGTGGAATGTGTGAGGTAGTCGGCCACCAGAGACTTCTCTGTGTCAGTCATAGTCTTTGTGGCAGTCTTGAAGACCCTGCGTGCCACTTGGCTGGTCACTGGCTTGAGTTTGTATCTAAAGTGAAAGTTTTAACCGATATTAATATGACATTAATTAACACATCGCACCAGAGAGCTGTAACAGCTGTTTACAGAAGTGCATTTTGGAGGGAAAATGAATCATGATGGTTAGCTTACTTTGAGTGCAGCTGGTTCAGGTCATTGGAGGCGTTGTAGATCGGCCTCCCCGTGGTGGAGATGAAGAAACGTTCCTCCTCATCATCATCTGAGTCGTCCCGCTTGCGCTTCCTGGAGGAGTTGAGGAGTTGTGGCCACACTCGTGTGAAGTACATATCAAACCACTGTTGGTAGAGGGAACATAGGAATAAAGATTAATTTCTGCTTTTGAACAGGTTCTGACAGATCCTCAGAGGAAATCTGATGAACTTACACACTCCTCCTCCTGTGACAGGGCAAACGAGGCAACTTGCTGTGCGGTGGTCTTGTGCTCTTTGACACCAATAATGGTGTTGCCTGAACTTGCTGTCTGACGTACCATCCACTCCTGCTCAAAACAAGGACATCACATTGATCAGTATGGGGAATGGGGAATGGCACAAATGTCGGGTGAAATGTACCAACAATGCAGACAAAAAGAGCATAAGAATACTCAGTCATGTGCTCCACCACGCCTGGTCATTGGAGGTGCTTCAGGATGAGCACTGCCTGGAGGTAGTACACCACAAAGCTGCACTCGGCCATCTCCAGGGTTACACTTTTGTCCAGAAAGACCTTCGCCATAACTGCCAGAAAGTCCTCCTTGGCAGCCCTCAGCACAGCCAAGCAGTCATGTGGTGTCAGCTGTTGTTGGTCAGTCAACATGCTATGCGTATGAGAAATTAGATCAAATGTTATCAACAAATCATGACATTACATGCCACATTGCTCACATATGTATACTGTAATCCAGTTAGGTGGGTGAGAAGAATTAAACTTACCTCTTTTGGGTGATCTCCTTGCTCACTTGCTTGGAGTTGCATTTCTGCAGAGACCCAAGGAACTCAATGAAGTGTTTGCAGTCCTCAAAGAGAAGCTGATCCTCATGCCACAGGTTGGTGTTCACTGTATGGTGTGACAGGAATCTGTCGGAGGAAGTACAAGTATTTAAGTATACGTATTTAAGCCCAATTATGTTTATAGTCTACACAAGTGTTGACATTATATGAAAAAAAAACACCAAATGCACCAACCTTTTCAAGCTCTTGAGGTAATTCTGCTGAGTTTGCTTTGTCAGCCTTGCCTCAGAGAGCTCACGGAGGTCCTGCGTGATCTTGTCTCTGTTCCTGATGAACTCCAGGGATGGGGCCTGTGGGTCCACGTAGTACAGGTAACAGGCAATGTTGTCAACCTGAAAAAAAAAAGCATGTTAAATTACCTTCTGCTCACTGAATATTTTTTTTACTTGGATAGTCAGAAGTTTTTAATAAACACAGAGTGTTTTATGGTAGTCCTCACCTCCTGTTTGTAATTGTCATTTTGGAGGTCTTTCTCCAGGTATTTGCCAAAGTCCTTCAGCAACAGATAGTCCATGGAGTGCTTCCCATAAAGGCCCTTCTCTGCCATGAGCTTCCTGGCTGCCTTCTTCCACTGCACATCTGGGTTACTGCAATGTGGAAAAGTGTTATCATTGTCATAATAGTGAATTGTTGTTATATACTGAATATTTTTGATTCATGTGACTCACAATCAAAAACAAACATCATCAGTGAAGTTGTGAAACTGAGATTCTCACCATTGAAAGATCTGGCCTCTGCTGACAGAGGCAATCTCAGACTGGCTCTCAGCTGCCTCAGTGGCCACACTCTCAGGTGGCTGTGTGGTTGCTCCCACAACGTTGGCATTAGGCAGTGGTGGAGGGACACCAGTCACCACCATGTGCCGAAGCTGCAGCTCCTCAATCAGCCTTTCAATTAAAAAAACAAACACAATTTAGATAATCTTATTCAATACAGTTCAAAAATGTTACACATTTCAGAGAGTAAACAAGAAGTGATGTGTGAAAAAAGACTGAAAAGCTCTTCCACCAACCTGCTCAGTGGATCAGTATTATCCATAATCTGCCGAAGGAGCACGTAGCTGAACACCCTGCCAGAGGCCAGAAGCTGATTGACTTCCCTTGTTGCCTTCTCCACCACTGCTCCCATGACTTCAGGTGGATCGGTCTTCATGCAGACATTGTGCAGATGTAGGGAAAGGCAATTCTGGGGTTTCATGCACACAGGACACAGCAGATAGTGTCTGTTGGGTTTGCTGCAAATAGAAAAAGACATTCTTCACTTAATTTAAAGCTTTACTCAGGGAGAAGTTTGGGAGCCATCAGAAAATATGCTTTAAATGTCAGTTTGGGTAAGTGGGTATACTCTTACTACATTGAGTAACTACACTGTGAACTATAAAAGTGATCTCTCTGACTGGAACTGGGACTACTCTGAAATAAACTGTAGATATCTGAATCTAGAATTACTCCATGTCATAATTAAGCTGCAGATATCTCCAGTTCATTTTATAGATATCTGTATCTGAATTGGAGATATCTCCAATAACCCCATGCACATGAATGGCTAAAGTGATGTCATTTGTCCTAGGACGATCGTCTTCATGGATATTGACATGACAGCTGTGGAGAGGAAGAAAGACGTCGCAGATATCTGAAAAGATCTTTTTGACTTAGAAGAACTTTCTACAACGGAGGATTAGGGCCACGATGAAAACTAACAAAAAAAAAGGTTACGAGAATAAAGTCAAAGTTCGAGAATAATCTCAAATTTATGGAACAAAGTTGAAAAGTTAGGACACAAAGTTAATTAATAACTAATTAATAATAATAATGATAATTAATCCACAAAGTCAGAATTTGTGAATATCTTTTTTAAGTATACACAAGTCGATGTTTCCTAGTTTAATCTCAAAGATGACTATTCTAGTAATGTTTCGACTTTATTCCTGTAATTTTATGAGATTATTCTTGTTCCTTTACAAATTTATTCTCGTAACCTTTCTTTTTAGTTTTCAACATGGCCCTAATCCTGCGTCATAACTTACAGATATTAGATACAGATATCAATTATCGCCTGATCTCCAAACTGTCCTGTTGAGCAAAAGTGATGGAATCTCTGGTAAACAATCAGCTAAAGTCATTCCTCTCAACCTACTCTGTACTTTGCTCACACCAGTCTGGTTTCAGAACAAATCATAGCACAATTTCAGCCATCACATTAGTCACAAATCACATTGTATCAGCACTGGACATGAAGCAACACCATACAGCAGTTTTTGTAGATCTGTCCAAGGCCTTCGATACAGTTGATCACGACATACTGTTCAGTAAACTGTTCAACATAGGCCTGAGTGAAAGTGCATGTGCATGGTTTCATGACTATTTGTCTGAGAGGCGTCAGTGTATGATATCAGGTGACACCAAGTCAGACTTTTTGTTTATCAATAGGGGTGTGCTGCAAGGCTCCATTTTGGGCCCTGTACTCTTCTCTATTTATATTAATGATATTGTGTCCTCTTTAAGTGGTTGCCATGCCCTTTTGTACGCAGATGACACCATTGTTTATTGTATTGCAGACTCTGTACAGCTCGCTATCAACAATTTGCAACTTGCTTTTAATGAGCTTCAAAAATCTCTTTTAAATCATAAATGAAGTTAATGTATTAACTTAGTTTCGGGAGCTGGACCTCGCCACAAACCACACCTCCAATGAGCTGACAAGCCTACTTATACTCAGCCATACCTCATCGCTCAGTTTGTCTGTAACTCTTCAACCCACCCTCCCACCCTTCAATCTTAATCAAGCCCTTTTCTTTCTCCACTCAGCTCCTCACTCACCTTATCCTAGGTGGGGGTCAAGATCAGCTCGGGCAGGACACGATGAGATGGAACCCCCACACTGAGTCTCCCTCTGCCTGGCTTATGACATCCTTCCTAAAGGCTCATCTCTCATGTCACATGTTCATCACTGTCATTCCTCAATATTCCTAAACCCTCAGTAAATCTCAAACATTTCTGGCTCTGTTCTCCAGAGCCAGAAATATTAACCATGAAACTTTGAAATTGGTTACTATAGAATGCTCTAGAACTGAAAGAGTCACTGAATATAAATATCTTTTTGTATGGATAGACGAGGATTAAACATTCAAACATCACATAAACAATCTTGTCACTAAAATGCGACAGAAGATTGTTTTTTTTGAACAGAAACAAATCCAGCTTTCCTTTATCCTGTAGGAAAAGAGTTGTTGAAGCTGTGTTGTTATCTGTCATTGATTATGGTGATGTGATTTACAGACATGCTGCAGCTTCAGTCTTAAAGCTTTTGGACAGTGTTTATCACTCTGCTCTTAGATTTGTTACTGCTGACGGCTACAGAACTCATCATTGTGTTCTGTATGAGAAGGTTGGTTGGCCTTCTCTGGAAGAGAGGTGCAGCAAACATTGGCTTTTATATACTGTATCTTTAAGGCCCTTGTTGGAAAATTACCACCTTACATCTCAACCTTGTTAGAGTGGAATGCTGGTAGCTATAAAGCTCGCTCTACTGATCTGTTACTTCTTAAAGTTCCTCAAGCATGTACTGAACTTGGTAAAACAGCTTTTTCTTTTGATGCTCCAAGCTCATGGAACATCCTCCAACACTCTCTAAAAATTCATGTTCTTCCTTCTTCTTCCTTGATTTCATTTTATCTACTTTGTCACTGATGCGATTGTTGTTCACAGTGAGTATTCTGTACTTGTTTTATTGTGCTGTGCTTTTAATGTGTCTGTAATCTCGACGGCATTGGAAATGAGGGTAACTTCAATGTCCTTTCAAGAATAAATAAAGGTTTGATATTCAGTTTAGCCTTTAAATGTTAAAAAGAGCTTTCCATAAACACACAGCATGTACACATGAACCTCTATCCAATAAGTTTTAATTTTACAGAGTCACTTTATGTTGGTCCAGAACACAATCAGAGGTTAATATATAGAGATGATTATTGTTCATTAGAACAGAAACGAGGCAGTGACCAGAGAAAGAGAGGTCACTGTGGGGATTGACTGGAAACTCCATTAGACACAGAATAAGAGACAAAACAAACAACATGAATCAAACATCTTTATCCTGTTTGGATTCTAATATCTGATCAACTTTATTGACACCACAACAACATCTTTATTGGGATTTATCAGGCAGAACCAACAGTTTTCAGGACAGGGATTGTCAAATGTTTTTATTCGTTTATTGGAATATTCATGTTGAAAGCTGCTTTTGACGACTCTCGATAAAATCAGACCAATAAGTCAGTCAGCGTTCATCCAGACGTGTTTGTGAGCTTTAATAATGAACAGATCACTGATGATCCACTGCTGCTATTTCATCTCTGTGCATTTCAGCTCTACATGATGTTTCTGTGAGACAGTCAGTGAACAGTCTGCTCCTGTCTGCTGCTCTCAGATAAACTAACAAACATCGGAGCCCATGAATAAACTAAGGGGCCGTTTACATGACGCCGAAAACGATCGATTCCGCAAACATTTCGTTGCGTTTTGGCCTTCCGTTTAGATGAGACCACGTTGCGTTTTCAGTGAAAACGGAAACTTTTGAAACCGCTCCCCAGAGCGGAAAGATTTGATTCCGCTCCTCTATCCGGCCTCGTGTAAACACAGAGCAGACCGTTTCAGGGGGAAACGCTGACGTCACCGCATGCGCAGTACTCTTTCAGATGGAGGCTGCGCGCGCATACCAGGAACAACAGCAGCTTCCTCCGTCCGCCGAGTAACGTGTGAGCGTCTTACTGTGCTTGGTTTGTTATCCAGACAAAACTATCCAGACAGATTTGTTGTCCGAACTGATTTATTCTCCAAAAAAGAAACTCCTGCTTCTCTGTGCGTCTGTTCGTCATTGTTGTTTGTGAAAGGTTTTCTTCTTCGTTCGTGTGTTGTAGCGGCGCTGCATCTCTGCAGACCTACACCGCCATCTACTGAACCGGCATGCACACTACAGCGGATTTACAGGGGATTACCTCGTCTCCGAGCGTTGTCATGTAAACGCAGAAGAATTCGAAAACGGAAAGGGAGAATCTTTGCGGCTTCAAGTCAGGAGTTTCCATGTAAACGGCCCCTAAGTTTCTCTATTTCACCTGCTTGATGGCTCACTCTGTGCATTAAAGCTCTGTGACGTCATGTCTCTTCTGCAGCGCTCTCTCATTGGGACAGAGCAGCCACCATTAGCTTCATAAGAAACAGCCCAGGGACTAGGCATGATGGGTGCATCACTTCACCAGGGGCCTCATGTACAAAGGGTTCGTACGCACAAAAACGTGGCATACGCTCTTTTCACAGCAAAGCTCAGATGTATCAAGAGTGAAATGACCGTGGAAATGTGCGGTGCCTCACGCCTACTTCATGGCTGGCGTACGCACGTTTCTACTGCTGTTGCTCTTTTGGCGACATTTAGAAGTGATGCCGGGAAAGTGTTAAATGGGCTAAATAAATGTGAAAACAAGAGGTTCTCAGAGACACAACAATTAACAATAATGAACAATTAACACACCCACGTGCAGTTATATGAGTAAAAGTGGTGGAGAAAATACAGTTAAACACAACAGCTGCTTTAGCAGTGTGAGAAGACATAAATGTTAAAATATGGAGAGAGCGTGTGTTCGGAGACTGAGAGGATTTACAGAAAAATGATGACGATCATCAGCGGGATCATCAGCTGTTTTTAGTTCCAGAGGGCAGTCCTCCTGAAGCCGTGTGCAGAGCCGCAGACGGCTTTCAACATTAAAGCACAATTTGCAGTGAAAGACGATTTCCCCAATGTGATCAGAGCTGTCTGCGGCACACACATTACCATAAAAGAGCCATCACATGATGAATTTGTGGATGTAAACAGGAAACAGTTTATTAGTTCAATGTAAAGGTCATATGTGAGGTGCTAAAGCCGTTAACCAACATTGTGGCGAGGTGGCCTTTTTTACAAAAAAAAAAAAAAGAAACTACACGCTGGCACTGTGCATGATGGGGACTTCTTGGTCAGTAAATGTATTACAGTAGTCTTAAAATAATCTTCATTATGCACATTGAGAATGTGCGCCCCCAATTCCATCCCGTCTTTACAGCATCATTACTAATCAGTGGTTGAAGTTTGTGACCTCCTGTTTTTTGCTGATTAAACTACGTCTTAAGATCTTTCTATGAAGCCCCTGATTGTCTCTGTGTGTTGTGTAGTCATCTTAATAACCCCGTGTGTAAAAGTGTGAAATGATCAACCTCGCCTTTCTCCGACGCACTTCTGCGCTGATTTGCAACAGCAGGGTTTGATCCATGTTAGTAGTTTAGAAAATTAGTGAACAAAAACTGTAAATCAAGTTTACTGTGATATCCTGTTTGATATGGTGGCATGTTTAAATTTAAATTCAGAAGATTTCAAACCAAATAACACCATACAGCGTTTACACATAAACCTCTATCCGAGGGATAGTTTGGCCTCGGGCCATATTTTTTCTTAAGAGTCACTTCATGTCGGGCCAGAACATAATCAGAGGTTAATATATGCAGATGATTATTGTCAATTAATGCAAAAACAGGGGAGTGATGAGAGAAAGTGGGAGCTCACTTGGATGATTGACTGGAACCTGAATTACACACAGATTAAGAGAAAAAATAAAACAAATCACACGCTGTTTTATATTATAATATCTGTTGTTTTATTTATTAATAATGTACCAAAATCTTTAATGGGATTTATTTAGGCAGAAATAACAGTTTCCAGGACAAGGAATGTCAAATGTTTTTATTCATTAATTGGGATATTCATGCTGAAAGCAAATTTTAACGACTCTTCTTAAAAACCTGACAAATAATTCACAGCCAACGTTCATACAGACGTGTTTTTAAGCTTTTATTATTAACAGATCACTGGTGATGCACTTCAGCACTACCTTATGCTTACATGAGAGACCATGAGTGAGTGAACAGTCTGCTCCTGTCTGATCTGCTCTCAGATAAACTAACAAACATCAGAACAGATGATTAAACTAAGTTTTGTACCTGTGACGTCTAATATCTCCTCTGCAGCGATCTCCCATTAGGACAGAGCGGCCGCTTTTCGGTTCAAAAGAAATAAAAAGGGGATGCCGACTTCAGCTCACTCTTATGTGGCTGTGTATGAACAAATAATGTGACTTACACAAATACACAGGTATTTACCTTGGGGAATCGCCCACATGTGCTCCAACCACCCCTGAGAGAGCAGAGTCTGTTCACATGGGGTGGCTTCTTCTCCTGCACCCGCCCCCCCCCCCAACCCCCGTCCCGACCACATGGGTCTCAGCTTCACCCTGATGTCGGACCAATTCCTTCATCTCTGCTTGCGTGCCCTCTTACAGTCTCACACACTCTCCCACTTACTCGTCTTGTATTTGTTGCTTATAATTATTTTATATTATTCCAATATAATATGTCAGGACAGCCTGTCAAAGAGGACGCGCGCCTCCACTTCAAGGAGTAGTGCCTCAAATGCACTTTCCATGAAATTCTTTATTAAGATCATCTTACTATTTTTTTTTTCATTTTCTGATCATCCAGGGAGGGGAATCTCAGGCGCAGGGCTCATTTAAATGTGATTTGTGTATGTATTTGGAGGCGTGGACGGGGAGGAGTCGGGTACTCCAACGTGTGCGTTCAGTTTCACGCTGATTGGGATGTACAAAGGATTTGTACTTGGATTCACGCGTGCGCACAAATTCATACATCTGGATATTTTGTGCGTACAAAGTTTTCGGGATTTGATCGTACGCCATGTTCTAGTATGAAATCCACGCAAGTCTTTGTACATGAGGCCCCAGGACAGGCGAAAACTCAGCGTCAGAGACGGAAGGCAGGATCGATAGCCGGGACTCAGGCAGACGGGTGAGTGAAGAACAGAAGCTAGTAAACCTTGAAGTCAAGTCGAGGGTCAGGCAGGGTAAGGAAGACTATCAAATGGCTTCATTAAAATTCGGTCGACAACATTCATACTATCTGCCATGATGTGCAGCTTGCTCGCAGCTGGAGCTGCTACGTGAGACTGTTTGACAGGCTGTGAGTGTGAGTGACAGGGAGAGAAGCTCTGCAGCTGCAGCTGCTCGCTGGTGAATAGAAAAAGTGACAGGAGAAAATCTTCAAACACAACGCCGGTCGTTTTTAGGAAAGATAAAGTTGCTGGTGATTGATAAAGCCTCCGGATCACTCCAGAACAACTGAATGTAAAACTTGGAAGATGCTCCAGTGGAGGGTTATACTTCAAGATCGCTGATTGGCTCATTTCACTGTCAATCAAAAAGGGATTTGGCCTCAGACAGATCATCCAATCATCATGCAGAAGCCGAGCGTCCAGGCCAGCCCACTGCCTCATAGACCCCCAGAGACGTTGAGCGTCTGATGGGCGGGACAAAGCCCAGCGTTTATCCAATGACCGTCCAGTTTCCACAGTGGAACAACCCACTCTACTGTTCCCCATCGAAGTCAGAAGACGCTCTGCGTCCGACTGTGTTAAAGCACTGAGACGCTGCAGGGATGAATGAGAAGGAAGTCGCTCCAGTTACCTGTGATAAGTAGCTGATTCTGAACAAAAGATGAAGGTATTCTAGAGCATATTTAGTCAATGAAATGTACACACAGCAGGACATATCAACACTTTTTTTGGGGACATTTTAGGGGAAGCTGAGCTTCCCTTGCAGTCTTAGAGCAATCGCCACTGAAATGTAAATATATAGATTATATATGAACTCTTTGTCATATCTGCCTTTCAGTCCTCATTAGTTTACATCTGCACATCTGTATCGCCTTCATGAGACCCACACATTCTTAACCTATGCCCACTTCATGTGGACCCCACCTTAGACCCAGTCATCATCCACTTAAGCCCATATAGGCTTACCTGGGTTCTTTTCAAGAAGAGTTGTGTTACACTTCAAAACATTTAAGATTCCTTTTCAAGCAGATCAGCCCAATTAACTTTGACTCTTGTCGTCTCCTAAGCTGATATAGGCCGGCCTGACTTCAAGCTGGAAGTTAGTGAAGACCAGAGGACCACCACCCTGTATGTGACCGACCCGCTCACGGCTGTGTTTAAAGACGGTCATCAGCTGAGCATCAGGGACGTCTTCTCTGACCAGCTGCAGTATAAAGTAATCTATCGCAGGAATAAGAGCACCGGGAAGGTAAGTTAGAGCAAACACTGCTGCTTGAGCCTTTTAAACAGGAGTGTGACGGAGCGGCCCCGTCACTGAGAGTGCACACACGCTACATGCTACACACTACACGCTTCACACCAAACTTGCCCTTGCCCCATTCTGATTCACTGCAGCGGTCATCATCGTCACAATAATTCACAACTCACAGATCTTGAAGTTCACTCAAGGTGCACACTCACCGTTCTACAGACACACACGTTCATACATAGCATAAACACTCACCAGAGACGCCAGGTTGTCTTCTCCGCTGCCCGCTGTCAGACATAGTGTCGGCCAAACAGGGGCGCACCTATGTCCTCTGTTTTAAAGGGCACTTGGTGGGAAAATGGGCCCCACATTTATTTTGCCCCAATTATGATTTTTTTTTTCACTAAAGCAGAACGAGTAATAACATATAAATTGGGGGAAATGGAGTTGGAATATTTTACAATACATTCATTGGCAATACGTAATTTTTGATAGTGTTAATTGAATGTAATTGCTTATATTGTGTTTAATTAATTCTTTTGTGGCACGCCCACTAGGAGGGGCTTATTAGATAAAAGGCAGCCATTTTGAACATGCCGTGTGGGAGAGCCGGTGATACAGAGGTATTTGGTAAAGCAGACCGAGAGTTTGAATATTGGCTGTGTTGCTGTTTTTCTTTTTCTTGGACTGAAGTTTGGGGGTTGGTGAAGAACCCAGATCCACATTAGTAATTTTTGTAAATAGTTTTTGTACATAGTTTTTGCTCTGTCACTTGTATATACAGTATTGTGCCACTGTTGGGAGATTGGTGCAATAAAACCCCTGAAACGTACCTGTCTGACTACACCATGTTGTTTTTCGGGAAGAACCCCACGACAATGAGTAGATAAAATGAGAATGTTTTCTTTGTCTGCAGAAAGTCCTCATCTCTAAGACTAATGAGATAAAGCTCTCTGATCTGGATCGAGGAGAAAGCTACTGCTTCAACATCCAGGCCTACCTCCCCAGTCGAGACACCAATAAGTAGCTGGGAGAGCTGAGCCTGACCCAGTGCTCCAACGACAACAGCAAGTCCATCTTTGAAGGTGAGCTATCGTGATCTCTCAAAGCCTGACATAACAGTCTGTTTTTCTCTGAAAGAAGACAGGACTGTTTAAACAGTGAAACCCAAATGAAAGAAACAGTGAAACAAAAATAAAGAGTCATATCAGTTCCTCCTGGAACAGAGTTTCTGAGCTCAGGTTGAAACACTTCATCCATCTTCAACAATACACAGAGCTTCATAGCTGAAAATATATCAGAACATGCACATTTACAGACATACACCTGCCTAGCAGAGCAGAACACAGATTATCAGCTACAGTTTGCTGTCCCTGAGTCTATCAAAATAACATTTTATCACAAATACAGTGTTTTTATTTGGATGTTGTAGCACAGTAGGTATGAAGCAGCACAAATATGTCAGGGAATAGTCCCTAAATAGATGTAAAGTGGACCTAAAGCTGAAGCCAGAGACAAAAAAAAAGGTTTACGGTGCTTTTTTAATCTAAAAAAGAATGCATAGAGTAAAGGAAGTCCAGTGCAATGTTTACCAACATGACTGGGTGAAGGCTCCAGGGGCCTATTCTACGAAGCAAGTTCAGCCTAGCGAGATAGCCTTGGAGCTACCTCGCTGAACTGAGCGCGGTAGCCGGCGGTCTCGCTAAACAGTTTGACGACGCTGGTCATCAACCTCATAAGTGGATCCAGCTTTGCAATGAGCACGTGCACGCGTGTAAGGCAGAGCCCGCCGAAATCTGACCAACATGGAACATGGACCAGTCTGGAGCGTCAGAGCAGGCCGGAGAGCGAAGGACCACATACTTCACACACAGTGTTGGTAATAACGGCGTTAGAGTATAACGGCGTTACTAACGGCGTTATTTTTTTCAGTACCGGGTAATCTAATTAATTACTTTTTCATGCGTTACAATGCCGTTACCATTACTAACAGGGAAATGTGGCGCGTTACTTTGCACCGATGTCAAGCAGCTGTTATCCGACCTGCCTCACCCTCAAATTCCACCGCACACGGAAGCGCCGCACAGCCCCACGGTCTTGCCCTGACAGACAAAACCCACTAAAGGGCGCACTGAGCAGAGCTGCGGCTGCAGCTCCGTATGGGGCAGGGCTGATCCCCGGAGAGCTCTCATGATGAGCACAGCGATGTCACACGCTCATAAAACATGTTATACACTGAGAAAAGAAATAAACAACACCTCACTTCGCTTCTCTAAGGTCCCTTCAAGGAGAAATTCCGTTAGTAATTCAATTACTTTTTGGGAAAGTAACTAGTAACTATAACTAATTACTTTTTTACTTTTTTGAAGTAATGTGCCCAACACTGTTCACACACGGGAGCAGGAGGTGATCATGACAAAGTATGAAGATTTAAAACATGTAATAAACGTCAAAAGCAACCAGTTGTTGTACATAGAATGTGTAAATTTAGGTTTTTTATGTTTGTTTGTTTGTACCTCAGTATGGGAGCGGAAGAATGACCGGTGGATGAAAAGAAAGAAGTGAGTCTTTGGGATGTTGGGAGTGAGGCATCATCAAGGACGAAGAAAACCCATCCAGCGCCTTGTGAAGAGACGATCTTGAAGACATCTGATGCCTTTAATTGTTCATCATGTGAGGCCTAGATCTTCAGTTATCAGTGATGAGTGGCGTGCTTATTGGGTGCTCTCTGGACTAGAATACAACCATCACACTGTTAACCACAGGAGGTGGTATGTAGATCCCCAAGCTGGTGCCCACACAAAGCATCTTAAGAGGGCCTGGAGATCGTACAAAGAGCAGATCTGGAGGGGAAACCGCACTGACAGTTTGCTCTCTGACCACCTTTCACTGATTGAATGGAATGAGTGGCTCGCAAAGAATCACCCTGATGGTGCTTTTGACAGACTAATTTATAACATTTCCAAAAAATACAAGTAATTTGCAGTCACTGTTACCAATGCAAGAATCTTCTATTGGAGGTGTTAGTGAGGTAATCACTGCAGTTTGTTTTTGTCGTGTCTTTAAAATTACGTTGCCAGGATTATTTTCTCTGCTGTTGATTGTTTTGTCTGGCTGAATAATTTTATCAGAGAAAGGGTTTAGAAAAACAGTGACAGTGAAATATCTTTGAACTTTTATATTTGATACTAGAAGAACAAACATAAATATTTGTGTGCGTGTGTATATGTATAATCACACACGCACACACACACATATATATATATATATATATAATAAACATAAATGTATATATATACATATATGTGTATATATATATAAATATATATATATATATATTTATATATATATATATATAGATAGATAGATAGATAGATAGATAGATAGATAGATAGATAGATAGATAGATAGATAGATAGATAGCTAAAACTAAAAGATTTATTTTGTGTACTCAAATGCAAAATTGTTAACTTGTATTTATTTTGCGTACTGTAATTTTCTGTGATGCCCAGTTGGTGTTGGCAAGTTTTGATTTGGCCACGTTTACCCTTGTTCATGTTTTACAGTCACAATATGCTGATAGGCTGCAATTATTTATTTTTTATTTTTTTCCAAAGCTTATTATTGATGGGTAAAGCATTTGTAATTGTGTGTATAAATGTGTTATTACTAATTGTTCATGTCAGAAAAATGCTTTATAAATGATGAATTCAATATTTATTAATAGTGATTAATAGTGTGTACTTACAAAGTGTTACCAAAATTTGCACTGTTTTTGAAATTGTTTTATGAGAATTTGAAATCCATTGGATTAAAACGTTTATCTTTGGCAGCTCACTTGTTTTTGTATATGTGTCACAGCGAGGTGTTTTGAGTGAGGAAGTGTAAAAATCATGCATTCATCTTAATGTAATTTGATGGTTGATAATGGTGGTTTTTGATGGGAACTCTGATCTCCTGACAGATACAGTGTGCTGTTCAGGGGGGAGACCCAGACTCTGACTCAGACTCTGTATCTGTGTACTCTGTACTGTATCATAGTCACTGGTCGGGTTTGGGGCATTTTCAGTCCAAGTGTCTTGTGTGATGTGACAGTTTCCTAGTTTAGGGCTGAATACTGACTAATTACCAGGTAATAACATGGAAACGGGCCTCACTTCCTTTTACAGTACAGTCACACTTTAATAACTATGTAATTTCCATGTAGGTATTTTTGTAGTTCCTGGGTAACTAATAAGTAATTACCAGGTAATAGCATGAAAACAGACCTCACTTCCTTTTACAGTACAGTTCAACTGTAATTACCAGGTAAATGTTGAAGTTACTGGGTAAATACTAAGAAGTTACAATGTAAGTAGTAAAAACCTATTGACTGCTAGGGAAATAAATGGCGTTAATACCTAGTACCTAGTAATACGTAGTAAATACTCTTCATGTCCTAGTAATTACATGGTAAGTATCTAGTAGAAACTTATATTTCTTGGTAATTACACCTGGTAGCCAATAGGAAAGTAACTGGTAGTGTCATAATTTCTTTTTAAATTTTACAGTACTTACTGTGTATTTACCAATACAATACATAGCCTTCCACAGTAGTCGTCATGTACAATTAAAGTTACTGTGTAGTTACAAAATAAATACAATCAATAATGTTTGTTTAATAAATATAATCAATAATATATTTACTATTTACAGTGTAAATAATAAGGTTTTTACCATGTGTTACTTAGTAATTACTCAGTAATTGCTATTTATGACCTTGTAGTTACTTGGTAGTTGTCAGATAATTACTTGGTACTCATAAAATAAGTACATTATTAATTACCTTGTAATTACTTTAAGGAACACCCAGTAATTACGAATTATTATATGTGGTTGTTAGGAAATAATATAATAATTACTTAGTGAGTACCTAATAATTAATCACATAGTTACCATATAAATACTTAATAATGACATTGTAATTACCCAGTAATTAATACTTATTACCAGGTAGGTACTTGGTATTTGCCTGGAATTTACTAGGTAATTACTTTAAAAGTACAAGGTAATTACCTATATAGTTACCTTGTAATTACATGGTATTTTTACTGTAACTACCCCTTATTACACCGTACTTACCTAGTAATTACCATGTAAATACATGGTAATTGTAGTACCGTAAAAGGAAGTGTTACCAAATGTTTTTATTGATCATGAAGCTCTGATTCTTACCTTCACTCTGATATTTCAACAGTTCACAAAGCCAGAGAATTGACTCTTTTTATAACTGCAACAGGAAGCAGACTTTTTTTATTTCAACATCCACAAAAAAAAAAAAAAAACACACTAGCAAACATAACACAACACCTACAAAACGTACAACCAACATCTGAATACAGGACCTGCTGTACAGATAAAAAGGAGCTCTGAGTTACAGCTGTCTGTCAGTTTAAGTGTTGATCCATTAAACAGGAACATGACCGGTCTTCACTGATTATTATACAGTGCTGTTTGAATAAAAGGGCCTCTGAATTATGAACCTCACAAGGATTCATAATTAAATAAATAAAAGCCATTTTAAAATGAATACCATTTTGATAAAAAACAAACATATGATAATAAGGCCATTAAATTGTAAAATAAAGCAATATAATTATGAAACATGCTTTGTTGTTCTTTACTATCGAATTATTAGAATTAAATATTACATATTAATTTAAAAATGTCATATTTATTTAATAATGACAATTGATTTATTTTCCAAATTTTTATAAAAAAAAGTTTTTTACAAAGTCAGTTTTTATTCCAAAATGTTGTTTTCCTGCAGAATGACTTGGCCTGTCAAACAGAGCACATCAGGCAGAGACAGTTAAGTGATGAGCTGATGGAGACTTCACACTAACACTGAGAAGCCTGAAAAGCTGAAACAGCAGTGCAGCACACGTTTGAGACAGAATGGCTGCAGGAGAGAAGTCAGTGTCAGAGCTGCTCAGGGAGCTTACAGATCTGTTGGATAGTAATGTAAGGCCTTCACCTCAGCCTGGGAGAGCATTGCAGCAGCAGTTTTCCATGTTTGATAGCCAGCTGTCAGTTTAAGTGCTGATCCACTGAACAGGAACATGACTGGTCTTCATTGATTCTTCCTGTGTTACAGTGTTCATGTAGGCAAATGCTAAGAGCGCTGTGGCCTCCAGGGGAACCACACAATTAGGAAATAATTCACCTTCAATATAATTACTTAAAATGAGTTATTACTATTACCTCTTAAAATGGAAAAGTTATCATTGATTCAAATGTAAAGCAATGCCCACTTAATATTACTAAAAATGATCAAACCAAATAGGTCACTGTCTCCATCCTCCTCCTCCTCCGACCCCAGCAAACTTTGGAAACATGTTCAAAAGACCTGAACTATCTGGAGCACAGGGAGAACAAAAGAAAAGAGGAGGACAAATGGGAGAAAAATCAAGTTACAGTCATGAAGCATCAGTTATCTGGCACAGTGCTCTGTTAAACTGATAACTTCATTCTGATCAGTAAATAACCAGTTTTATATTTCGGTGGCTGGGTGGGGGGTCTCTACTGTTATGGATCATTTGTAAAGAATAAGTAGGAGTCTATATTGGCCAAACCATTTTAATGTATATTTTTATTTACATCTGGTGAGCTCAGACTTTTGCTGCTTTTAATGATCTTTTAAAATGATGATAACTCCGCTTGGGAAATAGTCCCTACACTACAATTCCTCCACTTTTTAACTGAATGGTTAACAACAACTAATGCATAACAAAACAATCCATTCAAATATGGAATGCATATGAAAACCCCTTTAACACTTTGTGTGTAAGAATGTTAATATCTCATGCCCTTTTTTTTTTTTTACAACATAAGAACTCATGAACATTACAGTCTCTTGGGGGGCGTTCTGTGCCTTTCAGGATAACGCCTCTGGGCTTGTGGAGTAGGATTAGGGGTAGCAGAGTTTTTATCTGGAGCAAGGGTCTCTGTTACAGCTGATGTGTTGCTGGTGGTGACATTGCTGTCACTGAGGACCTTGTCTGAAGATGATGAGTTTTCATTCTTTGGTTGTGCATTCAAAATCTGATCCACGTGACGTCTCATCAACTGTATACGTCAGTGGCCCAGTTCTTTTTGTTATTTTTCCTGAGGTCCACTTATCTCCTCTGTAGTCACGTGCCAGGACTTCCTGTCCAACCTCAAAGTCTCTTGCAGCCTTGCCTGACAACTGACTGAGCTGTTTGTTCTGCACCTCCCTCTGCAGATTTGGTTTCAGGAGGTCAATGCAGGACCTCAGAGTTCTGCCCAAGAACAGCATCGCGGGTGCTTGATTTGTAGCAGAATGTACAGAGTTTCTGTAGACGAAAAGGAACTTGTCCAGCTTGTGTTGAAGAGTAATGTCTTCTTTTTCCATCGCTTTAATGGACTTCTTGAGGGTTTGGACAAATCTCCCGGCTAATCCATTTGTAGCTGGGCGATGAGGTGCTGACTTAAAGGTGCATTTAGCGATCTTCTAATCTTCTAATCTGATGCAGTATTTTCGAAATTCACCGTATTTCTCCTCTCCATCCACAAGATGTCCCCACTGACAGCATGTTGAAAAAAAAATTTGGTCTCAATACACAGCCTTGGCTCTGAATTTCAGCAGGTAAATACTGTGGCTCGGTCCGAGTTACCAAAACAAAGTAAACCCCCCCACGTCCAGGGGGTGATCATACTCATGCACAGATCAGACAGAGGGGGGAGGGGGAGTCGTAGTTTGTGTAGCGTGCGCAGTTAGCGTAAGAGAGAGATACAATAGTTGCAGTAGCAATGGCTGAAAAACAGCCCAAAAGAAAAAGGTCAGAGGAGTGAAAAGTGGAAAAGAAGGGCTATGACCATGAAAGAACGAAGACCCGGGTCAACATTGGTGTTGCTTTCCGACGGTGGAGGGAACTCCGCGAATTGAAAGACCTGAAAACGGACGCAGATGTCGCCGTCCGTCTGCTGTATAGGTAAGCTAAGCAACATTAGCTTTGTGGTGCTTCACATAACAGTAACAGTAACATTCATCTTATTGTCTAATCTGCCAAAATGTTCTGTTGTTGTGATGTTTTCAATAACGGCAGTCGAGTTGTCTGACCCATCGGGGTTTATTTAGCTACGTCAGCTACGCAGTTTCTACGGCCGTTTCCATGACGATGCACATCAATCAGCTTTTTGGGAGGCGGGTTTAAATTCGAATATAAACAAACCCTCCACTCGTTTTCTCCCACATCGCTGACTGCACCTTTAAGGTGCTTGATGCCATTTCGCTTCATGAAAAGAGCAAACTCCTCTGAAGTGAACTGTGGCCCGTTGTCACTCACAAGTTGTTCAGGTAGACCATTTTTAGCAACAATTGATCTGAGGTCACTTATAGTCTATTCTGAAGTGGTTGACTTCATTTGTACCACTTCTGGCCACTTGGAATGAGAGTCAACTGCGATCAGGAACATGGAGTTCAGAAATGGTCCTGCAAAATCAACATTTATTTGTTGCTATGGTTCTGACGGCCACTCCCAGGGGTGAAGGGGTGCCTGTGGTGGTGCATTTTGGACTCTGTGGCAGCCTGAGCAGCCTTTAGTGATGTCCTCGAGTTGTTTATCTATACCCGGCCACCAAACATAGCTCCGGGCTAGACTTTTCATTTTAACTGTACCAAGATGTCCTTCACAGAGAGTCTCTAACACCCTGGCTCTAAGTTTTGAGGGAATCACAACACAGGAGCCACACATTAAAGTCCCCTGACAGACTGAGAACTGTTCTCGTCTAGCTGAAAACTCTGGAAACAAGGGGTCACCATGAGCTGGCCATCCCCGCATTGTTATTTCATACACTTTCGACAAGGTGGGGTCATTCCTGGTGTGTTTCTGTATTTCAGAGTTAGTCACTGGCAGTTGATCCACCATTGCTGTGTGAAACACATGCACTGGATCTGGATGGGGAGGGATTTTCTCTTGTTGTCAACAGGGGCAGACGTGACAACCCGTTAGAGTTGCAGTGTTGTTTTGTCCCTCTGAATTTAATGTCATATGAGTGGGCTCCAAGGAAAAGTGCCCAGCGTTGTAAGCGGGTTGCTGACATTACAGGGATTCCTTTTCGGGGATTAAAAATTGATACAAGGGGTTGGTGGTCTGTTACAAGAGTGAACCTTTAACCATACAGGTAATGGTGGAACTTTTTAATACCCCATACTAGGCTGAGGGCTTCACGATCGATCTGCGCATAGTTGCGTTCTTGACAGAGATCTGGAGGCGAAAGCAATAGGGCGTTCAGATCCATCCTTCATGCGGTGTGATAGAACACAGCCAATCCCATATGGACTTGAGTCACATGCCAGTCTGATGGGTTGTGCCGGGTCATAATGAGTTAGCAGTTCATCTGAGGTTCAGTCTTTTTGTCTCTTTGAATGCTCTATCACAGTCTCCAGACCACTCCCTATTTGCTCCAGTCTGCAGCAGCGCGTTGAGTGGGTAGAGCACTGTAGCTAAGTTTGGGAGAAGCTTGTGATGGTAGTTGACAAGGCCTAAATATGACCTCAGCTGCGACACATTTTCTGATTTTGGTGCCTGGAGCACAGCTTCAGTTTTTTCTTTGGATTTGTGTACGCCGTGCTTGTCAATGACATGTCCACAGTATGAGATTTCACTCCTGAAAACTCACATTAATTTTCTTTGCACGCAAGCCATACTCACTTAGCCTGGTGAGCACTTTGCTGAGGTTTTCTAGGTGATCGTCATCATTCTAGCCTGTAACAATGATGTCATCAAGATAACACTGTGTACCAGGGATACCTTGAAGCACCTGGTCCATGGCTCTTTGCCAGATTGCTGGAGCAGAAGAAACACCAAAGACGAGCCTGTTGTATTGGAACAGACCTTTATGGGTGCTGATTGTGAGGAGTTTTTTGTCAGATTCCTCGACTTCCATTTGTAGGTAGGCTTGTGCTGGGTCGATTTTTGAAAACTTTTCTCCACCTGCAAGTGATGCAAAGATGTCGTCGATACGTGGCAGTGGGTACTGCACAGTACGCAACACAGGATTGACGCTCACTTTGAAGTCCCCACATATGCGAACAGCATCAGCCTTCCCTTTCTTCACCACAGGGACAATAGGGGTTGCCCAGTCACTCCATTCAACTTTTGACGGGACACCAGAGGTCACTAGATGCTGTAGTTCAGCTTCCACTTTTGGACGCAGTGCATACGGCACTGGACGGGCTTTGTGAAATTTAGGAGTTGCGTTTTCATTCAACTCAATTCTTGCCTTAATTCCTTTTGACAGTCTCTCTCTGGCAATGTGCAAACTATCATTGTCTTTTTGAGCCAAATGTAGAGTTTTAATGGTGTGCCAGTTCAGTCTGATCTTTCTCAACCACTCCCGGCCGAAGAGTGGTTGCCCTCCTTTTTCCAACACATACAGCATCAATTGCAGTGTTTCACCCTCATATGTCACTTTTACTTTCAGTTTAGCTGCAGGGCACACTTTTTCACCTGTGTAGGTCTTGAGCCTCACAGAGGTCCTCAGCAGTGGTGAGTTTAGGAACAGTCGCCTATAATCAGCTTTTGAGATGACAGATAAGGCTGACCCTGTGTCCAGTTCCATTTTCAGCTTTATGCCGGACACATCTGGAGTGATCCATGTAATTTCTCTGTCGTCTTCATTATGTACATTTTTACCTTTATATCTTGGCTTTTTATCTTTGTTTGATTTTTCTCTTTGCACTTGGTTGTTTCCAGATTTTTGTCTACATACTCTCTCAATATGCCCAGTGTTGTTACACTTTCTGCAGCTTTTGTCTTTAAACCAGCAGTCATTTGCATCATGTGATGTTTTGCCACATCTGTAACACTTATGTTCTTGTTTTCTTGTGTCTTTCATTGATAATTTGTGTATGTCACTGTCCACAGCTTTCTCCTGTAGCTCCAAAGCATCCTTAGCTGCTGTCTCCATGGACACTGCAATAGCCAGTGCTTTTTCCAGTGTAAGATCTTTTTCTGACAGTAGCCTTTTTTGTGTGCTTTGACAATGCATGCCACAAACCAGTCTGACACGCAGGGCATTAGAAAGTCCTGCTCCAAATTCACAGAACTGTGTTAGCCTGCGTAGGTCGGCAGCATACTCTGAGACAGTTTCATCTTTAGACTGGTTCCTATTGTGAAAACAGAATCTTTCTGCTATCACAAGGGGTTTTGGACTTAAGGGATTGTTTAATGTGTCCACAAAGTTTTGAAAAGTCTGTGTGGCAGGCTTTTGTGGGGCTAGCAGGTTCCTGAGCAGGCTGTATGTTTTAACACCTATTAGGCTGAGGAGAGTGGGAACTTTCTTTTCATCCTCTACATCATTTGCAGTGAAGTGAAGTTCAACCCTTTCTATACATGACTCCCAGTCTTCATTTGCACTGTCAAACTGCTCTATTTTTCCAATGAAAGACATGCTCACGTTTGGTCCACGTTATCTACAAGCTACAGGTAGCCGTTAGCCTGATTTAGCTTGACACTTGTGAGTTTACGTTTTCTTTGCTCCTCTTCCCCTCTCTGTCTCTCTCTCCCTGCAGAGCTCCGCCGTTTCCCTCGACTGTCAGTGCAGCCGGGATCAATTACTTGCATGTCGGTTCGTGATCGTCCCCAATTTGTTGTGTCCGTACAACTTTTAAACAATAAAAACGGAGACAAAGCTTCCACATAGACTGTGCTTTTTTTTACTGAAAGAACGACAGTGTTACAAACAATGCGCACAGATTTTGTCATAGAAATCATATATGTGTAATATATAACATATACGTATTAAATATGTATTATAAACGTATGATATATGTATATAATGTCTATAGACTTTGCCCTGCCACACAGAAACTGAGACTTCATGGGTCAAAGCAAACATTAAATGAGCTCTACCAAACTGCTCCACCTTCATATAAAGATAATCGGGAGAAAAACTTGGTATGAGACAGCATTTCACTTAAGAATGTATGAGCAGGGAGTGTTATGATGGACTTTTGGGCTCTGCTGTGACGTTCACCGACTCACCTCTCCGTCACTGCCGCCTCGGTTTCTATGCTCGTTCCGGGGCGGCAGCAGACGCTTTAAAAACGCTTTACGTTTATTGGACTCATCCAGCAAGGAGGCTGTTTTGGGGGTTATTGCCGCGCGGCGGTGTGAAGCAGTCTTGACAAATAAAACATAGAATTGATGCTGCCTTTGTCCCCGTGTTACAGTTAACTTTGTGTTTTTGAATGTAACCCGACTGACGAATCAAGTTACCACGGTAACCGACAACGCTGACACCATTTCCTTCTCACATTGGAGGTGATCATGATGTCACTTCCTTCTGACGATGGAGGTGTAGAGTCTGCAAGCTAGTCGGCTGAGAGTGAAGGTCTGCAGCTGGACTGTCTTGGTTTCTCTGTGAAAACATCATTTTGACTTTCTGATGCACCAAGAATATGAAATGAGTTTAAAAGGACAACGTGTGTCCAAATCAGTAAATCAGTAAAGATCATCAGGGACAGAAACACAAGTGACAGGAACATGAGATCGGTTTGATTCATAGAATCATGTTTCTGTGCTGAGGTAACACCATGGAGACATTTGGTTCTCTCAGATGGACCAAACATGGAACACTGGTCTAATAAGAGAGTGTGACGGCCTGGAGGGAGTCCCTGTCACTCAACTCTCCTCCCTCCTCCTTCTGTGTCTGCTGTGGCTCTCTCCTGATCTCACCTCCTCAGCTCTCCTCCTTCAGCTCCTCTTCCTACTCCCTCTGTGTCTGCTGTGGCTCTCTCCTGATCTCACCTCCTCAGCTCTCCTCCTTCAGCTCCTCTCCCTCCTCCCTCTGTGTCTGCTGTGGCTCTCTCCTGATCTCACCTCCTCAGCTCTCCTCCTTCAGCTCCTCTCCCTCCTCCTCTGTGTCTGCTGTGGCTCTCTCCTGATCTCACCTCCTTCAGCTCTCCTCCTTCAGCTCTTCTCCCTCCTCCCTCTGTGTCTGCTGTGGCTCTCTCCTGATCTCACCTCCTCCGCTCTCCTCCTTCAGCTCCTCTCCCTCCTCCTCTGTGTCTGCTGTGGCTCTCTCCTGATCTCACCTCCTCAGCTCTCCTCCTTCAGCTCCTCTCCCTCCTTCCTCTGTGTCTGCTGTGGCTCTCTCCTGATCTCACCTCCTCCGCTCTCCTCCTTCAGCTCTTCTCCCTCCTCTTCTGTGTCTGCTGTGGCTCTCTCCTGATCTCACCTCCTCCGCTCTCCTCCTTCAGCTCCTCTCCCTCCTCCCTCTGTGGGTGTGTCTGCTGTGGCTCTCTCCTGATCTCACCTCCTCCGCTCTCCTCCTTCAGCTCCTCTCCCTCTGTGTCTGCTGTGGCTCTCTCCTGATCTCACCTCCTCAGCTCTCCTCCTTCAGCTCTTCTCCCTCCTCCCTCTGTGTCTGCTGTGGCTCTCTCCTGATCTCACCTCCTCAGCTCTCCTCCTTCAGCTCCTCTCCCTCCTCCCTCTGTGTCTGCTGTGGCTCTCTCCTGATCTCACCTCCTCAGCTCTCCTCCTTCAGCTCCTGTCCCTCCTCTCTCTGTGTCTGCTGTGGCTCTCTCCTGATCTCACCTCCTCCGCTCTCCTCCTTCAGCTCCTCTCCCTCCTCCCTCTGTGTCTGCTGTGGCTCTCTCCTGATCTCACCTCCTCCGCTCTCCTCCTTCAGCTCCTCTCCCTCTGTGTCTGCTGTGGCTCTCTCCTGATCTTACCTCCTCAGCTCTCCTCCTTCAGCTCTTCTCCCTCCTCCTCTGTGTCTGCTGTGGCTCTCTCCTGATCTCACCTCCTCAGCTCTCCTCCTTCAGCTCCTCTCCCTCCTCCCTCTGTGTCTGCTGTGGCTCTCTCCTGATCTCACCTCCTCCGCTCTCCTCCTTCAGCTCCTCTCCCTCTGTGTCTGCTGTGGCTCTCTCCTGATCTCACCTCCTCAGCTCTCCTCCTTCAGCTCTTCCCCCTCCTCCCTCTGTGTCTGCTGTGGCTCTCTCCTGATCTCACCTCCTCCGCTCTCCTCCTTCAGCTCCTCTCCCTCCTCCCTCTGTGTCTGCTGTGGCTCTCTCCTGATCTCACCTCCTCAGCTCTCCTCCTTCAGCTCCTGTCCCTCCTCCCTCTGTGTCTGCTGTGGCTCTCTCCTGATCTCACCTCCTCCGCTCTCCTCCTTCAGCTCCTCTCCCTCTTTCCTCTGTGTCTGCTGTGGCTCTCTCCTGATCTCACCTCCTACGCTCTCCTCCTTCAGCTCCTCTCCCTCCTCCCTCTGTGGGTGTGTCTGCTGTGGCTCTCTCCTGATCTCACCTCCTCCGCTCTCCTCCTTCAGCTCCTCTCCCTCTGTGTCTGCTGTGGCTCCTTTCCTGATCTCACCTCCTCAGCTCTCCTCCTTCAGCTCTTCTCCCTCCTCCCTCTGTGTCTGCTGTGGCTCTCTCCTGATCTCACCTCCTCCGCTCTCCTCCTTCAGCTCCTCTCCCTCTGTGTCTGCTGTGGCTCTCTCCTGATCTCACCTCCTCAGCTCTCCTCCTTCAGCTCTTCTCCCTCCTCCCTCTGTGTCTGCTGTGGCTCTCTCCTGATCTCACCTCCTCCGCTCTCCTCCTTCAGCTCCTCTCCCTCTGTGTCTGCTGTGGCTCTCTCCTGATCTCACCTCCTCCGCTCTCCTCCTTCAGCTCCTCTCCCTCTGTGTCTGCTGTGGCTCTCTCCTGATCTCACCTCCTCAGCTCTCCTCCTTCAGCTCTTCTCCCTCCTCCCTCTGTGTCTGCTGTGGCTCTCTCCTGATCTCACCTCCTCAGCTCTCCTCCTTCAACTCTTCTCCCTCCTCTCTCTCTGTGTCTGCTGTGGCTCTCTCCTGATCTCACCTCCTCAGCTCTCCTCCTTCAACTCTTCTCCCTCCTCCTTCTGTGTCTGCTGTGGCTCTCTCCTGATCTCACCTCCTCAGCTCTCCTCCTTCAGCTCCTCTCCCTCCTCCCTCTGTGTCTGCTGTGGCTCTCTCTGATCTCACCTCCTCAGCTCTCCTCCTTCAGCTCCTCTCCCTCCTCCCTCTGTGTCTGCTGTGGCTCTCTCCTGATCTCACCTCCTCAGCTCTCCTCCTTCAGCTCTTTCTCCCTCCTCCCTCTGTGTCTGCTGTGGCTC
Organism: Scarus forsteni; assembly: GCA_036419115.1. NCBI lineage: Eukaryota > Metazoa > Chordata > Actinopteri > Labriformes > Labridae > Scarus > Scarus forsteni. The sequence goes on from JAZDUH010000369.1 coordinate 237,328, forward strand.
TCTCCTGATCTCACCTCCTCTGCTCTCCTCCTTCAGCTCTTCTCCCTCCTCCCTCTGTGTCTGCTGTGGCTCTCTCCTGTTCTCATCTTCCCTCCTCTCCCTCCTTCAGCTCCCTCCCTCCTCCCTCTGTGTCTGCTGTGGCTCTCTCCTGATCTCACCTCCTCAGCTCTCCTCCTTCATCTCTTCTCCCCCCTCCCTCTGTGTCTGCTGTGGCTCTCTCCTGATCTCTCCTCCTCTGCTCTCCTCCTTCATCTCTTCTCCCCCCTCCCTCTGTGTCTGCTGTGGCTCTCTCCTGATCTCACCTCCTCAGCTCTCCTCCTTCATCTCTTCTCCCTCCTCCCTCTGTGTCTGCTGTGGCTCTCTCCTGATCTCACCTCCTCCGCTCTCCTCCTTCAGTTCTTCTTCCTCCTCCCTCTGTGTCTGCTGTGGCTCTCTCCTGATCTCACCTCCTCTGCTCTCCTCCTTCATCTCTTCTCCCTCCTCCCTCTGTGTCTGCTGTGGCTCTCTCCTGATCTCACCTCCTCAGCTCTCCCCCTTCAGTTCTTCTCCCTCCTCCCTCTGTGTCTGCTGTGGCTCTCTCCTGATCTCACCTCCTCTGCTCTCCTCCTTCAGCTCCTCTCCCTCCTCCCTCTGTGTCTGCTGTGTCTCTCTCCTGATCTCACCTCCTCAGCTCTCCTCCTTCAGCTCCTCTCCCTCCTCCCTCTGTGTCTGCTGTGGCTCTCTCCTGATCTCACCTCCTCAGCTCTCCTCCTTCAGCTCTTCTCCCTCCTCCCTCTGTGTCTGCTGTGGCTCTCTCCTGATCTCACCTCCTCAGCTCTCCTCCTTCAGCTCCTCTCTGGCTCCTCTCTGGCTCCTCTCCTGCTCCTCAGTATGGAGGACAGCTGGAGTCCTCTGGTCTTTGTCTCTGGTGTTTTTTGGATCTTGTTTTTGTGTCCTGCTCCAGTTCTCCTCATTGACCCGTGTTTCTGCTCTGCAGTCACAGTGTCCAGGTTTCTCCTTCTGTTGGACACGTAGGTCAATGGTCACTGACTAATGCTCCAAATCTGTCAATGAAAATCCAGTCTGTCCTGTCTTCATCGATCTCTGTAAATGTTTTAATTGTTGAAATGCATCAGAAAGTTCATGTTCAATTGAACTTCAGTCAGTTTGTCTGCAGCATTGTAGATTTAGAGAACTCTAAAATCAGGCGTTTGAGACCTGTTTGAACAAATGGCAGATATAAAAAAATAATCATTAAAATCACAATCAAACTGGACATAGAAGTCCTCCACAGATGGACAATGAGCTGATGAGGAACTCTTACACTGTGGACATGATGGAGAGAGAAATGAATTGGTGTCACAGCAGGCCGGATCCAGATCCACATTCTGAATGGAACTGAGCTGAACTCTTTAATATTTAAACCTCAGGGAGAAGAAGATCTGAACAAATGTTTGTGTCAGAAATGAAGCCTCAAAATGCTTCAAACTTTTTATACCAGTCTCTTCCAGAAGTTTAACGCAGGGTTTCCACACATCCTTTAAAACCTGGGAAATGATTTATTAATTTTCCAGTCATGGAAAACATTTGGAAAATGAGGGAGAAACTAAGTACTCTGGAAAAGCTTGAAATGTCCTGGAAAATTATTTATCTTTTTTTTAACTTGTTAGTGTAAAAAATCAAACAGGAAATGAAGTAAAAAGGTATTTGGTAAGTAAAGCAAACTCAGCTATAAAATATGAGTTGATAAAATTATGCAAGTTAAGAAATAAATTATACAGACCATGGTGACAAAAAGAAATCATAAAAAAAATGGAAAAATAAGTTTTTGGCCACCTAAAGAGTTAATCAACAAAATCTATTTGTAAAATGCAGAGTAAATAAAGATGAAAAATAAACCACAAATTTATTATAGTGAGACACGACATAACACCAGACTAAAAATACAGCTAGAAGATAATGTTCATGTTCAGTCTCTTCTAGAAGTTGTACATCCTTTAAAACCTGAGAAATTATTAATTAATTTTTCAGTCATGAAAAATATTTGGAAAACAAGGTCAAAAATAAAATGTCCTGAAAGATAATTACTCTCCTCTCTTCCTTGTTAGTGAACAAAAATCAAACATGAAATGTAGTAAAAATGTGTTTAATTTAGTGACTAAAGCACACAAAGCTATAAAATGTGAGATGATAAAATTATGCAACTAAAGAAATAAAATTTAACAAAAATGGCGACTCAAAGAAATCATGAAATATGTTTGTGCACTAAAACAGTTAATCAAAAATATATATTCAGATAAAAAGCAGAGTTAATAAAGATGAAAAACAGACATATAAACTAATTGTAAGACACGACATAACATCTGGACTAAAAAAGACGAGCAGCCCATTTTCATGCCAGAGAGTTAGAGATAAATAATTTTTAACTCCAGTTTGATTCGGTGGATCTAGTTTGAGATATCAGTCATCAGCTGTTAATCTTGTTTTTTAAAAGTCTGGATTAACCTGAGAATTATCCACAACAATATTGTGACTTCAGTTGGATTTGTGACTCTGGAATCTGTGAGTGTCGTTGATTTATTCTGGGATAAATTTGTAAGAATTTCTAAGAATGTCAGAGAATGTCTGATATTTCATAGATTTGTTAGATTGAAGATTAAACATGGGAATCTGTGTTAGGGTAAAAAATGTAAAGCACAGCTGTAGAAAAGGGGGGGGGGGGGGGGTCCTGGAAAAGTCCTGGAAAATGATTTCTATAATAGAGTGTGACCCCTGGAACAGTTCATAGATATTTAACATGAGCATAAAACATGCTGTAACCTCAGGAGAGTCTTTTTTTATTTCCATGCAGTTGAAATAGTTGAAACAGAATCTGAAGCTCCTGCAGTCAGTGATGTGCTGGACACAGAAAAATACCTTCAGATAAAAATGTGGTTATTCTTCATATCAGCAGGTTTGGATCTGAGCAGTGTTAACATACTGTGTGGCTCAAATGCTGCAGAGTTTTCTGGAAATGTTCAATCAGGTAATGTTCCAGTAAAGCCAGAGGCCAGCTGTCAGTCATAGTGGAGTGTTTGACAACATCCTTCAGGGAGAAAGTTCTAGACTTTAGGAAAGAGCAGTTCTGTCCCGCTCACTCATGGCTGTCTGCTTGTGCTCTTCTAAGTGTGTCTTGGATGTGCCACAGCCCCTCAGACAATGATGTGTTCATGTTCAGATGAACCAGAGGGGTTTTTATTTCAGAGTGAAGCTTTCAGAGACATGTGGCTCCTCACATCACAAAACTGGAAAACTTTACAGTCCCAGGAATGAGTTCTGTGCTTTGGATTCTCCTCACAGTTATTAGGACTTATATTCACATTAGGAGGAAGAGAAAAGGTTTATACTCATAATTAAAAAGGTTGATCTGGTTTGAGGCTGATATTATGTTGGTCGACTGCCCCAATAAACATTTAGATAAATTAAATGTTAAAAGACTTTGTTCACTTTAAAGTCAGGCCCTGCTGGTGTTTGTTGTAAAATGAGTTATGATGGCCTGACTTTATTTTTCTTTAATGTAGAGTGACTTCAGTACCATTAATTAAATGTGTTCTTTATGTCATCTTGTGTGATTTTTTTTATTAGGTGCCAGTTATCAATATCTATTAAGTTAATAAAACACAAACTATAGAATTTTTTTTTTTAAACTTATATTCAACAAAATGTCCCATCAGTGATGTTATTGTTCACTCATCATTTTCTGTCTGATGTAATTGTTCAGATTTTTAAGTGACTGTTAAACTTGGCTTGATGGAAAAAGGGAAGTAACAGAAATAAAACAAATATGGTTTAAATTAAAGTTATTTTTTATTAAAGAAAATGAAGCAAAGGAAACAAAATGAGGTTTAAAGGTCAAACTAAGAAATATTAGTAAAAATAAAATCCTCACAAACTGAAATTCAATTACCAAGAAATACAATAAACCTAAAAATCCTCAAACAAAGATAAAGTGACTTGAGGGTAAACAGGATTAAACCAACAGAAATAGAGTTAAACCAAGGCCCTGTCCTCACAGGAGCTCCAATATTACAGTCACAGGAGCTCCAGGAGCTTCTCAGCTAACAAAGATTGTTAAACTAACAGACGCAGGCTCTGCTGAGAAGCTCCCATTCTCAGGCTTCTGCAGCTTCTTCTGAAGGTGAACGGCTGTGGTCCTGCAGGCCGATTGGCTGCTGCAGCCTCCACAGCTGCTCCCAATCCTCCTGAAGATCTCTGCTCCTGTTTCCTCGCTCACACTCACAGTCAGGTTAGTGAGAGAGGAGGAACAGTGAGCCATAATCCTGAAGAAGATTTCCAGAGGCTTTGAATTTCAACATTATATCCAAAAGATTTGGACACTGTTGCTCCCAGCTGCTCCCTTTAGAAATCAGCTAAAGGCTTTAATCAAAGTGATAACAGGGCCAGAAGGATTTAGTTTTTGACAAAGTCCACAGTTTATATCCATGATCTGCATCATCAAGGCTTTAAACACGAACCTCATGACTTCGAGTCGTCTTCATGATAAAACCACATTCAGATGTAAAACAGCTTCATCTGTAATTCCACTGCCATGTTGATTATAAAACATTAATAAGACATTAACAGACAAAAATAAAAACTGACAGAGCATTTTAAAGTCTAATTCACTGGCTGCTGTGTCTTCTGGTCTGCAGATCTGAAAGTCTGTTATCTGTGCAGGTCTCTGTCTGAAACAGGCTGAACACAGAAAAGGAAATGCTGTGTTACTCTTTAAAGGAGAAGAATTGAAATTTAAATGTGTTGTTGGTTTAAAGCAGGACTAGAATGATGACAAAGATCACAGTAAGTTGATTTTTCACAGAAGAACACACAATAAACCAACAACTCAGTCATAAAGTTGTTGTGTTTGTAATGTTTGTGGACTGTTTTGAGATCTGGTGGTAAATGAGTTTCCCATGGGGATTAAAGAGATAATCTAATAAACTGAAGCAGCGGCTCATTCCAGACATTCTGTCAACAGTGGAAGAATCACAGTGACTGGAACTCTCTTTATTTTCATTCAGACATCTTCATTGTTCACCTACACTTTGCTTTTGTTGATGGTGTCAGTGTGCTGTGGTTCTTAATGTGTCTCGGTGCTGTGCTGTCCGGGGTGCTGATCCTGACACATGGCTCGGTTCAGCACCGCGGACAGCGCAAAAGCTCTCAGCCCCCAGTGCAGGTCACTTGAAGCTGACAGGGGTCTTATTTCAGTGACAGTGCCCAGGTCTGGCCTGATTCATGTGGGAGAGCTGCTCCTGTCTTCTACTTCATCAGTGATGAAGCAGAAATAACTCTGGGTTACTGTTTGTGCTGTGAGCATGCAGCCATGAGACCAAACGAGAAAATACATCACAGCCCCGTTAATCCAGATTCTGAGGTTTCAGTTTGTCCTATGAATCCACAGGCCATCAGAAGTTGGGTCTGGATTTGTGTGGAGGCTTCTTCTTAGTCGGCTCTGCTGCCTCAGCTGCTTCAGGATCCACCATGTTTCAGAGGTGACCTACAGTTCTCTGAGTCTCCACCACACCGACTGGATGCTTTTCAGATGCATGAGTTGGTATCCATGAAGCCTCCAGTGTTGGTTCAGCTGCTCCTGCAGTAAGACTGTGACATCCAGCCCGTCAGACTGAGCTTTCTGCCTGAACATCAGAGAGACTGGAGGAGCCTGTGCAGTGTGGAAAAACTATAACTAAGGCCATCCTCAGTTTGGGAAACATCAGTATTTCCCAGAGTCTCAAACCAAGAAGGTGGAGATAACAGATGAACTGCGATGGTGAGAGGACTTACAGACGTTTCCTTTTCTTTATCTTTTCTCAAAATGATGAGATCAGGGGTTTAATTTTGGATCAAGTGAATTCAATCAGCTTCCATAAACTTCTCCAGAGTCTGATGTTCCTGTGATTAATGAACACAAACCGCTGAGTGAGCTCCAGATTAGAGCTGCAGCTGACGGCTTTTCTCACTCTCTGATTCATCAACTAGTAATCTGACATAAGTGGACAAAATACTCCTTGCAATGGTCCTGTGGAGGGCGTATTAGCAGGTGAAGTAAACCCAAATAGTTATAAAACATTTTAAAAGACGTGTTTTCTTTCTTAAATCCGTTAAAATAACGTTTTGATAAACACAGAACTGCGCATGCGCAGAGCTCCACGGACCGGAAGTAGGAGCCGGAATGAGTACTGAGCATGCGCAGGTCTCTGTGTGTATCAAAACGTAATTTTAACGGATTTAAGAAAGAAAATACATCTTTTAAAATGTTTTATAACATCCTGATTTACTTTAGAGAGAGACTGAGTGACAGAGAGAGACTGAGTGACAGAGAGACTGAGTGACAGAGAGACTGAGTGACAGAGAGAGACTGAGTGACAGAGAGACTGAGTGACAGAGAGACTGAGTGACAGAGAGAGACTGAGTGACAGAGAGAGACTGAGTGACAGAGAGACTGAGTGACAGAGAGAGACTGAGTGACAGAGAGAGAGACTGAGGTGACAGAGAGACTGAGTGACAGAGAGACTGAGTGACAGAGAGACTGAGTGACAGAGAGAGACTGAGTGACAGAGAGAGACTGAGTGACAGAGAGACTGAGTGACAGAAAGACTGAGTGACAGAGAGACTGAGTGACAGAGAGAGACTGATTGATAGAGAGACTGAGTGACAGAGAGACTGAGTGACAGAGAGACTGAGTGACAAGAGAGAGACTAAGTGACAGAGAGAGACTGAGTGACAGAGAGACTGAGTGACAGAGAGAGACTGAGTGACAGAGAGACTGAGTGACAGAGAGACTGAGTGACAGACAGACTGAGTGACAGAGAGAGACTGAGTGACAGAGAGACTGAGTGACAGAGAGACTGAGTGACAGAGAGACTGAGTGACAGACAGACTGAGTGACAGAGAGACTGAGTGACAGAGAGAGACTGAGTGACAAGAGAGAGACTAAGTGACAGAGAGAGACTGAGTGACAGAGAGACTGAGTGACAGAGAGAGACTGATTGATAGAGAGACTGAGTGACAGAGAGACTGAGTGACAGAGACACTGAGTGACAAGAGAGAGACTAAGTGACAGAGAGAGACTGAGTGACAGAGAGACTGAGTGACAGAGAGAGACTGAGTGACAGAGAGACTGAGTGACAGAGAGACTGAGTGACAGAGAGACTGAGTGACAGAGAGAGACTGAGTGACAGAGAGACTGAGTGACAGAGAGAGACTGAGTGACAGAGAGAGACTGAGTGACAGAGAGACTGAGTGACAGAGAGACTGAGTGACAGAGAGAGACTGAGTGACAGAGAGAGACTGAGTGACAGAGAGAGACTGAGTGACAGAGAGAGACTGAGTGACAGAGAGACTGAGTGACAGAGAGAGACTGAGTGACAGAGAGACTGAGTGACAGAGAGACTGAGTGACAGAGAGACTGAGTGACAGAGAGAGACTGAGTGACAGAGAGACTGAGTGACAGAGAGACTGAGTGACAGAGAGACTGAGTGACAGAGAGACTGAGTGACAGAGAGAGACTGAGTGACAGAGAGAGACTGAGTGACAGAGAGACTGAGTGACAGAGACAGACTGAGTGACAGAGAGAGACTGAGTGACAGAGAGAGACTGAGTGACAGAGAGAGACTGAGTGACAGAGAGACTGAGTGACAGAGAGACTGGGTGACAGAGAGAGACTGAGTGACAGAGAGACTGAGTGACAGAGAGACTGAGTGACAGAGAGACTGAGTGACAGAGAGAGACTGAGTGACAGAGAGAGACTGAGTGACAGAGAGACTGAGTGACAGAGAGAGACTGAGTGACAGAGAGAGACTGAGTGACAGACAGACTGAGTGACAGAGAGACTGAGTGACAGAGAGAGACTGAGTGACAGAGAGACTGAGTGACAGAGAGACTGAGTGACAGAGACAGACTGAGTGACAGAGAGACTAATGACAGAGAGACACTGAATGACAGAGAGACTGAGTGACAGAGAGAGAGAAGTGACAGAGAGACTGAGTGACAGAGAGAGACTGAGTGACAGAGAGACTGAGTGACAGAGAGACTGAGTGACAGAGAGATTGAGTGACAGAGAGAGACTGAGTGACAGAGAGAGACTGAGTGACAGAGAGAGACTGAGTGACAGAGAGAGACTGAGTGACAGAGAGACTGAGTGACAGAGAGACTGAGTGACAGAGAGAGACTGAGTGACAGAGAGACTGAGTGACAGAGAGACTGCGTGACAGAGAGTCTCTGTGACAGATAGAGACTGATTGACAGAGAGAATGAGTGCCAGACAGAGACTGACTGACAGAGAGAGACTGAGTGACAGAGAGAGACTGAGACAGAGAGACTGAGTGACAGAGAGAGACTGAGTGACAGAGAGAGACTGAGTGACAGAGAGAGACTGAGTGACAGAGAGAGACTGAGTGACAGAGAGACTGAGTGACAGAGAGACTGAGTGACAGAGAGACTTAGTGACAGAGAGACTGAGTGACAGAGAGAGACTGAGTGACAGAGAGAATGAGTGACAGAGAGAGACTGAGTGACAGAGAGACTGAGTGACAGAGAGAGACTGATTGACAGAGAGAGACTGAGTGACAGAGAGAGACTGAGTGACAGAGAGATTGAGTGACTTATTTTATCGGGGACAGAGAGACTGAGTGACAGAGAGAGACTGAGTGACAGAGAGACTGAGTGACAGAGAGACTGAGTGACAGAGAGAGACTGAGTGACAGAGAGAGACTGAGTGACAGATAGAGACTGAGTGACAGAGAGACTGAGTGACAGAGAGACTTAGTGACAGAGAGAGACTGAGTGACAGAGAGACTGAGTGACAGAGAGAGACTGAGTGACAGAGAGAGACTGAGTGACAGAGAGAGACTGAGTGACAGAGAGACTGAGTGACAGAGAGAGACTGAGTGACAGAGAGAGACTGAGTGACAGAGAGACTGAGTGACAGAGAGACTGAGTGACAGAGAGAGATTGATTGCAAGAGAGACTGTGTGACAGAGAGAGAGAGTGACAGAGAGAGGAGTGACAGAGAGACTGAGTGACAGAGAGAGACTGAGTGACAGAGAGACTGAGTGACAGAGAGACTGAGTGACAGAGAGAGACTGAGTGACAGAGAGAGACTGAGTGACAGAGAGAGACTGAGTGACAGAGAGATTGAGTGACAGAGAGAGACTGAGTGACAGAGAGAGACTGAGTGACAGAGAGAGACTGAGTGACAGACAGACTGAGTGACAGAGAGACTTAGTGACAGAGAGACTGAGTGACAGAGAGAGACTGAGTGACAGAGAGAGACTGAGTGACAGAGAGACTGAGTGACAGAGAGACTGAGTGACAGAGAGAGACTGAGTGACAGAGAGTCTGAGTGACAGAGAGAGACTGAGTGACAGAGAGACTGAGTGACAGAGAGAGACTGAGTGACAGAGAGAGACTGAGTGACAGAGAGACTGAGTGACAGAGAGACTGAGTGACAGAGAGATTGAGTGACAGAGAGAGACTGAGTGACAGAGAAAGACTGAGTGACAGAGAGACTGAGTGACAGAGAGAGACTGAGTGACAGACAGACTGAGTGACAGAGAGACTTAGTGACAGAGAGACTGAGTGACAGAGAGAGACTGAGTGACAGAGAGAATGAGTGACAGAGAGACTGAGTGACAGAGAGACTGAGTGACAGAGAGAGACTGATTGACAGAGAGACTGAGTGACAGAGAGAGACTGAGTGACAGAGAGAGACTGAGTGACAGAGAGAGACTCAGTGACAGAGAGACTGAGTGACAGAGAGAGACTGAGTGACAGAGAGAGACTGATTGACAGAGAGACTGAGTGACAGAGGGACTGAGTGACAGAGAGACTGAGTGACAGAGAGAGACTGAGTGACAGAGAGAATGAGTGACAGAGAGACTGAGTGACAGAGAGACTGAGTGACAGAGAGACTGGAGTGACAGAGAGAGACTGAGTGACAGAGAGAGAGAGACTGAGTGACAGAGAGAGATTGATTGACAGAGAGACTGAGTGACAGAGAGAGACTGATTGACAGAGAGACTGAGTGACAGAGAGACTGAGTGACAGAGAGAGACTGAGTGACAGAGAGACTGAGTGACAGAGAGACTGAGTGACAGAGAGCCTGAGTGACAGAGAGACTGAGTGACAGAGAGACTGAGTGACAGAGAGACTGAGTGACAGAGAGACTGAATGACATAGAGACTGAGTGACAGAGAGACTGAGTGACAGAGAGAGACTGAGTGACAGAGAGAGACTGGGGGATAGAGAGACTGAGTGACAGAGAGACTGAGTGACAGAGAGAGACTGAGTGACAGAGAGAGACTGAGTGACAGAGAGACTGAGTGACAGAGAGAGACTGAGTGACAGAGAGACTGAGTGACAGAGAGAGACTGAGTGACAGAGAGAGACTGAGTGACAGAGAGAGACTGAGTGACAGAGAGAGACTGAGTGACAGAGAGAGACTGAGTGACAGAGAGAGACTGAGTGACAGAGAGAGACTGAGTGACAGAGAGACTGAGTGACAGAGAGACTGAGTGACAGAGAGAGAGACTGAGTGACAGAGAGAGAATGAGTGACAGAGAGAGACTGAGTGACAGAGAGAGACTGAGTGACAGAGAGAGACTGAGTGACAGAGAGAGACTGAGCGACAGAGAGAGACTGAGTGACAGAGAGACTGAGTGACAGAGAGACTGAGTGACAGAGAGAGACTGAGTGACAGAGAGAGACTGAGTGACAGAGACAGACTGAGTGACAGAGACTGAGTGACAGAGAGACTTAGTGACAGAGACAGACTGAGTGACAGAGAGATAGAGTGACAGAGAGAGACTGAGTGACAGAGAGAGACTGAGTGACAGAGAGCCTGAGTGACACAGAGAGACTGAGTGACACAGAGAGACTGAGTGACAGAGAGACTGAGTGACAGAAAGAGACTGAGTGACAGAGAGAATGAGTGACAGAGAGACTGAGTGACAGAGAGACTGAGTGACAGAGAGAGACTGAGTGACAGAGAGACTGAGTGACAGAGAGAGACTGAGTGACAGAGAGACTGAGTGACAGAGAGACTGAGTGACAGAGAGAGACTGAGTGACAGAGAGAGACTGAGTGACAGAGAGACTGAGTGACAGAGAGAGACTGAGTGACAGAGAGAGACTGAGTGACAGAGAGACTGAGTGACAGAGAGAGACTGAGTGACAGAGAGAGACTGAGTGACAGAGAGAGACTGAGTGACAGAGAGAGACTGAGTGACAGAGAGACTGAGTGACAGAGAGAGACTGAGTGACAGAGAGACTGAGTGACAGAGAGAGACTGAGTGACAGAGAGAGACTGAGTGACAGAGAGACTGAGTGACAGAGAGACTGAGTGACAGAGAGACTGAGTGACAGAGAGACTGAGTGACAGAGAGAGACTGAGTGACAGAGGGAGACTGAGTGACAGAGAGACTGAGTGACAGAGAGACTGAGTGACAGAGAGAGACTGAGTGACAGAGGGAGACTGAATGACAGAGAGACTGAGTGACAGAGAGACTGAGTGACAGAGAGACTGAGTGACAGAGAGAGACTGAGTGACAGAGAGAGACTGAGTGACAGAGAGAGACTGAGTGACAGAGAGAGACTGAGTGACAGAGAGACTGAGTGACAGAGAGACTGAGTGACAGAGAGAGACTGAGTGACAGAGAGACTGAGTGACAGAGAGAGACTGAGTGACAGAGAGAGACTGAGTGACAGAGAGAGACTGAGTGACAGAGAGACTGAGTGACAGAGAGACTGAGTGACAGAGAGAGACTGAGTGACAGAGAGACTGAGTGACAGAGAGACTGAGTGACAGAGACAGACTGAGTGACAGAGAGAGACTGAGTGACAGAGAGACTGAGTGACAGAGAGAGAGACTGAGTGACAGAGAGAGACTGTGACAGAGAGACTGAGTGACAGAGAGACTGTGTGACAGAGAGAGACTGAGTGACAGAGAGAGACTGAGTGACAGAGAGACTGAGTGACAGAGAGAGACTGAGTGACAGAGAGAGACTGAGTGACAGAGAGAGACTGAGTGACAGAGAGAGACTGATTGACAGAGAGACTGAGTGACAGAGAGAGACTGAGTGACAGAGAGACTGAGTGACAGAGAGAGACTGAGTGACAGAGAGACTGAGTGACAGAGAGACTGAGTGACAGAGAGACTGAGTGACAGAGAGAGACTGAGTGACAGAGAGAGACTGAGTGACAGAGAGACTGAGTGACAGAGAGACTGAGTGACAGAGAGACTGAGTGACAGAGAGAGACTGAGTGACAGAGAGAGACTGAGTGACAGAGAGAATGAGTGACAGAGAGACTGAGTGACAGAGAGACTGAGTGACAGAGAGAGACTGAGTGACAGAGAGAGACTGAGTGACAGAGAGAGAGTGACAGAGAGACTGAGTGACAGAGAGAGACTGAGTGACAGAGAGACTGAGTGACAGAGAGAACTGAGTGACAGAGAGACTGAGTGACAGAGAGAGACTGAGTGACAGAGAGAGACTGAGTGACAGAGAGAGACTGATTGGACAGAGAGACTGAGTGACAGAGAGAGACTGATTGACAGAGAGACTGAGTGACAGAGAGAGACTCAGTGACAGAGAGAGACTGAGTGACAGAGAGAGACTGAGTGACAGAGAGACTGAGTGACAGAGAGACTGAGTGACAGAGAGAGACTGAGTGACAGAGAGAGACTGAGTGACAGAGAGACTGAGTGACAGAGAGACTGAGTGACAGAGAGAGACTGAGTGACAGAGAGACTGAGTGACAGAGAGAGACTGAGTGACTGAGAGAGACTGAGTGACAGAGAGAGACTGAGTGACAGAGAGACTGAGTGACAGAGAGAGACTGAGTGACAGAGAGAAAGAGTGACAGAGAGACTGAGTGACAGAGAGAGACTGAGTGACAGAGAGACTGAGTGACAGAGAGAGACTGAGTGACAGAGAGAGACTGAGTGACAGAGAGACTGAGTGACAGAGAGAGACTGAGTGACAGAGAGAACTGAGTGACAGAGAGACTGAGTGACAGAGAGAGACTGAGTGACAGAGAGACTGAGTGACAGAGAGAGACTCAGTGACAGAGAGAGACTGAGTGACAGAGAGACTGAGTGACAGAGAGAGACTGAGTGACAGAGAGACTGAGTGACAGAGAGACTGAGTGACAGAGAGAGACTGAGTGACAGAGAGACTGAGTGACAGAGAGACTGAGTGACAGAGAGAGGCTGAGTGATAGAGAGACTGAGTGACAGAGAGAGACTGAGTGACTGAGAGAGACTGAGTGACAGAGAGACTGAGTGACAGAGACTGAGTGAGGACAGAGAGTGACAGAGAGAGACTGAGTGACAGAGAGAGACTGATTGACAGAGAGACTGAGTGACAGAGAGAGACTGAGTGACAGAGAGAGACTGAGTGACAGAGAGACTGAGTGACAGAGAGAGACTGATTGACAGAGAGACTGAGTGACAGAGAGAGACTGAGTGACAGAGAGACTGAGTGACAGAGAGAGACTGAGTGACAGAGAGACTGAGTGACAGAGAGACTGAGTGACAGAGAGAGACTGAGTGACAGAGAGAGACTGAGTGACAGAGAGACTGAGTGACAGAGAGACTGAGTGACAGAGAGAGACTGAGTGACAGAGAGACTGAGTGACAGAGAGAGAGAGTGACAGAGAGAGAGAGTGACAGAGAGAGACTTAGCGACAGAGAGAGACTGAGTGACAGAGAGACTGAGTGACAGAGAGACTGAGTGACAGAGAGAGACTGAGTGACAGAGAGACTGAGTGACAGAGAGACTGAGTGACAGAGAGAGACTGAGTGACAGAGAGACTGGAGTGACAGAGAGAGAGAGACTGAGTGACAGAGACTGAGTGACAGAGAGCCTGAGTGACAGAGAGAGACTGAGTGACAGAGACTGAGTGACAGAGAGAGACTGAGTGACAGAGAGAGACTGAGTGACAGAGAGACTGAGTGACAGAGAGAGACTGAGTGACAGAGAGAGACTGAGTGACAGACAGACTGAGTGACAGAGAGAGACTGAGTGACAGAGAGAGACTGGAGTGACAGAGAAAGACTGAGTGACAGAGAGAGACTGAGTGACAGAGAGACTGAGTGACAGAGACAGACTGAGTGACAGAGACAGACTGAGTGACAGAGAGAGACTGAGTGACAGAGAGACTGAGTGACAGAGAGAGACTGAGTGACAGAGAGAGACTGAGTGACAGAGAGACTGAGTGACAGAGAGACTGAGTGACAGAGAGAGACTGAGTGACAGAGAGAGACTGAGTGACAGAGAGACTGAGTGACAGAGAGAGACTGAGTGACAGAGAGAGACTCAGTGACAGAGAGAGACTGAGTGACAGAGAGAGACTGAGTGACAGAGAGAGACTGATTGACAGAGAGACTGAGTGACAGAGGGACTGAGTGACAGAGAGACTGAGTGACAGAGAGAGACTGAGTGACAGAGAGAATGAGTGACAGAGAGACTGAGTGACAGAGAGAGACTGATTGACAGAGAGACTGAGTGACAGAGAGAGACTCAGTGACAGAGAGAGACTCAGTGACAGAGAGAGATTGATTGACAGAGAGAGTGAGTGACAGAGAGAGACTGATTGACAGAGAGACTGAGTGACAGAGAGAGACTGAGTGACAGAGAGAGACTGAGTGACAGAGAGACTGAGTGACAGAGAGAGACTGATTGACAGAGAGACTGAGTGACAGAGAGAGACTGAGTGATAGAGAGACTGAGTGACAGAGAGACTGAGTGACAGAGAGAGACTGAGTGACAGAGAGAGATGAGTGACAGAGAGACTGGAGTGACAGAGAGACTGAGTGACAGAGAGAGACTGAGTGACAGAGAGAGACTGGAGTGACAGAGAGAGACTGAGTGACAGAGAGACTGAGTGACAGAGAGACTTAGTGACAGAGAGACTGAGTGACAGAGAGACTGAGTGACAGAGAGAGACTGAGTGACAGAGAGAGACTGAGTGACAGAGAGACTGAGTGACAGAGAGACGGTGAGTGGACACTAGAGAGAGACTGAGAGGACAGAGAGAGAGACTGAGTGACAGAGAGAGACTGGATGTGGAGACTGGTGTGGAGTGACTGGAGGAGTGGAGGAGAGACTGTGACAGAGGACTGAGAGACTGAGTGACAGAGAGAGAGACGGAGTGACAGAGGGATTGGAGTGACAGAGACTGGTGACAGAGACTGAGTGACAGAGAGAGACTAGTGACAGAGACTGGTGGCAGATGAGACTAGTGACATTACCCTTAAAGGAAAAAAGTATGCTTTTGTAGTCCCATATGTTGTTAAAAGCCTCCAGATCTTCCATTTTTAAATAGTACCTGTACTCCAACAGTATTCTTGCCCTTACAAGGTTCTTAAACACTGAGACACAATCACATCTCTGTCCTTTTTGTACCCTTTCTTTTCTGCTTAAATAAACTGCCATCTTAGCTTGGCCAAAAAGGAAATTAATCAGCCGACCTTTCTTCTTCTTTTTTTTTCTGTAGGAAAAACCAAAAATAAACATCTGGTCAGTAAAATGTTCTTCCAAAGATTCCAGTATTCCCTTCAGTAACCCAAACAACTGCTTTAATCTGGCACACTGTAGAAAACAATGAAATATGGTTTCCCTTTCTGAGCAAAAAGGACAGTTATCACTTATTTCAGGGTTCAACACTGAAACAAAAGCATTGACTGCTACAATTCCATGAAGGACACGCCATTGCAGGTCACCCGTACCCTTAGTTAATGGTGGTTTGTATAGCAAGCTCCACTCAGGCTTTACTCCTGATTTAACTTTTAAATGCTCTCTCCATGGTGTATCTGGTCTCTCTTTAAGTTTATATTTATTCAAAGCCTTGACACACCCCTTATAAAACATTTTCCCTTTTACACAGTCCAAAGGTATCCACGCCTCATTGTTGACCTCTGGCAGAGAGCACAGACCTTTACTTTCTGTCAGCTTTGGCCTGATGCACATCTTAGGAAAATCATCCAAGTCATCAGGTAGTAATTGTCCCGCGAACCATTTTTGAAGAAGAACTTTATCCTCAAGAGGCAGCACCTTCCGAAACTTCTCCAAGAGCAGTCCAACCACTCGTACAGACCTGACCTTCAGTCCAGTGGCAAGGGTCACCGCATTGTCCAGATTGTCTCCTGCCAGTTCACATACATGTTGGACAGTTTTTATTCCATTCTTTTTCAGAGTTTCAGACATTGTTGGTACGTCTTCCAAAAAACTGCCCAAACGAGAGCCCCACAGGATTGGCTCCTTTAACAGCCAGTGCAGAGATGTATTTGGGCCCAGTCGACCAGTTTCCAACAGTCCCCAAGTTTTAACAAGACTTTTGTAGAAAGGTGGCAAACCATTTGAGTTCAAAACTGTGCAATTCATGGTAAAAAGAGGCTTCCCAATACCTAAATTACCAACTTTACCCAAAATATGCTCTGCTACATGCCTCCAGGATAAGCTTAGGGGTCCATAGAGGAAGCTCTGGATGAACTGTAACCTAAAAGCTGCCTTCCTACTTTCTAAATGAACCAAACCCTGACCCCCTTCTTCTTTTGGCATAAACAAAACACTCTGGGGTATCCAGTGCAGTCTATCCCAAAAGAAGTTAACAATTATTCTCTGCAGTTTCACTAACAGGTTAGCAGGAGGCTCCAAAACTGAAAGACGGTGCCACAAACTAGTGGCCACCAGATTGTTAATAATAAGTATGCGGCCCCTATAGGACATTCGAGGCAAAAGCCACTGCCATTTTTTTAACCTACCTTCTACCTTTTCTACCAACCCTTCCCAGTTTTTTAAAACTTCAGAAGGACTACCTAAATGAACACCCAAATACTTTATCCCCTGTGTGACCCATCTGAAACCATCAGGTAATACTGGTTCATTACCTTGCCACTTACCCACTAGCAAGGCTGTGCTTTTATTCCAGTTGACCCTGGAAGAGGAAAGTTCCCCATAACATTCTGTGATATTCACAAGCTTTTCAACATCATTGCTATCTTTGACAGCAACGATGATGTCATCTGCAAAGGCTGAAAGACACATTGGTGAAAGACAATCATTAATTTTAACTCCAGTTAACTCTTTTCTAATCTGGCATAGCATGGGTTCAATAGCAATAGAGTAAAGCATGCCAGACATAGCACAGCCTTGCCTTATACCCCTATTAACACTGAAGGGAGCACTCAGACCACCATTAACTTTCAATATACTTTCAATGTCACAATACAAGGTTTTCATCATAGCAATGAATATGGGAGAGAAACCAAATGCCACAAAAGTGTTCCACAAAAACTGATGCTCTACTCGATCAAATGCCTTCTCCTGGTCCAGGGAAATGAGACCAAATTTAACATCTACAGAGCCAGAGACTTCCAAATAATCTCTGATAAGAGATATATTATCTCTAATCAATCTGCCAGGGATGCAGTAGGACTGATCTGGATGTACTATCTGCTCCATCACTTTTTTTAACCTGTTAGCCAAAGCTTTGGAGAAAATCTTATAGTCAGTACACAACAGACTCACTGGTCTCCAGTTCTTGATTTCACAGAGGTCCCCTTTTTTAGGTAAAAGAGTGAGAACAGCTCTCCGACAACTCAGAGGCAATCTGCCCTTGAACACACTGTCTCTGATCACCTCCAACAAATCTTTTCCCAATATAGGCCAAAAAGATTTATAGAAATCTACAGGAAGACCATCTATTCCTGGAGCCTTGCTATTTTCCATTGCCATCAGTGCCTCCTGCAGCTCCTGCAGTGTCAGCTGGCGCATTAGATCAGCATTTTCCTCAGCTGTTACATGTGGCAGATGAGTCAGAAATTGCTGTGACCTTGACACGTTCTCTTGATATTCACTTTTATATAGATCTGAGAAGAAATCCACAGCTCTTTTCCTGATTTCAGATGAATCTGTAAGCTCAGTGCCATCAGCTGATCTAATGCAATGCATAAGTCTGTTCTGACCATTTTTCTTTTCAAGACTGAAAAAAAACTTTGATGGAGCATCCATTTCACTGATATTTTGAAAACGTGATCGCACTAATGCCCCCTGTGCTCTCATCCCCAGCAGATCTGCCAAAGCAGTTCTTTTTAATTTGAGTGCCTTAAAATGGCCTCCACCTCCAGTGGATCCACATAAAGTCTGTAGATCCACAATTTCAGTCTCTAAACCTTTAATTGATTCTATAACCTCTTTGGTGACATTAAAAGTATATTGTTTACAAAACTGTTGAATTTTTATTTTTCCAATGTCCCACCATTGCTGTATTGATGAAAATTGACTCTTTCTAGTCTGCCATTGTTTCCAAAACAACCCAAAACATCTCTTAAACCTCCCATCGTTTATTAGAGCTGTGTTAAAGTGCCAGTAAGCACTCTTTGGCTTTACTCCATTTACAAAAACATTTCCTATTAACAGAGAGTGATCTGAAAAACCCACTGGGCTCAAGAAACAAGACTTAAAGATCTGCAACTGATGCTCAAAACAATAAAATCTATCTAATCTTGCTAAAGAGATGTAATCATCCCGAGCATGTGCCCATGAAAATTGCCTGGTGCTCCCATGCTTGGAGCGCCACACATCAGCTAATTCATAAGTTTCTATGATACGTTTTAGAATGAACTTTGAATGCGCATTAGGCTCAATATGATTCCTATCCAAATCATCAACTGTGCAATTAAAGTCTCCTCCCAGAAAGAGATAATCTGTTGAGGCACAACCTAAGAGTGTGCTTGCTAGTTTTTCAAGAAAAACACATCTTTCACTTGGAATCACTGGAGCATAAACATTAAGCAGAACTAAGGTTGATTTTTCATATCTGGCAATCACTTTTAGTAATCTTCCTGGCACAATCTCTTCAGAGTCAACAGTCACAGGTAGAAAATTCTTAGAGAAAAGAACTGCTACTCCAGCACTTAAATTATTCTTGTGACTTAGAATAACATCACCCTCCCATTCTCTCTTCCACTCTACTTCATTTTCATTATTGCTATGGGTTTCTTGAGCAAAAGCAATATCAATGCATTTTGTTTTAAGAAGTTCATAGAACATAGTTCTTTTTTTTACATCTCTTGCTCCATTAAGATTTAGAGATGAAATCTTGAAACTACTCATGAAAAAATACAAACTAATTGAGAGAAAAAAATATGCAGAACATGTTTTCTTCTGCTCTTTACATTTTTTATTCATTAGTTATTTGTGCCTTTACCTTCTGTACCAGTTTTCTGAGGCGGTACACCTCAGTGTGTTTCAGACTATCATCCCCTCTCTGTCTCATCAGCCATCTAGAAGACTCTATAAATAGGGATTGATTAGGAAAGAAGTCCTCCACATTTACATCTCTCTTCCCTTTGGTTAAATGAAGGAAGCTACGAATTTGATCTAAGCTGTATCCATTACTCTTTTGTCCATCGGGGATGGGAGAATCAGAGAGTTCTCTCTCACTATCAGTTTCAGGAAAATCCTCTGAATCACTCTCCTGCTTTTCTGCGTTATCATTTGAAGGCATTTTCTTTAGTTTTAGACCTTTAGACTCTGATTTATTTTTTCTCTTTGATTTTGGCACTTTGAAAAGATTATCATCATCTCTCATTGTTTTTTCTCCTTCATTTATTAACTCATCAATGTTCATTTCCTCATGTTCCTCCCCTTCAACACTGATCTGACTCTGATTAAGTGGCGCGGCTGCAGAGGTGGTAGCAAGCTCTCTGTCCGGCTGCATGTCTGGCTGCTCAGCCACTGTCTCACTCTGCACCCCTTCAGTGTCTGCCAGGTCTCCCCTCTCTGCACCTCCAGCACCCTCCTCACTTTGAGCCGGCTCTGCCTCCGCCTCTGCCACCTGAACCGGTTCTGCCTCTGGTTCTCGACCCTTTTCAGGACAGTTTCGAACTAAGTGCCCCTCCTGCCCACAACCAAAACATTTCATGGTTTCAGTAGTCGCAAAGATAGTGTAGTCATATCCATCCACCTTGAATTTCATTGCCACATTCAACTCATCACAGTCATTCTTTAAAATCATGTACACTTGTCTCCTAAAAGACACGACATGCTTTAACTTAGCGGACTTACATCCGGACGGAAGCATTTTCATTGCCGACACAATCTGCCCGTGACGCAAAAGCTCTCTCTCTAAAACTTCATCACTGATAAACGGTGGTAAGTTAGACAGGATAATCTTCCTTGCTGGATTTGCCAGAGGAAACACTGTAACGTGAGTGTCTCTAACAACAATGCCACGCTCAACAACAGTGTTCACTTTATCAATGGAATCCAAAAACATTACAACTGCGCTGTTCATCCTTGAAGCAGCTTTAACGCTGTCATATCCAATCAACTCTCCTACAGCCAAGCCACAATCCTCCACCGAGTACTCCACTCCGACAGGTATTTTAATACCATGCCGACGGGAAAGGTTTCTCAATCCGGCATGCATGTTACCAGGCTCTCCTGCCTTAGCACACAGCCACACTCTGGCTGCTGCCGTGCAGTACGCCGCTCAGCCCCCCCGTTAACCCCAACAGTGCTTGTGGAAAAAAACAGTGAACAGTAAAGAAAAGTTGTGACAGTCACCAGTGATGTTTTATGATTTAACAGACCTTTAGAATTTTGGAAAAAACAAAATGAATGAGAATGAGTGACAGAGAGACTGAGTGACAGAGAGACTGAGTGACAGAGAGACTGAGTGACAGAGAGAGACTGAGTGACAGAGAGAGACTGAGTGACAGACAGACTGAGTGACAGAGAGACTGAGTGACAGAGAGAGACTGAGTGACAAGAGAGAGACTAAGTGACAGAGAGAGACTGAGTGACAGAGAGAGACTGAGTGACAGAGAGAATGAGTGACAGAGAGACTGAGTGACAGAGAGACTGAGTGACAGAGAGAGACTGAGTGACAGAGAGAATGAGTGACAGAGAGAGACTGAGTGACAGAGAGAGACTGAGTGACAGAGAGAGACTGAGTGACAGAGAGACTGAGGACAGAGAGACTGAGTGACAGAGAGAGACTGAGTGACACAGAGAGACTGAGTGACAGACAGACTGAGTGACAGAGAGACTGAGTGACAGAGAGAGACTGAGTGACAGAGAGAGACTAAGTGACAGAGAGAGACTGAGTGACAGAGAGAGACTGAGTGACAGAGAGAGACTGAGTGACAGAGAGACTGAGTGACAGAGAGACTGAGTGACAGAGAGAGAGACTGAGTGACAGAGAGAGACTGAGTGACAGAGAGAATGAGTGACAGAGAGAGACTGAGTGACAGAGAGAGACTGAGTGACAGAGAGAGACTGAGTGACAGAGAGAGACTGATTGACAGAGAGACTGAGTGACAGAGAGAGACTGATTGACAGAGAGACTGAGTGACAGAGACAGACTGAGTGACAGAGAGAGACTGAGTGACAGAGAGAGACTGAGTGACAGAAAGAGGCTGAGTGACAGAGAGACTGAGAGACAGAGAGAGACTCAGTGACAGAGAGAGAGACTGAGTGACAGAGAGAGAGATGACAGAGAGAGACTGAGTGACAGAGAGAGACTGAGTGACAGAGAGAGACTGAGTGACAGAGAGACTGAGTGACAGAGAGAGACTCAGTGACAGAGAGAAAGAGTGACAGAGAGAGACTGAGTGACAGAGAGACTGAGTGACAGAGAGAGACTCAGTGACAGAGAGAGACTGCGTGACAGAGAGACTGAGTGACAGAGAGAGACTGAGTGACAGAGAGAATGAGTGACAGAGAGACTGAGTGACAGAGAGAGACTGAGTGACAGAGAGACTGAGTGACAGAGAGAGACTCAGTGACAGAGAGAGACTGAGTGACAGAGAGAGACTGAGTGACAGAGAGAGACTGAGTGACAGAGAGACTGAGTGACAGAGAGAGACTGATTGACAGAGAGACTGAGTGACAGAGAGAGACTGAGTGACAGAGAGACTGAGTGACAGAGAGATTGAGTGACAGAGAGAGACTGAGTGACAAAGAGAGACTGAGTGACAGAGAGACTGAGTGACAGAGAGAGACTGAGTGACAGAGAGACTGATTGACAGAGAGACTGAGTGACAGAGAGAGACTCAGTGACAGAGAGAGACTGAGTGACAGAGAGAGACTGAGTGACAGAGAGACTGAGTGACAGAGAGACTGAGTGACAGAGAGAGACTGATTGACAGAGAGACTGAGTGACAGAGAGAGACTGATTGACAGAGAGACTGAGTGACAGAGAGAGACTGAGTGACAGAGAGACTGAGTGACAGAGAGAGACTGAGTGACATAGAGAGACTGAGTGACAGAGAGACTGAGTGACAGAGAGACTGAGTGACAGAGAGAGACTGAGTGACAGAGAGAGACTGAGTGACAGAGAGACTGAGTGACAGAGAGACTGAGTGACAGAGAGAGACTGAGTGACAGAGAGACTGGGGGACAGAGAGAGAGTGAGTGACAGAGAGACTGAGTGACAGAGAGACTGAGTGACAGAGAGAGACTGAGTGACAGAGAGAGACTGAGTGACAGAGAGAGACTTAGCGACAGAGAGAGACTGAGTGACAGAGAGACTGAGTGACAGAGAGACTGAGTGACAGAGAGACTGAGTGACAGAGAGAGACTGAGTGACAGAGAGACTGAGTGACAGAGAGACTGAGTGACAGAGAGAGACTGGGTGACAGAGAGACTGAGTGACAGAGAGAGACTGAGTGACAGAGAGACTGAGTGACAGAGAGACTGAGTGACAGAGACAGACTGAGTGACAGAGAGAGACTGAGTGACAGAGAGACTGAGTGACAGAGAGAGACTGAGTGACAGAGAGACTGAGTGACAGAGAGACTGAGTGACAGAGAGAGACTGAGTGACAGAGAGAGACTGAGTGACAGAGAGACTGAGTGACAGAGAGAGACTGAGTGACAGAGACAGACTGAGTGACAGAGAGAGACTGAGTGACAGAGAGACTGAGAGACACAGACACTGAGTGACAGAGAGAGACTGACTGACAGAGAGAGAGAGACTGAGTGACAGAGAGACTGAGTGACAGAGAGAGACTGAGTGACAGAGAGAGACTGAGTGAAAGAGAGACTGAGTGACAGAGAGAGACTGAGTGACAGAGAGACTGAGAGACAGAGAGACTGAGTGACAGAGAGAGACTGAGTGACAGAGAGACTGAGTGACAGAGAGAGACTGAGTGACAGAGAGAGACTGAGTGACAGAGAGAGACTGAGTGACAGAGAGACTGAGAGACAGAGAGACTGAGTGACAGAGAGAGACTGAGTGAAAGAGAGACTGAGTGACAGAGAGAGACTGAGTGAAAGAGAGACTGAGTGACAGAGAGAGACTGAGTGACAGAGAGAGACTGAGTGAAAGAGAGACTGAGTGACAGAGAGAGACTGCGTGAGAGAGAGTGACTGAGTGACAGAGAGACTGAGTGACAGAGAGACTGTTTGACAGAGAGAGACTGAGTGACAGAGAGACTGAGTGACAGAGAGACTGAGTGACAGAGAGAGACTGAGTGACAGAGAGACTGAGTGACAGAGAGAGACTGAGTGATACAGAGACTGAGTGACAGAGAGAGACTGAGTGACAGAGAGAGACTGAGTGACAGAGAGAGACTGAGTGACAGAGAGAGATTGAAAATTAAAATTGAAAAAATCAAGCCCAGACCTCAAGTTTCAAATCGTTTGGCCCATTTTTGTCGCAACAGTGAGCCGTAAAAGTCTGAACTTCTGAGCAGATGGCAGGGTGAAGCACCTAAGCAGTGATTTTTAATGAATGTAAGGGATATAATGAATTATACTCTAAGTGTGTGTAACTGGTCTGAAAAGCTAAGCAGCTTTCTGATTGGCCAGGATCCTTCTCTAAATTTGGGTTTCTTTTAATGATCAAAAACTCACCCATATTCATTGAAATTTGAATTAATTGATTAATTGGTTAAGGGGCGGAGCTGAGAGCGGACCCGTTAGTCCGCATGCTCAGTCTGCGTGTGAGGAGAGTGAGAGTAACAGGCACCGCCCACAGAGCAGAATTGGCCCTTGGATCGAGTTTGAGACGTGAGTAATAATTCTTTTATATAATTTTAATTATTTAAATTTGTTTAATTTGCTTTATCTCGACGTCTTTCACTGGTTAATGCTTCGTGCTGCAGCCGTAGGCCTTCAGTGAGTTTAATCATGAAAAACACGTCATTAAACGGTTATTAATCTGCTAAATCTGGACATTATTAACAAGTATGAGCTTTATTAATGAGGATACTACTGTTTTATGACAGAATCTGTGGTGTTTTTTATTTATAAAAGCTAAAATGCTACATTTAATGCTCCGTTGATGCTGCAGCCGTAGGCCTTCAGTGAGTTTAATCATGAAAAACACGTCATTAAACGGTTATTAATCTGCTAAATCTCAACTTTATTAACATTTTAAAGATTGTGAATATTTACAGAAATTATTATTTTTAATTATTTATTTTTTTTAATGCTGAAATCGGACGTTTAAGTGTCCATTGATCACTTGCTGCATCTGTGTGCCCGGTTATTTTATTAATTGTTTTCTCTTTTTTCCTTTCAGAAAATGACAAAAACGAAGGAGATGGGGGAGTGCCCCCTTTGCCAAAAGAGGCTTCAAGGTGTCGCCAAACACCTTAAAAATTTCCACTCCATCCAAAATTCCAAGGAGAGGGAAATTTTAAATAAGCTGGCCACGGGCCGCATCCGCTTGGGTGGCGGAGTGTGCCCGCTGGTGCGGTGCAACACACATGTGTTGCACCTGGAGAAGCACCTGCGGGCACACGATGATGCCACCCAGCGGCGCATTGACCATGAGGTGTCCCGGCTGAAGAGGGAGACTGGCGTGGCCCAGCTGGCAGCCCTGAGGGCTTCCAACCCGGCCCCTCCTCTGGTGAGCCGGTTAGACCTGGCAGCTGAGGAGGATGATCCAGAGGAGGGGCCAGCTCCCGGATGTCCTGGATGTGCTGCCTTACGCCAGCACATCCAGGACCAAGATGAGGTCATCTGTGACTTGAGGCAGGAGGTCCTCAGGGTGTGGATCAAAGAACCCACATCAAAGTTTCTTCTCATTCACTCTCACTAAGAACTCTACTAGAAATGTCTTTCTCACTTTCTCCACAGCTGCAAAACCAACAAGGGCAGGTGAGGCGGAGGAGGTGGAGGCCCGCCCAGCCGCCGCAGCCCGCCCAGCCGCCGCAGCCCGCCCAGCCGCCGCAGCCTGCCCAGCCACCGCAGCCGCCTCACCTGCCCCAGCCGCCCCAGCTCCCTTCAAGCCCCTCCTCAACCGAGGACTCCTCAGAGGAGGGGCCTGCACCGCCGCAGCCCAGGCCGCAGCCCAGGCCGCAGCCCAGGCCGCAGCCCAGGCCGCAGCCTAAGCCCGAGCCCGAGCCTGAGCCTGAGCCAGCCCAGCCCCAGCCCCAGCCACCGCAACGGCCTTCAGACAAGCCAGGGGAGGGTGGAGCACCTCCAGCCAAGAGGGCTAAAAAAACCAAGCACCTGGAGGTAAGGAAAAGTAGAATAGAATGTGATAAGATAGAACAGAGTAGAATAGATGAGAGTAGAAAAGTATACAACAGTTTATCACACAAAGCTTTTCACTCATTTTCCAGCCGAGCAGGGAGGAGGCTCGGTACAGCTCCTCGAGGCCGAGGACCTCTCCCTTCCCGGAGCAGAAGACCAAGGGGGACCAAGAGAGCTCCAGCGAATAGGTGAGCGAGGCGCTTAGTTCGTGGCAGATGGTAACCATACTTACCGAGAGGAGAGAAAAGAAAAGACTTTTGAGCATACTTCATGTTTACAATTTTGACATGTTTTTGTCTTTTAGGAGGGGGACCAGAGTGTCAGTGTCCAGGAGGCCATCCAGGACATCCTGGAGGCCCAGAGGCTGGAAGCAGTCAGTGACAGGAAGTTTTAAAGCTATGATGTGCAATGTTTGATAATACAAAAACAACTCAACACAAATCTGTCTGGATAGGGTTAGGAGGTCCTAGTAAGTTGAAACCTCCTAGTTGATAGAATGTCCCAGTTCACATTCACTGAGCTGAATCTCAACCTCTTACCTCCTGGCCCAGAAGGTAAAAAAAAAGGTGGGCCTGTCACCGAGAAAACTCCAGGCCAAGATCTCCGGGCCAGAGGTCCTCGTTCAGGACCTTTATAAATAGTTCAGTGTTAAAAAAAAATTGTTCCATGTGTTTTTATTGTTATTTATTGTTATTGTTTTACATAGTTTTTTATTGTAAATAGTTTTTAAAAAAAATATTGAAATTGGTTTCTTTTTGAGAATTTTTTGTGATTGTTATTGTTATTAATATATATATGTTCTGGTAAATAGTTTTTGAAAAAATTGAAATTTGTGTTTTCTATTTTTTGATGATTTTTTTTGCAATTTTTAATTTGAATTAAAATTATATATATATATAATATATATATATATATAATATATTGTTTTGATTGAAGATACTCTCATGTCTTTATTCATAGAAGTAAGGTCTTATGTTCCAAATTGACTAAGTCATTTTTGTACCGTTTTCCAATTGAAAAATCCACAAAATGACTTCGTCAATCCATGACATAGTTACCATGTCCAATTGAAAAAGTCCATGAAAAGGACTTAGTCAACTTCGAACACCACATAGATGTACATCAATGGTTGATTGATTTCGGGCGACTTTTCCAATTCAAAAGTCACCCGAAATGACTTGGTCAACTTCGAACACCACATAGATGCACATCAATGGGTTGATTCATTTTGGGTGACTTTTCCCATTCAAAATGTCGCCCAAAATCAATCAACCATGGACCTCAAATGTGATGTCCCAAATTGACTAAGTCATTTTGGCCTACTTTTCCCATTGAAGAAGCAGCCCAAAATGACTGAATCACTAAGTCATTTTGGGCTGCTTCTTCAATGGGAAAAGTAGGCCAAAATGAAGTCATTCTGGGCTACTTTCCCTATTCAAAATGAAGCCACCATAATGTGGCTTCATTCACAAACTTCCCACAGCACACAATACTAACCGAATGAATGAATCACAACTAGTGCTGTCAGGCGATTAAAAAAATTAATTAATTACAGGATTTGTAATTAATTAATCCAATTAATCACATTTTAATCTCACATCTGCTTTCAGTCCCCACATACAGAATTTGAATTCTAGGACATCACAAAATCGTAGCGGATGACTAATCAAATGAACAAACTAAAAAGAGAAGATTATAAATCTAAATTTTTATTGGTGATTGAATAAAACCAAAGTCAGGGCATCTTGTCCAGAAAATTCTAAGCTCAATCAGGCAACTCAAATTACACTTTAAGTGTATTTCTTAAATACAATTAAAAAATAAGAAAAAGGTCGAGGACATCCAGCAAAACAATTAGGCCTGATGCATTATTAAAGAATGTAGTACAAATATAGATAAATACATTCAAAAATAAAATCAGACTAAGTCTTAAATATGCCATTTCTGTTGTCACCTGGGCTTTGTTTGGTTTGACTAGCGACGCATGTGTGAAGTGACGTGCGATTAATTAATCTTGCGATTAATTTTTTTAATGCATTAATTTGTATTGTAATTAATTAATCTAATTAATGCACTAAAGTGATAGCCCTAATCACAACATTTAACGGCTGGATGAGCCCCCAATTTGTCACGTCCCAGCTCACAGATCATGACAAAATTAAAAGGGGAGCACAAGATCAACTCAAGTTTTAACAAATATTTATTTAAAGAATAAGACAAAACGTAATTAATTCAAACAAGATGAGGTGTGTGCGTCAGTGAATCAGTGTGTCAGCTGCATGGGTGAGTGAAGTATGTTATGTATGTGTAGCATGTCCTAGTGTAAAACTAAATGAAAGAGGGCCGAAGCCAATTAACTAAACCGTGCTGCCGCACAGACTGCCTGGAGGGAATGAGAGAGAGAGAGAGCGGGTGAACAGCCAGGGTATAAATCCACCTGGGAGACTGGCCAAGTACTCCCAGGGGCCCAAAACCCCGCCCACCAGCAACCTGCAACACAGAGAAAAAAACCAACAGAACCAGGGAAAAAGACAAACACAGCAGCAGGCCCTAGTGGGAGGGCCGTCACACTTGGGAAATCTTAACCTTCCCTCTTTGAATCAGGAGGAGGCAAAGAATTGGAAGCCCAAAAATGCTATTTTAAGCATGAAAAGAGGGAAAGCACCTGGATGGGATTGTATTCCAGAATTTTACGCTATATTTTGGGAAAGTCTTGGACTGTATATGTTAAATATGATATGGGCCTCAGATAAAAATGGTTCTTTTCTTAGTGACGTTAATATTTCTTTGCTTGCTGTTCTTCCTAAATCTAAGGAAGACCCTCTATTCTGTAATAACCATAGGCATTTGAATATTTTGTTTCCTGAAGTGAAGGGATTTGCCAAAGTTTTAGCATCATTTAATCATTTAATCTCACTGAATCAAGCTAGTACACCAGGACCAGACTGGTTTTGTGAAATCCCACCTAGCAGGAGAAAACATACGTACAGTCATGGAAAAAATTATTAGACCACCCTTGTTTTCTTCAATTTCTTGTTCATTCTAATATCTGGTACCACTAAACGTATAATACAATGAACACAACAAAAAATGCAGCTGGTCACATAATACTTTATGTCCTATTTGACATTCTTAAGCTTAATTGATTCCCAGGGTATATAAGAGGCCATTTCATGTCACAAGCAGCACTGCACATGCAAAGGCCTAGAGTGGTTTCCTGCTTACATTCAAGCCGTAGCACAACTCAGAAGTTGTCAGCTCTCACATAATGCCTAAAACAAAAGAATTATGTGAAGCCACAAAGGCAGCCATCTTGGCACTGCTGGAAATTGGCATGAGTGAGAGACAGGTAGCGAAAAAACTGAAGATCTCCAAGACAGCCGTTCATTACAACAAAAAAAACAAGCTGAACATGGCACTACCAAATTGCTACCTGGCCGTGGCAGGAAACGTCTTTCTACCCCACGAGATGACCGTGCACTCATCCGTTCCTGTGTCAGGAATCGTGGTCAGACCTCCAGGGACCTTAAAAATGAGTGGGCACTGTCGAGAAATGTGACTTGTTCAGCAAGGACAGTTCGAAACCGACTTGTTGAAGCTGGTTTGAAGTCAGACAGAGCACGCAAGAAGCCCTTCATCAATGAAAGGCAGAGGAAGGCCGGTTACTCTTTGCTCGAGACCACAAGGATTGGACTGTAGATGATTGGGCTAAGGTTCTCTTCAGTGATGAATCCAATTTTGAATTGATGCCCCTCCAGCCAACTTACTGGTTAGTAGCAAGCCTGGAGAAGCTTACAACCCAGATCATCTTGCCTCAACAGTAAAACATGGGGGAGGATCAGTCATGATCTGGGGTTGTTTCAGTCTGAGTGGAACAGGGCAAATGCAATTGTGTGAAGGCCGAATGAACCAGGTCATGTACAGGACTACCCTTGAAAACAGTCTTCTTCCATCAGCTGGAAAACTCTTTCCTGCCTCGAATGACTGGATTTTCCAACAAGACAATGCCCCTTGCCACGCGGCAAGGTCAGTTAAAGCCTGGATGGAGAACCACAACATTCGCACCATGCCTTGGCCTGCTCAATCACCAGATCTTAATCCAATTGAAAACCTGTGGAAAATCATCAAACTCAAAATGGAGAACCACAAGTCCAAAAACAAAGAAAATTTGTTTGAATTTGTCCAACAGGAATGGGCTGCTGTGACAGCAGAACAATGTCAGAAGCTGGTGGAGAGCATGCCAAGACGCATGGCTGCAGTCATCAAAAACAATGGTTATGCAATCAAGTATTAACTCTTGTGTGTATCATGTGTTTAAAGCAAACAGAAAAGAAAACATGGAATGCTTAAAAGTAGTGTTTTTGGCGGTACAATGCCATAGCTATTGATGTAAGAATTTAAGTAATTTTGGTTATTATCAAGAAAACCATGGAAAATGAATAGTTCTTAGTTCTTAAATTAAACTCTCATGAGCTATTTTTGTTATTATCATTATAATTGTCCAAACAAATGTACCTTTAGTTGAGCCAGGCATTAAAATTAACAAGAAATTGAAGAAAACAAGGGTGGTCTAATAATTTTTTCAATGACTGTAGATTACAATGTGTGATACATTTTCCCAAAGATATCGGGGACCCCTGCGCAGTGCTGTCCCTCGATGCCAGGAAAGCTTTTAATCGACTTGAGTGGCAGTACCTGTGGGAGGTCCTTGGTAGATTTGGTTTTGGGCAGGGTTTCATTGGAATGATTCAGGTCCTCTATTCTAACCCTATGATGATAGTTACAGTCAAAAGTATTGTCTGCTTCATTCCCTATTTGTTTTCGTTCTCTGGCTTGAGCCTCTGATTGAACCCATCACTTTCTGTAACACATGCCATCACATATCCGACTCTACTATCCATCTCCACCAAGAATTTTCAACATGTATTTATAAGTGTTGAGGAAGATATGAAAAGATGGACCAAATTACCTATCTTAATGTCAGCTAGAATGTGAATTTTCTTCCAAGAATAAACTTTATTTCTAAAATATTCCCTCTTCCACCTCCTGAAAATTATTGAGATAAGTTGAGTAAACTTGTTTCAAATTTTGTGTGGGGCGATAAAAGAGCACGCCTTAAGTTGTCTACATTACAAAGGAGAAAGAAAAATGGAGGTTTGAATAATCCAAATTTCAAATTGTGCTCATGGTCTTTTGTCGCCCCATATCTGTATGGCTAGATCCACTTTTGCAGATCTTGTGCAATTGAAGAAAATCTAGCCCTTCCACATCGATTACAAGACCTGATTTTTCTGCTCTTTCCACTAAAGTGCTAAAGGTCAACTTGGGCATGTTAAATCTTACTTTTTTTATTAAAGAAACATATTTAAGACAAGACAATACAATACAATAACAATAACAAGCTTGGAATAACAATACAAAAAGGGTGCATTATACAGAAAAGGGTAAAATGTAATATGTAGTCGGAGCTTAATTAAAAAAAATCCTCCCTTCTCCTTACAGAAATGCTCTTGTCATTATAGCAGAAGTATTTACATTAAGATAATCCAGGAATGGTCTCCATATTTTTTTCAAAGGCATCAGTTTTGTAGTTCAAGAGACAAGTCAAAAAGTCCAGAGGTTTGTAATCCATTATTTTCCTATGCCATCCCTCAACTGACGGGGCTTT
This sequence comes from Scarus forsteni, assembly GCA_036419115.1. Taxonomy (NCBI): domain Eukaryota; kingdom Metazoa; phylum Chordata; class Actinopteri; order Labriformes; family Labridae; genus Scarus; species Scarus forsteni. The sequence goes on from JAZDUH010000369.1 coordinate 268,511, forward strand.
GTCTGAAATCCAGTGCTGAAGAATGCTTTTCCCTTCTGTACAGTTTTTTCTGATATTTATCAGTCACGCAGCCATCAGGAATACCCAGAAGGAGGGACATGGGGTTGAGTTCAAAGTCATTCCTTTTCTATTTCAAATAAAGCATCGTTCCAATATTTCAGTATTTTAACACAAGACCAGAGGCAGAGAGTAAGATCACCAAATCCAGTCCTACATTTAAGACAAAATGGAAAGACATCCTTTCTGTATTTGGAAAGATGGCTTGGAGCAACAGCTCTCTGAAGAATCTTTAGTTGCAAAGCTCTTGTTCGGATACATACTGTTATTTTTGTTGCATTATCCCAGATGTCTTCCCACATCTCCTCAGTTATCTCAACACCCAGCTCCCTCTCCCAGATCATGCCCAACAATCCCTCAAAGTAGCATAATAAGTTCTAATGAAAGCATTCCCCTGAGAGAGAAGCACTTGTTTTTCTATCTGTGTGACCTTCTATCAGCAAGCAAAGATGTCTTTTATAGTAAAGTTTCTGACCTGGTGATAAAGAAAAAAGTCATTTTTAGATGTGCCATAGTTTTCCATTACTTGGGTTGAGAGGCATGAGGACAAAGCCATCAAAAAGATCACCCAAGGAACAAATGTCCTTAGCTGTCCAGCATTTGAAAGCTGTGTCTAAAGTCCCTGGGAGAAAGTCAGGGTTATCAGTGATAGTGGTACAAACCAATGTAAGCCCTGCCCTGCCTTTATTTATTTATTTATTTATTCACTTTTTTATTTTGTGCAACACATTACAAAAAGGCTGTGGCACAACAGCGATGAAGCAAAAAGCAATAGCACAGAAAAAAGACATGTTACAGTTAAGGCAGGTAAGGCAGAATATCATGTTCTGGGGTGTTTGTGTAAGGGTGTGTGGGTGTGTGTCCAACAACAATAATAATAATAGAATACAGCAGTAACTTGCTAAATAATGATAATATTCGTGTCTTCATGACATCATATTTGTACAACTTATAATATAGTAGAGTATTTAAATAAATAGGATTATGTAGCCTCAAAGGAAAAAAGAAAAAGAAGAAAGAATAAAAAAGACATTTGTTTTACTTTACTATAATTATGTGATGTAAAAAAACAGGATAGTTTTCATAATAAAAATAAACAACAACACAGAGTTCAAAACTTTAATGAATGAAGAACAGAGAAGAAGTATGTGTCCTGGAGTATGGGGAGTGCTGACTGTAAGCAAAGAGGACCAAAATATAAATCCCTAGTATTATGTATTATATATCGTATGGTATGGTATTATATAGTATTATGATGAGTTAATGGAATTTATGAATGGTTGCCAAGTTGAGTCTTTAGATTCTGAATTCTGTTTGGTGGAGCTGGATAGTTTGTCTAGTGAGATGTAGTCAAGCAGAAGATTTTTCCAGTGTGAAATAGTTATGGTATGTTTTGATTTCCTGTTCATTGTTTTCTTGGTGATAGTCAGCGCCACGAGGAGTGATTTACTTTTTTCTGGGTTTAAGTTGACTATTGTTAGGTCTCCTAAGAGGCAGAGTGAGGGGGAGAGAGGGATGTGGCAGTCCAGAATATTGGTGAGTAAGGTGGTGGTTTCAGCCCAGAAGTGTTGAACAGGTGTGCAGTTCCAGAGGGCGTGAAGGTAAGTGTCTTGTGTGTTTTGGGAGCAGTGTGTACAAGAGGTAGATTGTGTGAAACCCATTTTAAACAACCTGTGACCTGTGAAGTGAACTCTGTGTATAATTTTGTATTGTATTAGTTGAATGTTGTTATTGTTACTTATGTAGAAGATGTTTTTGAGAATATGGTTCCAGAAGTCAGCATTGGGAGTGATGACCAAGTCCTGTTCCCAGTTTTGAGCTGGTAGTGACAATGTTTCATCAGAGTGAGTTATGATTTTATATATTTTGGATTGTATTTTCTTTGTGGTTGTAATTGTGATTACATCTGAAACCGGAGGAGGTAAATCTAGATCGGTGCATGCTATTTTCAGTTTTGATTTAAGAGCTGATTTAAGTTGTAGGTATTCTAGATATTGATTCCTCCCAATGCTGAACTTCTGGACCAAATCAGAGAATGACAGAATAGTGTTGTTAGTGAGGATGTGTCCCAAGTGAGTGATGCCTTTTTGAATCCATGATGGAAAGCTAATTGTTTTTTTGTTGATAAGAAAATCAGGGTTATTCCAAATGGGGGTGTATTGTGATGGACTGAGATTGGAGTTTGTGATGTCATGAAACTCCTACCAGGCCATCAGAGCTGTTGATATGGATAGTGATTTAAAGCATGGGTGATGTTTGATTGATTGACTGAGAAAAGGTAGATCTGAGATATTGAGGTCTGAACAGAGGGTCTTTTCGATGTTGATATCTGGATTGTTTGGTTGACTGTTACAGGTCCATTTGTGTATGTGCTGGAGTTGATTAGCTATGAAATAGTTAAAGAAATGTGGAGCATCTAATCCGCCGAGTTGTTTGGGTTTTTGTAATGTAGTTAATTTGATTCTTGCAGTCTTATTGTTCCAGTAGTATTTTGATATAGTGGAGTCCAGTGACTTGAACCAGGAGAGGGGAGGTTGAATTGGGATCATTGTGAAGAGATAGTTGATTTTTGGAAGTACTGACATTTTTATGGTCGATATTCTGCCTGTGAGTGATAGTGGTAAATGTGTCCAGCGTTGAAGATCATCAGATATTGTTTTTTGCAGTGGTATAAAATTTAGGTTGAACAGCTCTGACAGCCTGGGGGAGACATGAATTCCTAAGAATGTAATGTGGGTGGTGCATAAGGGGATCGGTGATGAATGCATTGCCCTGCCTTTAATATGCTGTGATCCTCCAAACTCTTATAGTATTAATCGTTACCAGGTTATTGCAACGTTTTTTGACACACTGAAGTTTATCAATAAAAAAAAGCTTTTTTAAAGAGCAATTAGATAGAGACTTCTCAATATCAAGCCAGGTTGAGGAGGCATCAGCGCTGTATCTTAGATGGGCACTCAACTGATATTTTTTAGTATCTGGGAGATCCAGCCTACCGACAGCACTTGGTAACTGCAACACAGACATCCTAATCCATGCTCTTTGTTTACACCAAATAAAAGAACTAGACCAACCATTCAGTTTCTTCACTATTTTGTGATTAAACAAGATGAGGATCATTGTATTGGATAGAGCAAACGTGGAAGAATGTTCACTTCAAGAATGAGATTCAGCCCAGCTATGATATGGGGAGCCTGTTCCAACATTTCAGGTTTAATTTGATCAAATAATGGGTTAAAGTTGGTTTGTGATCTTTCACCCACATCCACTCCAGTCATCAAAGGGTCTCGTCTGATAGCCTCTACTTGAGATTCAATCACAACCGCAAACAAAAGAGGTGACAGAGAACAGCCTGTCTGCTACCCCCTCGACCCTAACATTTGTGGACCTAAAACCATTAGTTATGACTGCAGCCACTGGATGAGTATACAGGACCTTCACCCTTTTAACCAAGCCATCTCCTAAGCCAAAATGTTCAAGTTCATAAAATAAATATACGACCATTCAACACGGTCAAAAGCTTTTTCAGCGTCTTAAGGGAATCACAAGAACATCTATTGCCTGCTGTTCAGAAATATAATGCTAAATAGTCTTCTATTGTTGAAAGAATTACGTCCCTTAATGAAGCCAGTTTGATTCTCCTTCACTATGATTGGTTGAAGAGCTTCTAAGCGTCTTGCTAAGACTTTGGAAAAAATCTTTAAATCAACATTCAGTAGCAGGATTGGCCTGAGGCACAATCCTCAGGACATTTTCTGTTTTTTAGAATCAAAGAAATATTGGCTTCTCTTTATGATGGATGGTGAGAGTTAGGGTTAGGGTTTGAAATTCCTGCCAAGATCGTTAATTACAGATTCTGGTTCCCTGTCTGATAAGACAGCCATTTAATGCACTGCAAAAACTGAAATCTAAGTAAGATTAAATATCTTATATCAGGGTGAAATTTGCTTGTTTTTTGTCTGATAAGATAATTCTTCTCACAAAGCAGTTCTTATGTCAGCGTATTTTGCTTGTTTTAAGTGTATTGCTCCTTAATTATCTCAGTAAGATATTAAAGCTTGTTACTGAGATTTTTTGACTAATATTGAGTAATACAAGCTTGAAACAAGAATATCAACTATTACAAAGCTGTCTCATCAACACACACAAGTATAAAAACACTTTTCAAAGTAAAAATTACTTATTTCAAGCATGAAATCAGAAATCTTGACTTGAACACAACTAAGTCTTTTCACATAATAAAAACAAATGACAAATGCAAATTTGAATCCACTGTTTTATTTTAGATGAAACAATAGCAAATATGCACCTATATTTCAGTACATTTGGTGCAGTTCAGAGTTTTTTTCTGTTCATGTGCACCTTCAATATGGGAGAAGGTTTATTCCTTATATCAATAGGTGAGTACGGAAAGTTTTGAATGGCTGAATTAAACATGTCTAATTCCATTTGTCCTGACAGAATAAGGTGTTTCAATACAAGCTTTATTTCCATTGGTGCAACGCCTTCAAAAATAACATGCGTTATATCCTGTGGACTTTGTGTGATCAGGTCAAATGCAGGAACATCCACTAGACTGCTTCTTCTGTTAATTCCATAAGTGGTCTTAAAGGATGCTTTCAAGAAATCTGTTCTTGCTTTTTCTATTTGAAGACACTGCCTGATGTACTTTTCCAGAGTTCTTTTAACAAACTTGTTCTCTTCAAAAATACTTTGCAGATCCTCAAAGTCACATTCACAGTGTCGACCTTTGCTACAAGAAAAACCAATTCCTTCTTTAAAGCCAGCAAGCTCATGCTGGGCAAGTGTGTCCCCACATACAGCTATCACAGCACCAAACAACTCAATTTCCCCATTTGGCATTTCAATCCTTACACCATTGTAAAGCAGTGTCAGATCTTGAATAATTCTTTTTAGTACAACATCAACACCCCATTGAGAAATATCATTTGCCTTAGCAATAGCAAGGAGTCGTATTGCAGACAACTTTAACCTAAATTTTGGATCAATATTACCTAAAATATAATAAAACATAAGCAATTTATTTTCAGAAGAATGGGACCCTAAGGGGTTACATAATTCAATTTCATCCGTGTAAAGTATTATTTCAAGTGCATTTGTTTTTTTGGGAAAATAAAGGGTGAGATATAAAGAGAGTGCCGTCAATAAAATCATAAAAGAATCCCTCTCTGCTTCTTTGTGGTGCAGTGGTCAACATGGTGAAGATTCTAGAAGTGGACAGTAACTGCTTTTGACTTTGAATTAGCGGTACAAAGTAAAAACTTTTATTTCTTATCGCCATAACCCTTGAAAGACATCGTTTTACTCAACAAATCTTCTGGGACACCATACTTCCTCTGGGTCAACTGGATTAAATAGTTGATGAATGGCTCTGTTCTGTCCATATGCAGTGCTGCAGAAAGGATCTATGAAAGTGTCAAATGTAGCCAAAGCCGCATCTTGAAGGTGAGTGTCTGTCTCAGGGTAGTCTTCAAAGACTCTTCTCATTCTCTCTCGCAGAGCATCCAGGAGAACATCTTGGTATTGTTGCACCCCTGAGATGACATTGTTGACCGTTCTCTGGAAATATTTGAAATTTGTATTATTTTTTTTCTAACATTTTTAATCCAAACCTACAACAAGAACTAACAAATCAAATGAAATTGTCATTATAAACAAAAATATTTATATATTAACTGCATATTGTGTTGGTCCATTGTTACAAAATTACCTGTGACAAGTGGCACTGCTCCCGGACGCTAATGGCAAAAGCAGCAGCAGATCTGGCAACATCAGGTCTGGTGGTGGATGCTACAGCAACAGCTCCTTCCTTAAGAGAAAAATAAGATTTTTTTTCTTTTATTTTACATGATCTTGGGGACTGGTATGGTTGTGTTTGACTTATAAAAAAGCTACGGTTATAGTAATTTTTAAAAAATAAATAGACACAAACACCATTTGCAAAAAAGAGGAAAGAAATGTATCCAGAGAGGTGCAAGTGTAAAATCATCTCCAAATAAGCAAGTAACTCAAAGACTTGTGATTACTACTCAATTTTTTTAAAAAGTAAATGACTAGGGGTGACTCCAAATTTTGAATATTCAATGATAAAAGCCTAATTCCTTTGCCCACCTGATAGTAAAATATCTGGTTTAAAACAAGGACCATTCCATTCTAGCCCAGGAGGGTGTTAAATGTCTTATATTAAAAACATTTCTCATTTTTATACAAATAAATCATGTTTCATAGCCTATCTCGGTATATTTATCAACTTAATATTATAACGATAAACCACAAGGTCTATAAAATGATTTATGGAAATAAAAATAGACATAATAAACCATGATGTCTCCCTGCAGATATTTTTTTGTCAAACTACGTGTACTATTTACGGCTGGTTATTATTTGTGATTGGCTTTTTTAGTGTTAATTTTAATCTTCACAATGAGATGTATCACAGCAGGACAGCTGTACTATGTGTTCTCCATCACTCTCATCCAGCTGTCAGAGGCTCTGCTGCCTCTCCTCTACACACAGTAGCAGGAAGATTTCAGTTAAATAAATGCACAGATCGTTACAGATGTGTACATAGTCACTGTTACTGGACTGAACCTAAAGAAGCAAACCTTGAGGTCTATATCTGACTCCTCTCTGTCGTTTCCTCTCCTTTTCCCTTCATATTGTGCTGTTGTTTCCGCCTGGTGTTTGACTGCAAGGTGTTTAAAGAATTATAACTAGAGGATTTATATGCATTCCCAAAACCGATCAGCTGATAGAGAGCGCGGTGTGATGCACGCACAGCTGTGTGATACTGGGTAAAAACCATCATCTATCACCCTCTCCATCCGTTCACAGGCTCTGACACAAACAATACTCTGCACATGAATTAAAACTTTGAAATTTTACATATAAAAAATTACACTGTTCATTTCGCGTTGCCTTTATCTGTACGTTGTAAGAAAAAAACACATACAGATGGTTCAAAATAGAAAGAGTAAGAGTAACCTTACTTTGTCATCACAGGTCAGAACACATTTAAATATGATAGAAGTTAGACTGACACTTACACAGACCGGGCCGACAGCAGGACGCTGCGCTGCGGGACCTGATGCTCCAGGTGGAGGATGCTCCACGGGGCTGGATGTGGCAGGGATGACACAGCTGGCAAATACCGACACACCAAAGTTTTCCTGTCCAAAAGAGTGGGATGTGGTTCGTTCTCCATCCGTTTGGTGGGCATCCGGCCGTCAGATACAGAGGGTGAGTCCGTTTAATGTGGCGGAAGAATGAGTTAAAAACTCTGAAGTCCTGCTCACAGCCATCGATTCCACAGTAAACCCAAAAGTCCGGACTACGACCATGAACTGCATTGATGTGACTGAGCAGCACCTTTAGACTTAATGCAACAAAAACGGGACAAATCATGCACCTCCACGCCGCCATTGCGCACTGTTTACGTGCGTTCTTGGCTCTTCCTCTTAAGCCAGAGGCATTATGGGTTAAGTTAAGTGATTATTTTATATTATCTGTTTTTATATTAAAACACTCTATTGAAAACAACATCTTCATACAAATATTTGGAGGACAAAAACAAAGTTAAATATGTAATATAAAAGTATGTTTTTTTTATTTCGGTATGCTCTGCGCCTGCGCATTTTCAGTTCATGTCCGTTATACGGTGACGTCAGATTTTTGAGCTGAGGCGATTTCCCCGCTCTGAAGGAGACCAGAGAGACGTTTTTATGTAAATAAGGAAAGCATTGAAGGTAGGTGAGATTTTCTAAACTGGTGACTTAAATGTGTAAAAATAACACTGTAGGACGATGGTGTTACTAAGACATAAAACCGCTTTTCAGTTGTCTACTAGAGAGCTGCTCGTCAGTAAGCTAGCTAACACTATCATTAGCCGTTGTTAGCTCCTCCTGAAGCTAACTGTTGATGTTTATCAGGTTCTGTGGGTTAAGGCTGATAACCCAGCATGGAGGACATTGATAGAACTATACGGTCGGTGTTGGAAGGTAAGTCATGTATTTTACATACATGCGGCCACCCCTGGAGTTTGCTTTTCAGCGTAATTTTAAATATGTAAAATACATTGTGGACAGTATTTGTACTTGTTTTGGATTGTTGCAGTACAGTTAACAAACATCCTCCAAAATAGAGCACATCTGTCCAATCATGTAGACAAGAATATCAAATACTTAAAATATCCATATAAGGTACATTTAGAACAGATTAAATAAACACACATATCTATAAATCGATAAATGTTAACGATGAATAGTCATGAGATTAATTGGAATTAATTATATTGGTCTTTGACAGCCCAAGAATAAATGTTTAATTATGTGAAAACAATAATATAACATAATCCCAAATATTGTGAGATAGAACCCACACGTAGGAAATAAAAAACTTTTTTAATTTACATAAAACAAGGTAAAAGTTTAAGATGTGTGTATTTTTCCAGTCTATAATCTAGCTTCATCTTCCAACACATGTCAAAATGACAGACTTTCAGATATTTTTGGTTTGTTAGAGATAATTGCGACACTTAGCAATTGAGCAAAAGGCAGTGCTTCACTACACAGACAAACCAACAAATGTATGTCTATGTTCTTCTAGCATACAGCTACATCCAGTGAAGCTAAAAAAATGTCTAATTTGAAATCATATATGTTTTATCAATTCACAGCCGCAAATGTTGATGAGGAGGCTCTGAAAAGCCTTAGCCGGGATGACCTGAAGGATCTTTTCCCTGGCCCTGAAAATTTTCTCAGGAGAAAGAAGCTTTGGGATTTTATCAGTCAAAAGGTAATACACATCCAACTGATGGAATTATTACAATCCATATTGTCTCACATGATCAATGCCATTATTTGTATTTAACTTTTTATCCATACTTGATTGCAATAGTGTGAAAGTGCTACAGACCAAGATGCCAACGCTTGTGAGATTATTCCTTCACCTAGTGCCATGTCATCATGTCAGCCTCAAGCTTCCACTCCCATATCTCAAAATGCTGACAAAACAATGAAGATGCCTGACCCCCCAGAGTATGTGGTGCACACAGATACAGAGTTGGAAATGATGCATGATCAGTACTTTACATTGCCGCAATGGAAAGGAAAAAGACAGTCAGATGTCCAAAGAGCTCTGTTGCAGACTCATATGGAACACTATCACCAGCATGGTTGCTATCCTGCGTGCTAGTCCCATGGGAAAAGAAGTAAAATACCCCTCCAAACTCAAAATGAAAGCAATGGCACAGAAGACTGTGTACTATTGCCCTACATGATGGTGACACATTTATGCCTTATGTAAGTAGTGTTTTTATTTATTTAATTATTTTTCTTGAAAAACATGTATCAATTGGGACATCAACAAGACACAGAACTTATAGATATTCTTTTACCACAGCTGACCATCTACACCAAAAACGCATCGACTCCAAAACATGCGGTCCCCAAGGAAGACACAGGGTTCCATGCCACAACCAGGAAGGGGCCAAGAAGGCTCTATTAGGTTCAGACAACACGGATGATGGGTCAGATGTTGACACCAGTGGTGATACAAGCAGCTCAAGTGCTAATACAACTCTTCTTGAGAGTAATGATGACATCAGCGAGGACAACTCCAGTGCAGGTGTGTGCTTAAAGTGGAAAAAAATGAAAGTATGCTAGTTTCTGTACATGTAAACCTCTAATGAGGGTACATGCCTCCATTTTATTAATGATTGCAAGACAGATGCCGTATTGTCTGTCTATTTGGTTGTGCTTTCATGTAATTTTTCTTTGCCAAAGTTTAGAAAATTTCGAATTATTTTCCCCAGGAAAAGCGTCCCTGCCACAGCCACCCTTCAGTGTGCCTAAGAAGTCAAACAGCAGCCAGGCTCCGCCACTACTACCCACCTAAGCTGCAGGCTCCTCGCCCAGGACTATGAAAGCTCCACCAACTGCACCTGCAGAAGATGTTGTTGGTAAGCCTGCCTTCACTCTTCGCTACCTCTCAGTCTACTAAATTTTGATTTTTTTAGTCAAATTACACAAATCAAGAAATCTCTAGCACACCCAAAAAGAAGACTTGTTGTGTACAGCAGGAGACAACGGAACTAGACAAATGTAAAAGAGGGAATCACCCAAACACTGTCGTCCACTTGCTCAATAAAAAAATATAATTTACAAAAACAGCATGAGGTGTGATGGTCTGTGACCAAAACTGTGTTTGCTTTAATTTAATTCTCTATTGAGCTAGTGGACCACAGTGCGCGGGTGAAAATTCAGCTTTTTTTTTTGTTTGTTTGTTAAATTACTTGAGAGACTGTTATTCATCCACCTGTTGTGAGCAGCATTACACAAATTACTATATTACCAGTAACCTAATTTGATTTGACCCATTATGTTAAAGTGAAACATCTCAAACATACATTTAAGAAAAGTTATGTATCATAATGCATTTTTATTAAAAATGTAATGATGAAATGGATAGAGTAACAAGCTTTAAAAAAAAAAAAAAATTTAAAAGCTCATAAAGAAATTACTGCTCTACTGAACTTTATTGCCTGTCAGACTTGAGGGTTGATGAAATAAAACTTCTGATAGGTTTACTTTGCATTCTTTTTTCAAGACTAGTGAGAGTAGTAGTGATGCAGTCTTTTAATATTATGTCTATACTGACGACAATTACTTTTTAAAGTAATTGTCTTGTCATTTAAACATATGAAAGAACTCTGATTTCTTGACTGTGTCAAAGTGGTTATCTTGACATCTTTTCCTGGCTCTTCTCTGCCCTGCTTTATCAATTTTAACAGGTAAGGACAGTCGAAAGATGCAGGCGAGGCACTAAAGAACTTTGAGCAACATGTACAAGAAGCCAAATGCAAGACCAAACCAAAGAGATGTCGCTCAGCTTTTGGATCTTGAGTTTGAGGCCCAGGGCTTTCATTGTGGCAGATGTTGCAAAGGAAGAAGACCGTCCTGCAAAAACCTTTGAGGCATACCCATGCTTTAAAGACTTTCAAAATATAGGTTCTTAATTAACTACTTTTGCTTGAATTATTTGCCTCTGTCTGTGCAGGCTGCCTCGTTCTTTTCCTGATCTGTGGGAGAATAACTGAACACATTTTTTTTTCCAGGCAGTGGATGAGCTGCATCGTATTGTTGATGGCACCAACTGCAAATTTGTTGAGGAGATGAAAGGAAGAAGGGCAGACTTTTGTGCTAAGGTGCAGTTCTATGGCGTGTGGAAGAAAACCCTGAAACCTCCTTTTGCCATGGATGGATGTACGTGGAGGTAGGTTGCTGGTCCATATACTAAATCTGTTGTTTTATCAACCATGTTCAAACTATCCTATTAAGTGCAGTTTCTCTTTTCCATAGTGGATTTCACCATTGCCCTCTTCAATGCTCTCTCAGCACTTTTCCCCTCACCAACTCCACCACCAAAGCAGCTTAGAAATGCCAGTGACGCTCTCCTTCATATCCTTAAGGTGAGGAATGTTATGCTGGTCCTTAACCAGCTATTGAGATGTGCCCCTCAATTTCTCACATTGTTTTGCTTGTTCACACCTGACAAGAGCAAGAGGTTCAATTAAATTATTCATTTTCACTGTTCTTAAATGAAAAAAAATTGAAGTTCAGTTGTCAATGTAAACTGATTAATGAAGACCAAAATTGGAAGAAATGTCAGGGGCACTTTGATTTTATGAAAAACTATAAAAATCCATTACTTAAACATGGACTGGCTAAAATAAAGAGCCAACACATTTCAACTCACAGAGGAGCCTTCATGAGGACATCAGGCAGATATTAGTAGTTCAGTCACAGAACCGAGTAACTTGATCCAAAGGACATCTTATACTAATATAAAACTAATAGAACACAATATTAACTACATAAGTCATTCATCCATTGTGTTTTGAACCACCTTTGCCTTGTGTTTATTGTGCATCCCTGATGTCAATTTCTGTTCTGTGATGCTATTCTCATATTAAACCTCTGTGATGCTGTTAGTGTTTCATCAAACTATTTGGAATTAAAACAGTTATTTTGATTATGTCCAGCTCGCTCTTGTCTAGATATTTCATCAAAGCTTTTTCCTTTAATTTCCTAGGCCTACAATTATGAATTTTCCATTTTTTCTTTATTTGTTCTGTTTTAGCTGTTTATATTTTGTTTGTGATTTTGATGTACAAGTTTCGTACTTCTTTGCACGATATAATTTATTCTTATTTCTTTTGACTGATATGGTTAATTTTGCCTTCTATTATTTTCATATTAGTATGTCATGTTATGTCTATTGATCATGCTACCTGATCACATGAACCATCTACTGATAATCAATTCACCTGCAGTATCTTTCTGATGCCCAGATAAGGGCTCCTCAGTTCTTTATCTTAGCCAGTCCTTGTTCAAAAACAGATTTTTTTTGTACAAAATTGGTGCCTCAGACCCGTCTTTCCTTTTTATCCTTGACATTTTTTTTCCACTTGACACTTTTTGGGACTTGGTGCAGCACTTTCCATTTTTTCTTCTTGTGAATCAGTAGATGTTCATTTCTTCTGTTTCTATAGTAAATTTGTTGGACCATTGTAAACTGTTGATAGTGCTCTTGATGTCATTCAAGACATCAACACTACTAATGCTCAAACCCTTCACCATATTGTCCTTCCATGTATTCCAGCCAGGTGAGGACCCTGTGCAATACCTGGAAAAGCGGCCTCTCTCCTCACCAGTGCTGCTCTTTGATGGAACAGTCGGCATTGTCGCCGTGGGAAACGTACACGTGAGCACCCTCCCCCAGGAGGATTTTTGGGAAGGAATGTTGGTGTTAATGGCATACTTCTACACTTTGCACTTGACATACCCAAAATGTGTTGCAACACTCCTCTCTGTCATTCAGACTGAGGTGTTGGTGATGCCATCCATGACCAAGATGCCACGAGAGCATATAAGTAAGCAATAGCTGATTAGAAATTATTCATTGAAAAATAGATAGAGACATCATTGTTAGGACAGTTGTGCTTTGATTGTTTTGGTTGTAGCACCTTTTCAGTAGTTTCCTGACATGACCAGCTGCTCTTCTTGTCTTACTGTGTCTTATGGTTGATTACTTAAATACCAGAGGTCCCGCACATCTTTAAAAGGGTATACTTTTACTTTCTAAAGTTCTCAAATTCTATATGGCACTTTACCTGAGTCAGGATAAAAAAATGATTTCTACTATTTGTTTTTGGAAGATCATCTTATTTAGGCACTAACAATGTGTGTGATTTCTGTGCCAAATTAGTTTTCTTTGTTTGGGCATAAATTACCTTAAAATGTTTCAATTTTGATTTTAATATTGTGGAACAACCCTGACACAGTGATGGTGTAGTTATTACTCCTGGAAGTTTAATAAATGTTGATGCAAATCAAACAGTGTTGTGATTTCAGTAGAGTCTGTCAAGATGTATTGTCTTAGAGTAAGATTTGTTTTTAAGTTTATGGGTTTTTAATAATGTAGATTTAATATAGATTTAGGCTTATTTCAAGATAAATTAACCTATATCAAGATTTCTTGTAATCATCCTGCACTAATACTGAGTGATATACCTAAATTTGTTCTATTTTTCTTGATTTTAAACCTTTATTTGCTACAAATAAGAAAATGTTTATATTGAAAAGAATTAATTGCTTAGATTAAGTAATTTTTTACTTATAATTGGGCAGTATTAAGCTTGATTTAAAGTATTTTGAACTAAAAATAGGCATTTTCAGCTTATTTCAATGATTTGGACGCTTCCAGGGAGAAATTATTTCTAGATTAAAAATCTTATTTCAAGATTACAAGTCAAATTTACTTGCTGCATGGACAGATAATTTCACTAGTTTTAAGTAAAATTTGTCTCAAATTTAGTATTTATATCTTATATTTGGGCTACCCTTTTTGCAGAGTATAGAAAAATACACTTATTTTGAGTGTAAAAACACTAATTTTAAGGTTTTTCTGGATTCATTGAGGCTAGATATTTTTACTTGTTTTTGAAAGTCTTGTCAAGCCAAATTTTCCTGTTCTGTTGGCAGATAATTTTGCTTATTTTAAGTAGTAAAACTCCAATTTTTGTATTTTTTTTTCTTGTTTTTGAAGGCCGGCTTTTTGCAGTGTGATAATTTTTATCTCAGAATCAGAATCAGAATCGTCTTTTATTCGCCAAGTACGTTCAGAACATACAAAGAATTTGTTTCTGGCAGATGGTATCTCTTCACAGGAAAAAAAGAAAAGGCAGTAGCAGAGTGGCATTATGTAATAAAATAATAATAATAATGATTATAATAAAAAATATCAATCTCTGTATATACACTTAAATAGTGAATAAAGAAGAATATGTGCAAGTATGAACATTAAAGGATAAACTAAATGTTTTCTATACATTTGTGCATTGGTCAGCAGTGCAAGTCAGTGCAAACAGGTCAGTTGTTTGACAAAGATATGGCAGTGGGGAAGAAGCTGTTTTTTTGTCTAGAAGTTTTTGTGCGCAGGGCTCTGTAGCGCCTGCCAGAGGGGAGGAGGGAGAACAGGTTATGTCCAGGGTGAGTGGGGTCTCTGATGATGTTCCCTGACCTCTTGCTGGTTCTCGAGGAGTACAGTTCCTGTATGGAGGGCAGGGGGGCTCCAGTGATTCTCTCCGCAGTCCTAACTGTGTGCTGCAGTCTCTGTCTGTCCTGCTGTGTGGCTGCTCCAAACCACACGGTGATGGAGGTGCACAGGACTGACTCGATGACAGTGGTGTAGAACTGGATGACAGTGGTGTAGAACTGATGACAGCAGTGTAGAACTGATGACAGCGGTGTAGAACTGATGACAGTGATGTAGAACTGATGACAGCAGTGTAAAACTGATGACAGCGGTGTAGAACTGATGACAGCAGTGTAGAACTGATGACAGTGGTGTAGAACTGATGACAGCAGTGTAGAACTGATGACAGCGGTGTAGAACTGATGACAGCGGTGTAGAACTGATGACAGTGATGTAGAACTGATGACAGCAGTGTAAAACTGATGACAGCGGTGTAGAACTGATGACAGTGGTGTAGAACTGATGACAGCGGTGTAGAACTGATGACAGCGGTGTAGAACTGATGTAGAACTGATGACAGCAGTGTAGAACTGATGACAGTGATGTAGAACTGATGACAGTAGTGTAAAACTGATGACAGTGGTGTAGAACTCTGCTCTGCTGGAGTCTTTAAATCCTGAGCTGACTAAAGATGACCCACCCAGTGGGAACTCACCCTTGTTCCCAACATCGACAGGTGGTGGCACCTTCAGCCCTTTTGAGTTTACTGCTGTGACTGCCTCTGAGGTTCAGACTGCTCTGAAGAGACTGAACACAGGAAAAGCTGCTGGGCCTGATAATGTCGATCCTTTCTTTTTAATATTGGCTGCTGATTTTATTGCTGAACCTCTGGCACATATCAGTAATATAATCCTTAAAGTTTGGAAATCTGCTTTTATTCTCCCCCTGTTAAAAGGGGGAGAACCCAGTAATGTAAATAACTACAGACCATTTTCCACAAAATGTGTTTTAGCAAAAGGATCATCAGTGATCAGTTAAAGGATTTTTTAGAATCAAATAATATTTTATCATCATTTCAATCTGGTTTTAGAAAACAGCACAGTACTGTTACGGCTGGTCTTAAAGTTTTAAATGATTTTATTGAGGCTCTGGACAGTAAGAAATATTGTGTAGCTCATTTTATTGACCCGTCCAAAGCCTTTGACACAATAGATCACAAACTCTTGACTCAAATTTTATATAACATTGGCATTTCTAAATCTGTTACTCATTGGTTCAGTGAGTATTTAACAAACAGAACAGTGTGTGCAGGTGGCTGGATCCACCTCCGCTGTTCTGGATGTTTCCAAAGGGGTGCCCCAAGGCCCAGTCTAGGGACCCATTTTATTTTCAATATATATCAATAGTTTGTGCTCTACTGTGTCAAATGCATTTCATCACTTTTATGCAGATGATACCATTATTTATTGCTGTTCATCCTCACTCTCTCAGACTTTTGAGTTTTTAAAAGCTGCTTTTAATGTTTTACGGTCTTGTCTGAGAAGTCTGAAATTGGTTTTAAATGCTGAAAAGACCAAGCTCATGGTCTTTTCAAACTCAAGCGAGTTACCAGTAAATATTCCAACAGTGGTAACTCAACAAGGAAACCCAGTTGAGCTGGTCTCTCATTATAAGTATCTAGGTTTTCTTTTGGATCATGAACTTTCTTTTGAATCACACATTGCAGACTTGGTCATAAATGAATGAATGGATGAAATTTAATATTTCAAACAGCTCAAATTAAACAACATATTTCAAAATAATAAGAGCTAATGTTTAAGGTGCTATACTGAGCTGAAAAATGAAAGCAATAACATAACATTTAGCTGGATGGTCTTATTCTCCAATAAATTTGAACCTAGAATAAGACTCCACGCACTATAGTCAATATTTACAAAACTGAAACTAAGTAAATAATAAAAAACAATCCTCAAACTAATTTATGAAAACAACTTTAAAGGAAGAACATTTATGACTTTTTTCTTTATTTTTTTCTTGTTTTGGCTTTTTTTTTAATTTACGGCTTAATGTTCAGTCAGTTCATTTGTCCTCAGTGGACATGAACACTCATCTCTGTGCCTGTGTGACTAAGAAACTCCCCCCTTTAACAGGAGAAAGGACTGAACAAATATAGATGTTATATTTAACTTTACTTTGTTTTACTTGTAATTGTAATTAATTATTAATTATCTGACAGTCTCTAAGACAAATTCGCTGGAGCTTCGCTGCGTCTCCAGACTTATCGCTCCCTGCTGTAACCTGACAACACAGTCTGGGCTCATTTGCATACAGACAGCTGATTGGATGATTACTGAGGGCTGTGTGTGTGTGTGTGTGAGTGCATGCATCTTCTGGCCCTGCTGTTAAACGGAGAGACAGAGGAAGCAGGCGTTGTGTTTTGTCCGTTTTTGGCAAATTTTCCGCTACCGCCGTCACTTTTGTCAACTTTAATGGGCTGTGTGACGTTTGTAGGTATACTGAGATGTGCTTTCTGAACTTCTAAACTTTTGATTTGAGAGAGATAGATGAGGGGGTGGCCACAGCAGTCAATGTTTTCACCCGGGGAGAGCCAGGTGAACCGGTGCGACCAAACAAAAAAGTTAGGCACGCTCTTACAAATTTTGGTTGCATATGGAGCCCTGCCATTGAAGCACAGAAAACTGTTGGAATAACAGCACTGTTGTTGTGAGGGAGACCTGGCTTCACTCGGGGATAGAAAATGATGCCATCATGCTAGCAGGCCACAAAGCACACCGAGCTGACCGGACGAGCAACTCAGGGATTAGCAGAAGAGGACTGGTCATTTACTCACACACCAGGTGGTGCACCAACACCACAGTGATTGCAACACATTGTTCCCCTGATTTGGAGTTTATTAGGATTAACATGTCGTCCTTTTTTACCTGGGCCCAGAGCACACGGTTGTCATGGTTATGGCTGCGTACAAACCACCTAGTGCTAACGCTAACATAGCACTAAAGACCTGCTAGCCACTGTTGGCAAACAACAGTCTGCCCACCCATATGGCATTTTGGCATTTTTTGACATTGTGGCTGGAGACTTTGTGGACTGTGCTCCCTTCACAGAAATAAGACCCCTGTCATTGAAATAAGACCCCTGTCACTGAAATAAGACCCCTGTCACTGAAATAAGACCCCTATCACTGAAATAAGACCCCTGTCACTGAAATAAGACCCCTGTCACTGAAATAAGACCCCTGTCACTGAAATAAGACCCCTGTCACTGAAATAAGACCCCATCACTGAAATAAGACCCCTGTCAGCTTCAAGTGACCTGCACTGGGGGCTGAGAGCTTTTGAGCTGTCCGCGGTGCTGAACCGAGCTATGTGTCAGGATCAGCACCGTGGACAGCGCAGCACCGTGACACAGTAAGAACCACAGCACACTGACACCATCAACAAAAGCAAAGTGTAGGTGAACAATGAAGATGTCTGAAGTAAAATAAAGAGAGTTCCAGTCACTGTGATTCTTCCACTGTTGACAGAATGTCTGGAATGAGCCTCTGCTTCAGTTTATTAGATTAGATTATCTCTTTAATCCCCATGGGAAACTCATTTACCACCAGATCTCAAAACAGTCCACAAACATTACAAACACAACAACTGTATGACTGAGTTGTTGGTTTATTGTGTGTTCTTCTGTGAAAAGTCAACTTACTGTGATCTTTGTCATCATTCTAGTCCTGCTTTAAACCAACAACACATTTAAATTTCAATTGTTCTCATTTAAAGAGTAACACAGCATTTCCTTTTCTGTGTTCAGCCTGTTTCAGACAGAGACCTGCACAGATAACAGACTTTCAGATCTGCAGACCAGAAGACACAGCAGCCAGTGAATTAGACTTTAAAATGTTCTGTCAGTCTTTATTTGTCTGTTAATGTCTTATTAATGTTTTATAATCAACATGGCAGTGGAATTACAGATGTAGCTGTTTTACATCTGAATGTGGTTTTATCATGAAGATGACTCAAAGTCATGAGGTTCGTGTTTAAAGCCTTGTTGATGCAGATCATGGATATAAACTGTGGACTTTGTCAAAAACTAAATCCTTCTGGCCCTGTTATCACTTTGATTAAAGCCTTTAGCTGATTTCTAAAGGGAGCAGCTGGGAGCAACAGTGTCCAAATCTTTTGGATATAATGTTGAAATTCAAAGCCTCTGGAAATCTTCTTCAGGATTATAGCTCACTGTTCCTCCTCTCTCACTAACCTGACTGTGAGTGTGAGCGAGGAAACAGGAGCAGAGATCTTCAGGAGGATTGGGAGCAGCTGTGGAGGCTGCAGCAGCCAATCGGCCTGCAGGACCACAGCCGTTCACCTTCAGAAGAAGCTGCAGAAGCCTGAGAATGGGAGCTTCTCAGCAGAGCCTGCGTCTGTTAGTTTAACAATCTTTGTTAGCTGAGAAGCTCCTGGAGCTCCTGTGACTGTAATATTGGAGCTCCTGTGAGGACAGGGCCTTGGTTTAACTCTATTTCTGTTGGTTTAATCCTGTTTACCCTCAAGTCACTTTATCTTTGTTTGAGGATTTTTAGGTTTATTGTATTTCTTGGTAATTGAATTTCGGTTTGTGAAGATTTTATTTTTACTAATATTTCTTAGTTTGACCTTTAAACCTCATTTTGTTTCATTTGCTTCAATTTCTTTAATAAAAAATAACTCTATTTTAAACCATTTAAAATTTGTTTTATTTGTGCTACTTCCCTTTTCCCATCAAGCCGAGTTTAACAGTCACTTAAAAATCTGAACAATTACATCAGACAGAAAATGATGAGTGAACACTAAGATCACTGATGGGACATTTTGTTGAATGCATCAGTTTATAAAAAAAATAAGAACTTTCTGCAGCTTGTGTTTTTATTAATTTAATAGATATTGATAACTGACACCTGATAAAAAAAATCACACAGAATGACATTAGGTTATGTAGCGATTATTTTCTGGATATTAATTAAATTAATTAATATTCATTTAATAACCAGGTTTGCTCTCGTTAATTAAAGGGGCACCATCCTTTTTATACAAAAAAGGCAAAATTAACTTAATTAATTGATTTATTAATTATTTCATTTAAATAAGATAAATCAATTTAGTCAAACTTATCAGTTTTATCAATCTTAAGTCTAAAGACAGAACTCTCATGCAGTAATATCAATCTTCCAAATAGAATACCAACAGACAACTCTTTAAATATAGATTTATTAAATGAATATATAAGACAAAATAAAATAAAATAAACACTTAAGAAGGAACAAATGTCAGAGTTATACTAAATCAATGGTGCTGTCAATCAGGAAAGAAGATATGATCCCTTCAAGAACATTTAAGCATATGGGGCTCTAATTTTGTGGCGCAGCGCAGGGGGCGCAAGCCTGGCGCACCCCACGCAGTGTTAATTTCGTGCGGCGCACCGCCGTGCGCTGCCAATTTGACAATTTGGTAGACCGTCTGCGCAGAGATGAGTGTGATGGCGCACCGGGGGGAGGTGAAGGCGCACCTGGGGGAGGTGCCGACAGATTCGAGTGGCGCAGTGACAATTTCGTGCCAAAAAACAGTGCAGAAAGTGCGCTGAAAGCACGCCAGCTCCAACCTGGTCTAACCTCGGCGCAGGGCGGAGCGCACCCTCCGCAGCTGTAATTTGGTGACAAGCGCACATGTGCGCACGCCTCAGAGGCAGGTTTCCAAAGTGTCAGGCACATTTTAATGCAATAAACAATCACAGCAATCACTATTTAATGTAACAGTCTGAACCAGCATATACATTTGTATCTATATTAACCTTCCCGTCACATCTGATGTCGGATTAAAGCCGTTTGTCATAATAGAAACTTCACCTGGCAGCAGCTGGAAGTTTGATGCACATTTTACAAGTCAACAATAAACAGCCTTAACATCTGATACTGAGTATAAATCTGGCTTCTCTCATTTCCTTAAATTCAAAGAAAAGAGGGAGAAAAAAGACGAAGAAAAAGGAGAGAAAATAAATGTCTGTCACTCAGGATTTACCCGTGATTTCCCATATTCCTCTATTTTAGTCTTTATTTTTAACGTGATCTAAAAAGATAGATTAGGCTACATCATTGCAAGGAGGATGAGGAGGAGACACCAGGAGAGTATACAGTTTATCACTAAAGGCTCTGCTATTTGGCGATGACAAACCAGTAGCGCAGGTGGATCACAAGCATTATGAATGGATAAGCCAGCTGTGGTGTAACTGTCTCTTATTTTTTTTTACTCCTATTAATGACAAAGGAACAGATTACATCTGTCCCGGGAGCTGGCCCACACGGTGACGCACCCCGCTGTCCATGCCTGCTGAATGACAGCAGCTCTGACCGTCTCCAGCAGCGGGGATCATTCAGACCAATCAGACGCTGCGCCTCGGCCGCAGCGCATTTAAAGACGAGGAGAGGCGCTCATTTGATTGGTGAAGACGGCAATCGGCTGTGTTAATCCCACTCACGTCTATTCTCCTCCTACTGTGACATTTGCGCGGAGAGGCAGAGACGTGGGCGTGGACGGGCAAGCTCTGAGCCCCTGTGCGCCATGAGTGCGCCTCTCTTGGCACTGCAGGAAACTTGCAAAGTGCGCAGGTCACACCCAGTGCGCACGGCGAAGGCCGGCGCAGGCAGGTGCGCCTGCGCTTGCACCTGGTCTACGAAATTAGAGCCCATGGAGTGGTTATAGAGGATTAATTTCCAAATTAACCTACTTGTAAAAGGTCAGATAAAAGGGAAACTATTGGAGAATTGAACCAAGACACACTCAAGCCCATCTGAAATGACTGGAGAACCACGCCTTACTTCGTGAAGCTTTTATGATCGGATCTCAGACTGGTCCGGTGCTACTGGAGATTCTGAAGGACTTTTCTGGTTCTGGGTGTCGTCCCAGAAGGTTAGTCCACACTCTACCCAGCGTGATGGATCCAGTGGATGATGTTCCGATGGGAGCTGGTCTGTCCCAGATTCCCTGGAAGAGAACTCTTAGATTGGACTGGCAGGTTCTGTTCAAGGTGAAGCTGGAGCTTGGGCGTTGGTGTCTCGATTGTATAAAAAAAAATTGATTGGTAACTAATTCCAAAAATCAAGAATTTGTTGGCAAGACGAATACTATTCTGAAATTAAGAAGAAAAAGTCCATTCACTATGAAGTAAATCTTTGAAGTCTTTTTATAGCTTACTGGCTTTTATCGGCGGGCATGTCACAAAAACTTAGACAAAAGAGCTAAGGAAAAATATGTGAGCCAAAAGTCACAGGAGTGTGATGAAGAGGAATAGCAGAAAGAAGAGAGGGGGACGAGACGACAAGAAGACAAGTTACAAGCAGGCCAAGAGACCACATATTTGTCTCGTTTTAAACTACTTGCAGGGGGAGGGCTTTTGGATGAGTTCACAACACTTTATCGACTAATACTTGGCCAGAATTAAGTTGTATTTTGATAAACATCCAATACAAGCACTCCAACTGGATAGGAAATCTCATGGTGATCAATTTGATACCAAATACTATATATCTAAAGTATAAGAAAGAATTAAACAATTCAAATCCTATTAAACAGTCAATTAAACAAAATAGAGGTGGTTAACTTAAGACATACAAGTCAACATGCCTTTGGGATGGTTTGCAACTAAACTTAAGGTGTAGAAATCCTATTATAAGCATTCTTTAATAAAACAGAGTGATAACCCAACTTTCTCCTAACGGGGATTTTTAGGGTTAAAAACACACAAGTCACATCATTAGAAAGCATTTGTCATGACAGGATAAAATATTACATTAGACATGTCCATTATTTCATTTAAACAGTTTGAAAGTTTTGTGGTTTTCTGTGTGGACAGAGACCACATCTGGAGCGGATGAGGGGTCCAGGATGGCCAGGGAGGTCAAGGGTCAACTTAGGTGCCACCTAAGAATTGTTTATGACTTGGGATTGGACGGTCCTCGGACACATTATCAGGTCTCAGCCAATCAGAAGTAAACACATCAGATGCCTATGTCTTCTTGTTGTAGTCCTCAGGAGAAAAACACAGGCTTCATGACGCCACAGGTCTCTTGAAGATTTACGGTCATGGTGCAGGGAGGCACAGCCATGGAAGACTGAGAGGATTTGAAGACCTTTTCTGTTCTAACAGTTTTTATTAAACTTAATCTTGCTACAGTTATCTGGTTATTTGGATTGACCTCCACAGACTATTGAACACATGGTTCAGTTTGCCTCTTTAGACTCCAGACAGGACACATTCAGTGTGAGGAGTCTCTTCTCTCTTTTCGTTTCTCTTTGTTGCAAGACAGGAAAATATAAGTTTTACAGGCAGAGTTACACTGCAAAAACTCAAATCTAAGGAAGTTTATTCACACAATGTTAAGTCTGAAAGTCTCACATGACAGACTGTGAGCCAAAATGTCCTGACATGTCCAGTTACACATCTTATTATTGTACATATAAACAAAAAATAACCATGAACTGCTTGTAATGAGTTAAAATATCTGCCAATGTGGCAAGACAAAGTTACTTGAACAATGTCTTAAAATGAAGATGTGCTACCTTAAGAAGTTTCTATACCTGATTTAAAGACCCTCACAGAGTAACATTTTGCTTGTTCCATTGGCAGATATTTTCACATCATTAGAAGTTATTCAGTGCTTTATTATTGTTTTTAGTTCCTTGTAATAAGAAATCCACCTGAACTCCTCAAATGAGTATGAGATTTTAGAAAGTATTGTGGATATTCTTGACTAAAATCAGACAAATAAGCTTGCTAAGATTTGAGTTTTTGCAGTGTACATGTTCATGATACACTCAGTGGAGCTGAACATCATCCATTGTTGATTGTTGAGGCAGCTCAACATCTGAATTTCAGGGGAAATGGCAGAGCAAACGTCTCATGACAAAGGTTTATGGGATTTTCTTTGAAAGTGTTGCAGAGGAAAACATTGACTGAATGCAACAGGACAAAGTGAGGTGGTTAATTCAACTTTTCATAAGAGCCCAGATATCAGCGTTATTAACTTTATTATCAATAAACAAGTTCAAGGACAAACTTGAGCTGACAGTCTGTGGACAAAAGGTCTGTGTTTGCTCTGTGTAGACTTTAAGAAGAGGTGAAGCTGATGATATGGAGAGAAGAGTTTCTGAACAAATAAAATGTCTGAA
The DNA here is from genome assembly GCA_036419115.1 of Scarus forsteni. Taxonomy (NCBI): domain Eukaryota; kingdom Metazoa; phylum Chordata; class Actinopteri; order Labriformes; family Labridae; genus Scarus; species Scarus forsteni. The sequence goes on from JAZDUH010000369.1 coordinate 292,333, forward strand.
CTGAACATCTGAAATTCTCCAAAAGGTTTACAAAGGCTTCTAAAACCAACAAGTATGGACACCATGAAGAACTGAATAATCCAGGACGGTGTAGATTTACAGCTTTGTGTCTGACTGTGATAAATATTTCTACAATGGTTAACTCACTGATAAATATTTATTGATGGTTAAAGTTACAAAATGACAGATTTAAAAAAGTCTGAGACAGTCATGATTGTAGTTATTTGGTTTATTGTTGGGCTGCACAGTTTAAAAAAAATACGTCTGATGAGAATTATTTTGACTGATTTTCTAAATCAATACTGATGAGTAAAATCAGAGGGAGATCATTTTTATTCATTTTTTAATTCTAGTTCAAATTCAAACTTGTTATTGAAGTTTATCTGTACAGCCCTAATGTGAGTTCACAGGAGTCTGTGGAGGAGTAAAGGGGAGCAGAGGGGAGCAGAGGAGGAACAGGAGTAGTACTGGAGGAGAAGTAGAGGAGAAGCAGAGGAGGAGTGGAGGAGGAGCAGAGGAGAAGCAGAGGAGGAGTGGAGGAGGAGCAGAGGAGGAACAGAGGAGGAACAGAGGAGGAACAGAGGAGGAGTGGAGGAGGAGCAGAGGAGGAGTGGAGGAGCAGGGAGGAACAGGAGGAGTACTGGAGGAGGAGTAGAGGAGAAGCAGAGGAGGAGTGGAGGAGGAGTAGAGGAGGAGCAGAGGAGGAGTGGAGGAGGAGTGGAGGAGGAGCAGAGGAGGAGTGGAGGAGAAGCAGAGGAGGAGAGGAGGAGGAGTAGAGAAGGAGCAGAGGAGGAGTGGAGGAGTACAGGAGGAGCAGAGGATGTCCTAAAAAAGATATTTGAACAAATCAATTGTCTGTAAAAATGGAAAAATTAGCTAAAACAGATGTACTGAGTTTGGCAAACACATTTTTTTGTTTTTATGAACAAAAGACTAAACATATGTATCATCATATCAGTTAATGGTTAAAGTTTTAAGTTAAATATTTAAAGTTATTATGATTGTAATAATAAAAAAAGCTTTTTTAAATCTTTAAATCCCACAAATGAAATGTCACTTCTTTTGTTTGCAGTTTTTTTCTGTATCATAAAACATCAACAGAAACAATGACGTGATGTTTATTAAACACATTAAATATTCCTGAATCTGATGAGCTCTACCAAACAGCTGATCTGGGAGTTAAAGGGTTAAAGTAGAGTTTTTGGATCCTGCAGCAGAGGGGCAGACATGAGGGGCCTTCCCTGTCACCTAAATGTAGGAGGAAGAGTGGAAAGCTGAGGAAGAATATTGGCCCAGGGATTTGTGGATGAGGGAAACTGCACTGAGCACAGCACTGATATTTGGAGAGCAGCTGAGTTTGAATCTTTGCTGCTGAGTCTGAGGGCGTGTGACAGAGAGAGAGAGAGCTCAGAGACCTTGATACTGATGCCCAGGAGGAGGTTTGAGATCTGCTGGATGGTCTAGGAGCCAAGCCAACCTAAAGCAGTCCTCCTCCAAGCAGACAAATACCACAGCAGCCAGAGTTTGCTCTTGATAACATGTCAGCAGGTGCAACACAACTCCTGAAGACCACCAGAACCACAACAGCACAAATACAGACCATGGATCAGAGACAAAACAACCTGCAGGTGAGTCCTGAAGCTCCCTGAAACAAGTCCAGAGACTCCAGCTGAGAGAGCAGCCCTTGGATTTTTACAGCAGGACGTACGAGGACTGGACGAAGTCTCAGAAGGTCCATGAGCTTTGTGACAGGTTCTGATATGAAGTCAGAGTTACAGCTTTGGAGGAGCTGCAGCATCCAGCACCTGTGGATCAGTGATGGAGTTTCTCTAGACATAGAAGTCCTCCACAGATGGACAATGAGCTGATGAGGAACTCTTACACTGTGGACATCATGGAGAGAGAAAAGAACTGGTGTCACAGCAGGCCGGATCCAGATCCACATTCTGAGTGGAACTGAGCTGAACTCTTTAATATTTAAACCTCAGGGAGAAGAAGATCTGAACAAATGTTTGTGTCAGAAATGAAGCCTCAAAATGCTTCAAACTTTTTATACCAGTCTCTTCTAGAAGTTTAACGCAGGGTTTCCAAACATCCTTTAAAACCTGGGAAATTATTTATTAACTTTCCAGTCATGGAAAACATTTGGAAAACGAGGGAGAAACTAAAGTATCTTTGAAAAGCTTGATATGTCCTGGAAAATTATTTATCTTCCTTTTAACTCATTCGTGAACAAAATCAATCAGGAAATGAAGTAAAAAGATATTTGGTAACTAATGCAAACTCAGCTAAAAAATAGGAACTGATAAAATTATGCAAGTTAAGAAATAAATTATACAAACTATGGTGACAGAAAGTTTGTATAAGAAATGACTATAAAATGGAAAAATCGTTTTTTAATTTTTGGCCACCTCAAGAGTTACTCAACAAAATCTATTCCTAAAATGCAGAGTAAATAAAGATGAAAAAAACATAAGTTTAAACCACAAATTTATAATAGTGAGACACTACATAACACCAGACTAAAAAGACAGCTAGAAGATAATGTTCATGTTCAGTCTCTTCTAGAAGTTGTACATCCTTTAAAACCTGGGAAATGATTTACTAATTTTTCAGTCATGGAAAAAATTTGGGAAACGAGGCCAAAAATAAAATGTACTGAAGATAATTACTCTCCTCTCTTCCTTGTTAGTGAACAAAAATCAAACATGAAATGTAGTAAAAATGTGTTTAATTTAGTAACTAAAGCACACAAAGCTATAAAATGTGAGATGATAAAATTATGCAACTTAAGAAATCAAATTTAACAACAATGGTGACTAAAAGAAATCATGAAAGATTACTAAAGTTATATTAGGGCACTAAAACAGTTAATCAAAAATATATATTCAGATAAAAAGCAGAGTTAATAAAGATGAAAAACAGATATATAAACTAATTGTAAGACACTACATAACATCTGGACTAAAAAAGACGAGCAGCTCATTTTCAGGCCAGAGAGTTAGAGATAAATAATTTTTAACTCCAGTTTGATTCGGTGGAGCTAGTTTGAGATATCAGTCATCAGCTGTTAATCTTGTTTTTTTTAAAGTCTGGATTAACCTGAGAATTATCCACAACAATATTGTGACTTCAGTTGGATTTGTGACTCTGGAATCTGTGAGTGTCGTTGATTTATTCTGGGATAAATTTAAATCAGGAAAGACTACAAAGAAAGTAAGCCAAATGTGCAAAACAAAGAATTTATTGAGTACAAAAAATAATATTTTTTGGCGCTTAGACCCCGCGGGAGGATTGTCTTAGAGCCAGAGGATTGGATAGTAGCTTCCGATAGTAGAAGAATTCCCCCCAGAGTCTAGACACTGGTGGTGGTGAGAGGAACGATGCACCATAAAATTTTTCAGCAGATATTACAGTACACTACTGGGGAATTACAACCTTTTGCTGTACATCATTACAACAGGGCCCTGTACTTTTACAGTGTGTGCTGTGAAAGTAATGCAGATGAAGCATTACTGTAAATTTACAATTAAACTCACACTGTAAGATATTTTAAAATTCAGTCATGGGGGCAGCAGCCTAAGCAGGGAAGCCCAGACTTCCCTCTCCCCAGCCACCTCGTCCAGCTCTGAGAGACATAGGGTGCTTCTCAAAGCTCCAAAGTTGCATCCTCGCCTCCTCCACTCGCCTCCTCCACTTGCGTCTTAGTCCCGCCCACCAGAGATGCATGCCAGAGACGCTAGGAAACGAAGAGAGGAGACGAGGAGGCTCATTTTATGAGCATTGAGATGTCCTCTCCTCCGGAGCGTCACATGAAGCGACGTCTTTTAGTGATGACGGCGTCACAGCTGAATAAACCGGTCTGAGTGCACGGGAGAAACTGAATTAAGGAAAATAATGTAAACTCCAGGGCGCTCGACCGCGATTAATTCATATCCACTTTTCGATCAGTTTAACATGAATATGTTCATGAATGAAAAAGAAAAATGTCTATAATAATGTCTAGAATAATAGGAGTTTTTAACTGTTATATTGCGGCCACTTTGTGTTCATAAATAATGTTTTTATTCTGCTATAAGCACTTAAAGTCCCCTCTGCGCATTCATGTATAAAAAATGTAAAGGCCTGAGATAAAAATGTACAATTCACTTTCTCTCCTTATTTATGCTTAGTTAGATCAGGAACTACATAAAACATGCTTTTCATTCATGTGCATTATAATCTGCCTGACCCCAGGGTCTATTGGGTGCTGATGTTTGTCAATGAGCATCTCTTTTTTTTTATTATTTATTATTGTCCATGTTTTCTGTTTGTAAATGTATGTATGGACTGGGTAGACTGCAAAAACTGAATTGCCCTTTGGGATAAATAAAGTTGTCTGACCCAAAATGTGTTTTCCTGAACAGACCTGTCTACTGTAGCAGCCTTACAGTTACAGACACAAACACAAACAACACAGATAAATCAGGACAGACAACAGATGGAAAACCTGAAAGAACTGCTCCATGATAGTGTTCAATATTTTCTGTGATATCAATATGTTCATCTTAAAATACTTTTAAATGATGAGTCAAATATTTCTTTGCACAGTGAGGAAAATAACAAAAAGAGACACTGAAATGTAGTAACTGCTCACATTTTGAGGGAACATTAGGCCGACACATCGACTGCTTTGTGTGAAATGTGGATATAATCATTACAATGACTTCCAGGAAGTTACTAATGACACTTTAACACTTTCTTTTGCTCCGTGATGTTTACATTTCATACATGTGGGCAGCTGACGCTTTACAGTCGGCTGCTGATACGTCACAAGGGGGCGTGTCTGTCAGTGAAAAGACTTCCACGAAGCCTGCACTTGTGTTTCCTCGATTATACCTCCTCCAGATCAGTCTCCTCTCTCCTCTCTCCTCTCTCCTCCGAGCGCATTTGGCGCTTTGGAATGTCCTTCAATATGGCTGCTCACAAAATACTTCCGGTGTCACGGAGGAGAGAGGAGAGAGGAGACTGCATTTTGGCACATTGGGAAGCACCCATAGTCTCTCCAGTGTGTCCTGGGTCTACCCCGGGGCCGGGGTAGACCCAGGACACCCCCTGGTGAGGTGTTCTGGGACGTGCCCAGAACACCTCACCAGGGAGGCTTCCAGGAGGCATCCTGACCAGATGCCCGAGCCACCTCTACTCTGAGCTCCTCCCAAATGACCAAACTTCTCACCTTATCTCTAAGGGAGAGCCCAGCCACCCTGCGAAGGAAGCCCATTTCAGCCGAGTGCAATACTCCTGAGCCAAGTTCCTCACAGGGACCGTCTTAAATAGGGGAGCTGATGAGTTGATGGGATGTAGGTGTGCAGGTTGCAGAACAGAGGAACTCCGCCCCTGCAGCAGGAGCAGAGAGAGAGAGTCCGAGAGAAAGGGGGAGAGCAGACTGCTGAGGATTCACTGAATTCTACAAACATGGCAGATGTGCCTTCTTTTGGTCAAGCCAGTATGAATAAAAATGTGAACACACCCCAAAACAGACTGAATTCATACATTTATTCTTTCTTCTTAACAAATAAAATACAATGAGAAGGAATAGGGCAACTAAAAAAACCTTGTACAATGACCTTGTCTATTAGAGACTTTCTTAAAGGAGACATATCACGCTGATGCATGATTTAATACTTACATATAATATAATAAATTTGAAAACAAGACCTTACACCCCCTTAATTTTCAAAAAATTAGATATTGTATTTTTTTCTGATATCCTAGAGCGAGATTTGGTGCCTCTGAAAATAGGTCATTGCGAGTCATTTAAATCATCATGACGACACGAGCTACATTTCTTTTATTGGTGTAATCTGATAAAACACTTCCTCCTCTGTGATGTCCGTTAGCCTCACAATCATCAGTGAGGAACACACCCACCAAGCAGCAGTATATAGCTCCCTAGCTCACACTCACTCATTACCAGCTCTGGCCTCTAAGATACAGCGCTGATGCCTCCTCAACCTGGCTTGATATTGAGAAGTCTCTATCTAATTGCCCTTTAAAAAAGCTTTTTTTATTGATAAACTTCAGTGTGTCTAAAAATGTTGCAATAACCTGGTAACGATTAATACTGTAAGAGTTTGGAGGATCACAGCATATTAAAGGCAGGGCAATCCATGATCCTTCCTCTCAAAACCAACCACTGGGACGTGGCAGTCCATTCATCACCGATCCCCTTATGCACCACCCACATTACATACTTAGGAATTCATGTCTCCCCCAGGCTGTCAGTAACCTTGCATAGCAGATGGGCCTGCCTGATTCAGTTCCTGAAATCCTGCAGATCCCCATCTTGTAGTGCACCGTAGACCAATGGATTCACTCGGCTAAACTTTTAACTGCCCAATCAGGGAAGAGAGGCGGGAGCTGCGGGAAGAGCAGAAGTGACGAGAAGGCATGACGTCAGCAGACGGCTACCCGATTTGTACTGCGCATGCCTGAAAACTGCGTTACTTCCTCTCGAGCCGTGATGTGTATAAAAAAAAGATTTAGATATATACGCGATGGATTCAGACATAGAAATACGTACGGACCGTGCAGTGACTCCTGTCATAGATAGTTAGTAAAATTTGGCGAAATCTGCCCTCCTCAGAAGTTTACTTGTAGGGATTGTCTTTGACAAGGTTTATGTTACATATAAAAGTTAAATGAATCATCTGTGTGGTACAATTTAGTGTAAGAGGATAGTATAAGGCCGTTAGCTGTTAGCAGCTAAGTTAGCGGCTAATGGCTAACTTTAGCCGCTACGCACATAAGCTACGTCATACCGGGGCTTGATGTGGATTGGCCTGTGGTGAGTGTGTCAATCAGAACGGTCGCCCAATCCTCTTCTACTTTGGTTCAAATGGTCGTCCAATCGCCAGCTACTGATTGCTTTGAAGGTCCCACCTCTGAAAGCTAATCAGAAGAGCAGCTACCCAGATGGACTTGTGAAATATTTCCGTGGCGGACATATGAAGCTATCCATCTGGCGTGTCAGGTTAGGCTGTCAGAGCTGTTCAACCTAAATTTTATACCACTGCAAAAAACAATATCTGATGATCTTCAACGCTGGACACATTTACCACTATCACTCACAGGCAGAATATCGACCATAAAAATGTCAGTACTTCCAAAAATCAACTATCTCTTCACAATGATCCCAATTCAACCTCCCCTCTCCTGGTTCAAGTCACTGGACTCCACTATATCAAAATACTACTGGAACAATAAGACTGCAAGAATCAAATTAACTACATTACAAAAACCCAAACAACTCGGCGGATTAGATGCTCCACATTTCTTTAACTATTTCATAGCTAATCAGCTCCAGCACATACACAAATGGACCTGTAACAGTCAACCAAACAATCCAGATATCGACATCAAAAAGACCCTCTGTTCAGACCTCAATATCTCAGATCTACCTTTTCTCAGTCAATCAATCAAACGTCACCCATGCTTTAAATCACCATCCATATCAACAGCTCTGATGGCCTTGTGGAAGTTTCATGACATCACAAACTCCAATCTCAGTCCATCACAATACACCCCATTTGGAATAACCCTGATTTTCTTATCAACAAAAAAACAATTAGCTTTCCATCATGGATTCAAAAAGGCATCACTCACTTGGGACACATCCTCACTAACAACACTATTCTGTCATTCTCTGATTTGGTCCAGAAGTTCAGCATTGGGAGGAATCAATATCTAGAATACCTACAACTTAAATCAGCTCTTAAATCAAAACTGAAAATAGCATGCACTGATCTAGATTTACCTCCTCCAGTTTCAGATGTAATCACAATTACAACCACAAAGAAAATACAATCCAAAATATATAAAATCATAACTCACTCTGATGAAACATTGTCACTACCAGCTCAAAACTGGGAACAGGACCTGGTCATCACTCCCAATGCTGACTTCTGGAACCATATTCTCAAAAACATCTTCTACATAAGTAACAATAACAACATTCAATTAATACAATACAGAATTATACACAGAGTTCACTTCACAGGTCACAGGTTGTTTAAAATGGGTTTCACACAATCTACCTCTTGTACACACTGCTCCCAAAACACACAAGACACTTACCTTCACGCCCTCTGGAACTGCACACCTGTTCAACACTTCTGGGCTGAAACCACCACCTTACTCACCAATATTCTGGACTGCCACATCCCTCTCTCCCCCTCACTCTGCCTCTTAGGAGACCTAACAATAGTCAACTTAAACCCAGAAAAAAGTAAATCACTCCTCGTGGCGCTGACTATCACCAAGAAAACAATGAACAGGAAATCAAAACATACCATAACTATTTCACACTGGAAAAATCTTCTGCTTGACTACATCTCACTAGACAAACTATCCAGCTCCACCAAACAGAATTCAGAATCTAAAGACTCAACTTGGCAACCATTCATAAATTCCATTAACTCATCATAATACTATATAATACCATACCATACGATACATAATACATAATACTAGGGATTTATATTTTGGTCCTCTTTGCTTACAGTCAGCACTCCCCATACTCCAGGACACATACTTCTCTGTTCTTCATTCATTAAAGTTTTGAACTCTGTGTTGTTGTTTATTTTTATTATGAAAACTATCCTGTTTTTTTACATCACATAATTATAGTAAAGTAAAACAAATGTCTTTTTTTATTCTTTCGTCTCTTTCTTTTTTCCTTTGAGGCTACATAATCCTATTTATTTAAATACTCTACTATATTATAAGTTGTACAAATATGATGTCATGAAGACACTAATATTACCATTATTTAGCAAGTTACTGCTGTATTCTATATTATTATTATTATTATTATTATTATTATTATTGTTGTTGTTGTTATTGTCATTGTTATATTATTATTATTATTATTATTATTATTATTATTATTATTATTAATATTATTGTTATTGTTGTTGTTATTATAATTATTATTATTATTATTGTTATTATTATTATTATTATTATTATTATTATTGTTGTTGTTGTTATTGTCATTGTTATATTATTATTGTTATTATAATTATTATTATTATTATTATTATTATTATTATTATTATTATTATTATCATTATTTCCTGGTTGATGCATTCAGGATACTGTTTCTCTTTTGTATGTTGTGTGTGTATAATTTTGGCTCCTTTTAACCCTTAAACTAATTTATTCTCCTCACCACACACGCACACACACGCACACACACGCACACACACGCACACACACACGCCCCCTTACACAAACACCCCAGAACATGATATTCTGCCTTACCTGCCTTAACTGTAACATGTCTTTTTTCTGTGCTGTTGCTTTTTGCTTCATCGCTGTTGTGCCACAGCCTTTTTGTCATGTGTTGCACAAAATAAAAAAGTGAATAAATAAATAAATAAATAAATAAAGGCAGGGCAGGGCTTACATTGGTTTGTACCACTATCACTGATAACCCTGACTTTCTCCCAGGGACTTTAGACACAGCTTTCAAATGCTGGACAGCTAAGGACATTTGTTCCTTGGGTGATCTTTTTGATGGCTTTGACCTCATGCCTCTCAACCCAAGTAATGGAAAACTATGGCACATCTAAAAATGACTTTTTTCTTTATCACCAGGTCAGAAACTTTACTATAAAAGACATCTTTGCTTGCTGATAGAAGGTCACACATATAGAAAAACAAGTGCTTCTCTCTCAGGGGAATGCTTTCATTAGAACTTATTATGCTACTTTGAGGGATTGTTGGGCATGGTCTGGGAGAGGGAGCTGGGTGTTGAGATAACTGAGGAGATGTGGGAAGACATCTGGGATAATGCAACAAAAATAACAGTATGTATCCGAACAAGAGCTTTGCAACTAAAGATTCTTCAGAGAGCTGTTGCTCCAAGTCGTCTTTCCAAATACAGAAAGGATGTCTTTCCATTTTGTCTTAAATGTAGGACTGGATTTGGTGATCTTACTCTCTGCCTCTGGTCTTGTGTTAAAATACTGAAATATTGAAATGATGCTTTATTTGAAATAGAAAAGGAACGACTTTGAACTCAACCCCATTTCCCTCCTTCTGGGTATTCCTGATGGCTGCGTGACTGATAAATATCAGAAAAAACTGTACAGAAGGGAAAAGCATTCTTCAGCACTGGATTTCAGACAAAGCCCCCTCAGTTGAGGGATGGCATAGGAAAATAATGGATTACAAACCTCTGGACTTTTTGACTTGTCTCTTGAACTACAAAACTGATGCCTTTGAAAAAAATATGGAGACCATTCCTGGATTATCTTAATGTAAATACTTCTGCTATAATGACAAGAGCATTTCTGTAAGGAGAAGGGAGGATTTTTTTTAATTAAGCTCCGACTACATATTACATTTTACCCTTTTCTGTATAATGCACCCTTTTTGTATTGTTATTCCAAGCTTGTTATTGTTATTGTATTGTATTGTCTTGTCTTAAATATGTTTCTTTAATAAAAAAAGTAAGATTTAACATGCCCAAGTTGACCTTTAGCACTTTTAGTGGAAAGAGCAGAAAAATCAGGTCTTGTAATCGATGTGGAAGGGCTAGATTTTTCTTCAATTGCACAAGATCTGCAAAAGTGGATCTAGCCATACAGATATGGGGCGACAAAAGACCATGAGCACAATTTGAAGTTTTGATAATTCAAACCTCCATTTTTCTTGCTCCTTTGTAATGTAGACAACTTAAGGCGTGCTCTTTTATCGCCCCACACAAAATTTGAAACAAGTTTACTCAACTTATCTCAATAATTTTTCAAGAGGTGGAAGAGGGAATATTTTAGAAATAAAGTTTATTCTTGGAAGAACATCCACATTCTAGCTGACATTAAGATAGGTAATTTGGTCCATCTTTTCATATCTTCCTCAACACATTTAAATACATGGGTAGCACTTCATTTTAATGATTGACGTTATAAAACATTTAAAAGCTATTAATAGATATTAACAGATAATTAACTAATCATGAACAAACCATTTATAGACTTTTGTAAATAATTAATTAATCAATTAATTTGTAAATTATTTTAAAATCATTTATAACTTAACTTAAAAGACTTTTATAAGCTATCAATAGATATTGAACTAATCATGAATAAACCATTTGTAAACATAAGTAAATTATAATTCAACATTTACATCTAATGTTGCGATACATTTATAAATGATTTATACATTATTAAAAAAGCTTCTTCAGCATTGTTTGTACGTAATACATTCATCATCAATTACTGTTATTTTTATGTGTAGGAAATGTTTTGAGAGATCTAAGAAACTGTTCTTTGATTATCTTCATCTATTGTGTATTTAGAGTTATTAAATGATTTGTTATAAGTCAGTATAAATAACATCTTAAGTCTGTGTTACAGCTCAAACATTTATGGAAAAAACATCACAAACATACTGTTTATAATAAAACCACTGCATAGGCCTACATTTTCAACTAATTAGTAGATAATTTGAAAATGTGCTACTATAACATTCATGAGTTTTCTGTAAAATATTTTTCTTATATGATCAACGTTATAAGATATTAGTGAAATACCGCAAATGTGTTTAAACTCCTTATCCGCCACTTTTTTTATTCATATTTAACAAATGATTGTTACACAATCATGCATCATCTATAAATCATTTGTAGATGTGATTTTGTGCCCTCATCTAAAGCAAAAAATTGTGAATTATTTACAAATGTTTATTCATGCTTATAAATGATTTGTGGACTTTTTACTCCCCTCTTATAGACAAACTGGCTTTAGTAAATAAAGACAGAGCCATTTGTATCTTGTTTAAAAATCATTTGTTACACAGTCATACATCATCTATGAATCATTTGTAGATGGGATTATGTGCCCTGATCTAAAGTGAAAACTATTCAGTATTAACAAATGTTTATTCATGCTTATAAATGATTTGTGGACTTGTTACTCCTTTTATGAGGAGTGCACAAGAAACGATATCTGTCAATACCTTTCATGTGTAGCAAATGCTTTGTAAGATAATTCTAATGAATGTATAAGCCATTTGCGGACCTCATCATGTGCCCTAAACTGAAGAGAATACTATGCACTATTTCATGTCTGACATTGATTAGTACAACATTCACACAATCCTCTTACATTAAAAAATGACAGACGAGGATAAAACAATTAATTAGAATAAATAAGGCCACACACAGGTATTATTCATCAAGTCATCAAATTATTGGCATAGGAATGTTACAAAAAAGAAAAAATGAATTGAAGGCTTCATGCAATGTAATGAAGAAAATAAGTCATTTAATATCTTCGTCTTTAAACATGACTTTTATTGAAAAAGCTGTAGAAAACTTGAAACAAGGGCATGATAACACTACAGTGTCAGTCTACCAAGAGTGTTGGGACGTTGAGATATAGAGTGCATCAGTATCATACAATTGATTCAGCTGTAAAATGTCGAAAAAAACTCCACATTTCTCATTTTTTGATTCTCATATCATGCAGCAGGCGACCTAAAGGGCCATGATGGTGTTTGCTGGCATGCCACTCTTCCCACTCTATTATGGCCAGGTGGTCTGCAAGGAGCTGCTCAGTGCAGTTCCCTCTCAGTCTCCATACCTTCTCTTTATATGTTCTCCAGGCCCTTTCTATGTGTTGGGTGTGGGCCCCTGTTTCTCCATCAACATATGCTACACTATGGTTGACGGTATAATGCCTGTAGCCCAGCTGAGGCAGAGCATTTCTGTAAGCTCGCCACTCATCACTTATGATGCTTGACCCTCTCCTTACGTGTCGCTCGATTAATGGCACCAGTGTCATCCTGGTTCAGCGGTCCACCAAGCGAAGCACAGGTTTCCCTTTCCCACTGCGCCGAATCCCCAGCATTCCAAACACCCACTTTTTCCTCTTCCAGCCCCCAGCCATTCTGCCCCTTCCATACTGAAAATTTGAAAACAACAACAAAAGACATTTGCAAAGAGTCAGATAAATGCATTAGGAGAGCAGAAGTAAGGTAGAAATTCATCTTCATTAATAGTTAATGAATGTAATTATATATAACTATATTTTTCTACAGGGTTGGCATGCTTCTGATGACTACATTAATTTGCAGTGGTAAGGGCTCAAACTATTACCTTTCTTTTATGTCTGAAGTGACTCTCATCGGTCACTACAAAGTGACTCCTCCCCCTGATGCGCTGTCCTTTTTATTGCTGTAACTTTGCCATTGCTCTATTGCAGAGCTTTCTCAGTGTCCTGGTCATTTTTGTCAGGGTTCCTGAGGATCCGGCAATGCCATCCATGATGAGGTCAATCTGCCGAAGCCTCAGTCCTTGGGAGAATCTTGAAATACACAAAAGACCAAGATAGCAATGATTTTCAGTTATACTAGACCTACAGCACAGACAATATAGCATACATTTAAGAATTTTTGGAAAGATGTTCTCATAACTAGCTACACAAATGTGAACATCAAAACAAAGGTATATTTTGTCTAACCTGTACACGAATCTCATCCAGTTCATTAGAGGGACTCTGCTTCTTGAGAAGACACTTCTGTGTCGAATCGACTTTCTCACTGATTTGTGGTATTGTCGGCATGTCCTACACTGTAAAAATTTACCAGGATTTCACAATATTCAACTGTATTTTCTCACAGTAAATTGCTGTATTAAAACTTTACAGGACTAAACTTTAATGTTTACAATATAAGACTGTAATTTCAATATTTACAATAAAAACAGTGTTACTACAGTCAACTGCTGTGATATTTGCCATTTCAACTATTACCATGATTTTACTGCATTTTATTACATTATTTCACTACAAAATACTGTATTAAGACTTTCCACCACAAAAACACAGCAAATTCCATGAACCGCACTGAATTGTGGGACCCCCCTCGGATTTTCAACATTTTCACGGTTGATGCCACCAAGAAAAAGAAGATAGTTCTACATATTCTGTCAAGGTAATTTACCCTTGTTTTCCACCTTTGCTTTCATTACATATCGTCATTTTGAACGAGTGTGATGTTCACCATATTAATTCTTCTTTTCTCTGACACTTTTTATTTCAACACTGTCAGTGCTCTTCCTGTGGATAGCCTTGTGACCAACCACACCGAGTGATTTGATTTACAGATGCTTCTTCAGTATCAAACCAGAAACGGGCTCCAAGACAAAGATATATATACATATTATAGTATGATTTTTATTACTATTTAAATACAAAATTAGATGCTACTATAGCACATCTTAGCCTTTTTTAAGGACTAACTTCCCCACAGACTTCTTCACTGAAAACACAGTCTTCATATTTCATACATAGTTAGGCACAATTTTGTCTCTCTTTTTTTTTTTAAGTTATTTTTTGGGGCTTTATGGCCTTTATTATATAGGACAGCTGAAGATTGACAGGAAAGCAGGTGAAGAGAGGGGGGATGACATGCAGCAAAGGGCTGAGGCCAGGATTCGAACCAGCAGCCACTGCTGGGGGTTGGCAGCCCCCGTACATGTGGCGGACGCTCTACCAACTGAGCTAATGTCCGCCCCAATTTTGTCTCTTTTTTAAACAAAATTTGTGTAATATAAGAACTAACATTTTCATGGACTTACTATAACAAAGTGACATGTGAGTTTTTTCTTTGATGGCTCTCGATCTAATGTTGGGTCCCTAAACTGGCCCTCAGTCATTCAAGCTTTGAGAACCCTGTAAAAATGTTTATAACTCTGTAGGAGTTTATTTTATTCAATATAATGCAGTGAAAAGTAACATGTATTCTGTTGTTCACATTTTTATTCATACTGGATTGACCAAAAAAAAGGCATGTCTGCCATGTTTGTGGAATTCAGTGAATCCTCAGCAGTCTGCTCTCCCCCTCCCTCTCGGACTCTCTCTCTCTGCTCCTGCTGCAGGGGCGGAGTTCCTCTGTTCAGCAACCTGCACACCTGCCTCCCATCATCTCACCAACTCCCCTATTTAAGACGGTCCCTGTGAGGAACTTGGCTCAGGAGTATTGCACTCAGCCGAAATGGGCTTCCTTCACAGGGTGGCTGGGCTCTCCCTTAGAGATAGGGTGAGAACTTTGGTTTTTGGGAGGGGCTCGGAGTCGAGCCGCTGCTCCTTCATGTTGAGAGGAGCCAGATGAGGTGGCTCGGGCATCTGGTCAGGATGCCTCCTGGACGCCTCCCTGGTGAGGTGTTCCAGGCATGTCCCACCAGTAGGCAGCCCCATGGAAGATCCAGGACATGCTGGAGAGACTATGTCTCTCCAGCATGTCCTGGGAAAGCCTCGGGATCCCCCGGGAAGAGCTGGACAAGGTGGCCGGGGAGAGGGAAGTCTGGGCTTCCCTGCTTAGGCTGCTGCCCCCACGACTGAATTTTACAATATCTTACAGTGTGAGTTACATTGTAAATTTACAGTAAATTATTGGTTAATTGCGTAACTTTTACAGTAATTCATCATGAATATCTTCACAGCAAATTACTGTGTTTATTTCACAGTAATTTACAGCGAATCCACAGCTAAACACTGCTGTATTACAGTAATTGCTTGGGCATGGCAAATGTGAATTTACCATAAAGTGCTGTTGTTTCAATGTAAACTACTGTGAAACTATTACAGTAAACTACTGTGAATTAATTACAGTAAATTGCTGTGAAAATATTTACAGCGACTTGCTGTGAAAGTAATGCAATTATTAACCAGCAACTTACCGTAATTTTAGAGTGGCATTTTTTTACAGTGTATATCAAGAAAACAGTGTGAACTGCGCAGTGCCTTAGTACCATGGGTTTTGTACAGTGTTACAATATAGACCAGGAGTGGCAAACATTGATGATGGAGGGGGTCACTGTATTTCCCCACTCACTCCAGGAGGCCACATTGTAGATACTGTCAGGGCAGACACTTCTGTATTTTAACTTTTTTCATTATTTTCATTATTGCTTCATATTTCTATGTCACACAAAAGTAGCATAAAATAGCCAATCAACAAGCTCACAGTGTGTTGCAGTGCAACAAATTCTGAGCTTGTACATCTTTCATCTTCTTATTTAATTAGAATACTTATACTTTTTGAATAAGAATCCTGAAAAAGAACATTTCTATTTAATTTGAAATGTACTGAACATTTGGTTGTGATTCTACGGAAGTGTATTGCATTCACTTAAAGAAAAAAAAGCAAACTGTGGTTTTTCAGGGGAATTTAATTATTTTTTGTGATAATTATTTCGGGAGAAAGTTAAGGCATGTTATTAGTTAACCGCAGGGTATGGTACCTTTATTATATTCATGACTTTGTCCATATATTGTAAGACTATTGCTCAATGTAACATTTCAGGAAAGACGAAGATGTATATGGGCATCAAAATCTAATTGCATTGCTCTCATTCCATTGGCTTGGCACCAGTTGAACAAGCCATTTGTTATGAGATTATCATATGCTCATAGTAGCCTGTAAATGAACACTATGGAGACATAACCAGAGAATACCTACGTAGAAGTTGTTTTACATTGAGCACACTGGTTTTGCTCATGTGCTCCATTTACTCTTTCTTTTGTATTTAATAGGCTACATGTATACATACTTTAAGCACACTAAGGAAGTATCCTGTATGACACATGTATGCACATTATTTGTATATTTCCTTATGTTGAATAAAACAATTTAAAACAGTTAATGTTTTTGCACCTGCTTACTGTTTATGTAAGAGTTACACTGAAAAACAATCTTTATAGTAACAATCAAGCCCACTAAGAGCTGTTGAAAGTAGCCTCCTTTACTATCTGAGTAATGTTATTGCACATGAATAAGCAAAAGAGGCTTTCATCAAAAGAACCCTACATAAACCAGTATTGGTGGTGATTTGAGTAAGCATATTCAA
Source organism: Scarus forsteni (assembly GCA_036419115.1). Taxonomy (NCBI): domain Eukaryota; kingdom Metazoa; phylum Chordata; class Actinopteri; order Labriformes; family Labridae; genus Scarus; species Scarus forsteni. Next base: position 309,233 of record JAZDUH010000369.1, read on the forward strand.
ATGTTTAATAACAGATCGGCCTCCAAATGATTAAATATGTAGACAGAGTTTTTCTGGTAAACAGCCAGGAATAAGACATTAATTTTAAACCAAAATATACTCTGCTTTTGTGTAATTCAACCTTATCATTATACAATAGGCCTTGACAGTTTAAATGTATAAATTGTTGAAAAAAAAACATTTTTTCTTTGCCTTAGGCCTAAATCACTGTAAAAAGTAAAACAAGCTGGTCATGTTTGCTTCTATTGGACTGAGCTCTTGATTATGGAATGAATGCATCTATTGTTTATGTTCTAATCTTAGAAAAAAAAGTACAAAAAAGAACCCCAAAAAACAAAGCATAAAAAAACTATGAAAAAAAAGTAAAGAAAATAATGACTAGAAAAACCCTCATAAAAACAGAAATAATCCAGACAAAAAATGTTTTAGTCAAAAATCAGGAAAAAAATTACCACAGAAAACAAAGAAAAAATAAATCACCCCGAAAAAGATGGTTTATTCTTTGCGTGAATGCAATTCGCTCCCATACAATTTACCCATATACTAACTTAGTTACCCACCTACCACCCGCCTATGATGGCATGGGGGGCGAGGGGAAGATTTTTCCACTGCACACAAACACAGACACACTCCGATTTGTTCATAAAGCATTCAGTGAATACAATAAAATGTACTTACCATTCAAATCTGTCCACACAAGCTTTCCGCAGCATCAGCTTCATTTTGTGCCCACATGAACTGCATTTAACCTTCCTTTTTAGTATTTCTTTCTTTTGCAGCCATTTTATTAGTTTGTGTTTTTTTTCTACAGTATTTTCCCCTTCAGTCAACTCTCTCAATTTACTCTCCAAACTAGGCATTTCAGTAGAAAGCTTTAAAGAACAAATCCTCTGTATTATTTCACCTCTATGCAGTTGCAGTAATGACTGTGATAATAACACAGAGTTCCACATTCATGTTGTCCCGCCAGACAAGCTGTCAAATCGGCGCGTTTCTGGATTGGAAAGGGTACATCATTTCCCGGTCATTCTACCAAATCAGAGGCAGGTAGGGCGGGTTCTCTGTGGTGTCACACACTACTGGCAACCAACTAGCAACACGAACGCCTGGCCAATCACATCGCGCAAAGGCAGGTCTTCACTTCGCAGTCTCACTTTCAGTCATGGAGAGAGCCAAAGGCAGAACCCGACCTCAGAGGCGGTTCACACCGGGCTGCAACGACAATAATGAAGAAGCAGGCAACAACACGGGTAAGGAACTAACATGTTTTTGTTTTAATTTATTTTATCCTGCAAAATATGCTACCTTATGACAAACTGAGCACAAACGCCAATCTAGCTAGTTAGTGAAAAGCTATCATCAGATAGTGATGCTAGCAGGGCATCGTCCACTTCCAGAGTTGGAGTGGGTAAATTAAAAAAAAACAAAACATTATGACTGAGAACGCCTCATGAGGTCCTTCAGCGTGTTGCAGCATCGCGTATTGGATGTGTCTCTTCACTCCAGTCCAGCACTCAGAGTCAAATGAAGTGAACGCATTTGGACCAGAGTTTTGTGCAGCCTAAGGTGACAGTAAACGGCGCAGATGACGTGTTATAGTTTTATAACCACACAGCTGAGTAAAAAATGTATTTAAAGCTTAATACCTGTCGAGTTAATTTTCACTTTCCCGGCATCATTGCCCACCCCTACTCGCTCAGGGCCTGAAGACCAACAGAGAACGCTGGACACAACTCAGCTTGCTTCATGTTTCCTTTTATTGGTGAAACAGTATCTGTTGCAGTAGCAGGTTGATAACCTCAAATGAAAAAAAAAGGGAAAGAATCAGGCTGTCATTAAACAGATTTAAATCAGTTGTCTGATCAGTTGTCAGATTTAAATAAACTAAATCATTAAATTAATTAAACTTTACATTAAACTTCCATTAAAGCCTATTTTAAATCATTGTAAATGAATGAATGAACTAAGTAAATGTATTTATAGATTATTTTTAATCTTAATGATTAAAATTGTTAAATCATTTTATCCATGTTCAATCAATAAGCCCTAAACAGCTTTAACTATAATTTAGGTTTAAAGATCCCATATTATGCTCTTTTTCTGCAGTGTAATATTGATCTTTGATCTCTTCATGAAGCCTTAGTAGCATGCTTTGGTCTAAAAACTCAATAAAACAAGAATAGTCGCATTATTCCCAGGCCCTGTTATTGCCTCTCTGGACAGCACTCGGATTTTGTGGGCGTAACTATATGTTAATGAGCCCCCGCTGAAACCGCCCCGCACTTCCGTGTCGGCGCAGTCGGCGCATGCGCGTGACCATGTCAACAGAGCTCCGGTTAGCGTCTGTGTTGCTACATGAGGACCGCAGCACTGAACGCTATAACCGAGTCAGAACCCGAAAATAAGAGGAACCAGGAGAGAGTCGAGGACCAAGGATAAACCGGGATGTTTCTCAGTGGTCTGTATATAAAGTTTGTTTCTTCAATGCTATAATGTTGACGAATTAAAGTTGTTCTGCCGTTCCTCCCCCTGTTGTTGTCGATGTTAGCATGTCTGTTAGCAGACGTGCAGTGCTTAGACTGGCGTTAAATAGAGTCTAGTAAGAGCTAATGTAGAGTGAGCGGGTTACTGCAGAGACGTGAATTAACTAAAACACCGATGTGAAATAACTTTCACTTCTAAGTAACACTGAAGGGGCCGTTGCTACTGATAGTGAAATAAGACAGAGAGAGGGGTCTTCTCTGTTGTTGTGATGTGTAAATAATGTCTGGGCTCTTCAGTGTTTTACAGAAATAACATTAGTAATGTGACTGACCCATCAGAATACAGCATTTAATAGAGCCATAGCCTTTAGTGACAGTAACAGTAACTGAGAACGTTTATTACCTGTAACTGTGAGCAGCCAACAGTTTTCTGTGAACCTTATTTTAAAAGGTTTTTTTCTTTTCTATATGCCACACAGTAGCTGTCTTAAAAACCTCTTCACTTGCATTATTGTATGTTATGACAGCTCTGTGTATATTCTTATACAATAACAGAACATTTCCTTTAGATAAAAATTCTCCTGAACATCCTGCTTTCACTCCTCTCCTACAGAGGTGCTCCTGTGGCAATTGTGTGAAAATTCCTACAGCCTGAAAATGTTTGTTGAATGGAGATACCAAAGGTATTGTGAAAAATTAGTGCTAAATAACAATTTAGTACATAACCTTTCCTGTACTGTGTCACTGACTTACCTGTTTTAATTAAGTAGGTCAGAGGAAAACTGCAAGAACTCCCAGTCCAACCATCCTGGACTCTGACTCTGAGTGTGTTTTTCACTACAACATGCATTCTATATTTATAGAGCAGACTATGAGCCTTTACATCTAAGAGGAGTAATGCATAAGTATTTTGATATAAACACTTCCATGACTGTTGAACAAAAATAGTAAAGATTAAAAGAACTGTTTCCTCCATCTCATTTTTTTGTCTTTCTTGTTATTTAATTATTAACATTACATGTAACATATGGAAAACTGAAAACACACAAAACAGTTCATGTAGACTTTTTATTGTGAAAGATATTTTGACATATAAAAACACCAAATGTACCGGCTGGTACGCTAGACATTTTTACATAAAGGAGGTAAAAAGGCATGAAAAAAGAAAAGGAATTTTTAAACACAAGCCATAGAACCATATTGATAAAAATATGAACATATAGATAAAAACACCTATGACAGTAATTTTCATTTCTGACATAATCTTATCATGTCCAGCCCTTACAGATGCCTGGCCTACAGAGCCTTTGTGAGCTGATGCTGCCTGTGTTGTACTGCAGAGTTTCCTGATGCAGAAGACCAGTATGAGGGGTTCAGCGCTTCCTGGTATTTGGAAAAGGAGCATATGGTCTGGTATTTTCTGCAGCTCCTTCAGGTGTGGAGCATGGTCCTGGAAAACCTTCCCAAAGACAAGGTCCAACAGTGCATCTGCATGATCTGAAATACAAGACACAAAAATATATGTTTACAAGAAATGGCACCAAAACCAAAACACCTCACTGCAGTGTTGTAATTTTTTTTACATAGTCTTTTATTGTCACAATATCCTTATTGATTATATATTCTCAATTCCATTTTGATAACATTTTTATTCCAGTTTCCTTTATCTTTTCCTTTCCATGCTATGCCTATTTGCCAATGTTTTTAAATGTGTTGATTTTAATAAAGAATTGTTTCACTTACGGAAAGCTGGCTCTGCTCTCACTGGCTTTGCTGTACATCCTTCCTCCTTGGATTTTGAGAAGCTGACTGTAACCAGTGGTTCACCATCAGAAGATGCTGCCTGAGGTCGACCAGCATAGACTCAAGAAAGAAAAATATTTAACCTGTTAGTGCATGAAAACACAAATTAGAGCCATGCATTTTTCCCATTTTTTTAGACAAAATGTTTATTTCATGTTGTACTAAAATCTAAATAAATTACATGAGATGTTACAAATAGTTACTGTTACTCAATAGATACATTAGGTATTTCTGGCAAGTGATAATTCAGCTGAGGACTTTTATATTTATCATTTATCTGACTGTATTCATTTGGTTTTTTTTGTGATATTCTTTGATAATTTTGATCAGACACATACCAAAAGTATGTCTCAAATAAGATACAAGCTTTTCAAGGGTTAATGAGTTTTTACTTACAAATGTCACATTATGTGATGCATTATAAAATGTCTATGCCTATATATTGTTAGTAAATAAAACGGGAGGATAATTGAATCAGACATCTTAATTGCCTCCCTCCGTTTTTCGTAAATCACTGACCTGTTAGTAATTGTAACTTATCCCCAGTCACACAGCTCGTATGACAGCATTCTGTGGGCATTTCTGAGTGTTTAAACTCACAGAAATCTGATTAAATTAGTTTGGTGATAACGACATCTGCAGCGTTAGCGTCAGACGTCATATACACTCCCTGTTGTTATCAATATTTACATGATCTGCTGTAACATACAGAGGAACAAAGCCTGATCGTTTCCCTCATCCACAGCTTAGACACGAAATGAGTTTGGATACCTTCTGAGATAATTTATCGATTACATTGGCTGTATTACAAAACAGCGAAGCTCGTTTCTCCTAGCATTACAGGCTAACACAACAGGCTAACCGCAGCTAAGCTTAGCCCCCGAGAGCTAACACAGATGCATCGGGGAGAGGAGGGCTGTACAAGGAATAATAATAATTATCCTCCAGCTGTTATACTCCTCTACTACTGTGAGAATATTCAAACATCTAAATCTGATTAAACCTGTTGGTGATGACGATGCTGTGGCCAATAAAGCCAGTTATCACATCTACAGATACACTGTTTTGAGCCGACGTTAGCGTAGAAATATACTTTCCCCTGTTATTAATATTTACATGCTGTGCTGCAAAACACAGAGAGACACAGCCTTCACTGGTCGTTTCCCATGTCCTCAGTTTAGACAAGGAATGAGTTTTGATACCTTCTGAGATAATTTATTAATTACAATGCCTCAGAGAGAGTAGCAGGCTTCTACTCACACAGCGGTACATCTCACAGCAGCAAAGTAATAGACAACAGACTAATATTATGGCCTAGAAAAGACACGATATGGTTAGAAAACAGCAAAGCTCGTTTATTGTAACATTACAGGCTAAAACAACAGGCTAACCGCAGCTAAGCTTAGCCTCCTGACGCTAACACAGGAATAGCTCTTACATCTGCTCCTCTTCCCTCTGCTGTTAGCAGCTCGTAGCAATTAGCAAAATAACAGCACACAGCATTTGGCATACTCACATTTCCAGGGTCCGAGGTTTGCTGGTGGATGGTTGGCACTGATCCTGGGTTAAGGACCAGTCTATTTGCGAGCCCCTTTGTGTACTGTCCAAAGTTTGTGAAACTGTCAGCCGTTAAGTGACTGGCACAAACATGCACATTTTTTCTTTGTTTTTCTGGCACTTTTCCATCATATATGAACTCCAGCCCCTTAGTTTTTAAATCTTCAGAGTCAGGCAGCTTGTGTAAGGAAGTTTGTGGCTTGTTACAGCCCACAACACTGCAGCAGTAACTCATGCTGAAGTCCGAGCTCTCACTGCCGGTAAATCCATCATGGCTGCTCTGCACATAGCAATCTCACCAGCAGGGAGAGAGGAGTGGGCGGGGACGGGGTGGGGGTGTCTGCTCCTGATTGGTCAAAAAATTCCCCTGTGACGTCGGTACAACTCAAATGAAAGAATGCCTCAATAGGGGGCGGGATTTTACATTCACCAGCACCACGCAGCACAGGATTTGTCACTAAATATCACATTTTTGGGGCTGGGGGGAAAGCCACAGACCTCAAAATTTCACCAAAAGACTTAATAAAGTGGTTTTTGCATAATATGGGCCCTTTAAATTATACCCTCTTATTTTAATGCTTAAGATTTAAATTAATTCATGATTTTAACTCAAACTAATATACTTCAACTGATTTTAACTATTTAATGTTTGAAATGCATTCAAAACTGATGTTCATGATAATAGTTTACTTTAAAATCAAATTAAACAATCTTAACCTAAATAAGATTACCTAAATGAGTTTTACAAATGAAATGATATAAAGATAAAGCCTAAAATAACAGACCTCAGGTCAAAATTGCCATGAAGTGAATCCTTAAGTCTAATTTTTAAGTCAACATAACTTAAATCATTAATCAACACAGATTTGTATCCTCTAAGTCACTAAATCTAAGCTTCCTCTTCTTTTTAAATGAGTTGAAATTAAAGTTTTTACTCACCACTGACGTCTCTGAGGTCTTCATGCAGCCATGCCTCCTGCACTCTGTCTGTGTGACAAAAGGGTGTCACACCTGATTCTGAGCCTACTTAATGCCTCAGCTCTACCCTCCCCCCTCTCTACCTACACTGAGGAGTCTGGGTTTGATTCTGAAGTGGCTCTCTATGGAAAAGACATGGATAACTAAAGGATAAATTTGACCATAACATAAACAAATTAATAAAATTAATTAAAATTTAATAACTTTTTGATTGTCTTAACAATACCCATGACAACAGTATTTATGAGATGTCTGGTTTGTGTATGTTGGCGCACGTGCATGTGCCTGTACATAGATTAGTTATACTGAATTTACTCACAGCACGCAAAAAACAATGTATGACTAAGTTCTTGTGTTATTAGTGTGTACAGAGGGGCCATGTTTGTTTGTGTGATAGAGAAAGAGATAAATCCAAATGAACAGTTTCTTAATTAAAATATACACTTAATTCAAGTATACATTTATTAATATGCTAAAAAAATAACAAAATAAAAAATACTATGGCAAACCATCTGTCATTGTTAATTAGCATAATACATAATACACCCCACTCATAACTAACACATAATACAATGCAAGTAATGATAATTGAAAAATAAAGTACAATAAAAAAGACTCATTATTTTTATTTCCAATATTATGACTTGTTCTATCTATCTATCTATCTATCTATCTATCTATCTATCTATCTATCTATCTATCTATCTGTCTGTCTGTCTGTCTGTCTGTCTACATTATTAATTTATTATTATAATTATTATTAACAATATTACTGTTGCAGATACTACAGTTACCTTTATTTTCATTACCATTATATCTTACTCATCAGAATTACTTGTCTATTAGTTAATTTATTTTCTTGGTCCCCTTCTTATTTTATTGTGTTGCTGCAATAGCCAGCTAATGTTTTTGTCCCTCCTCTGCTCATTAATACTCCATCCAATTTAAATTTTTAATACTCTTTTTCTGCTTTTCTTTGAGTCTTTTTACTGTATATACAAACATATATATATATATATATATATATATATATATATATATATATATATATATATACAGTGATGGAAAAAATTATTAGACCACCCTTGTTTTCTTCAATTTCTTGTTAATTTTAATGCCTGGCTCAACTAAAGGTACATTTGTTTGGACAATTATAATGATAACAACAAAAATAGCTCATGAGAGTTTAATTTAAGAACTAAGAACTATTCATTTTCCATGGTTTTCTGGATAATAACCAAAATTACTTAAATTCTTACATCAATAGCTATGGCATTGTACCGCCAAAAACACTACTTTTAAGCATTCCATGTTTTCTTTTCTGTTTGCTTTAAACACATGATACACACAAGAGTTAATACTTGATTGCATAACCATTGTTTTTGATGACTGCAGCCATGCGTCTTGGCATGCTCTCCACCAGCTTCTGACATTGTTCTGCTGTCACAGCAGCCCATTCCTGTTGGACAAATTCAAACAAATTTTCTTTGGTTTTGGGCTTGTGGTTCTCCATTTTGAGTTTGATGATTTTCCACAGGTTTTCAATTGGATTAAGATCTGGTGATTGAGCAGGCCAAGGCATGGTGCGAATGTTGTGGTTCTCCATCCAGGCTTTAACTGACCTTGCCGTGTGGCAAGGGGCATTGTCTTGTTGGAAAATCCAGTCATTCGAGGCAGGAAAGAGTTTTCCAGCTGATGGAAGAAGACTGTTTTCAAGGGTAGTCCTGTACATGACCTGGTTCATTCGGCCCTCACACAATTGCATTTGCCCTGTTCCACTCAGACTGAAACAACCCCAGATCATGACTGATCCACCCCCATGTTTTACTGTAGGGGCAAGACAGTCTGGGTTGTAAGCTTCTCCAGGCTTCCTCCTAACCAGTAAGTTGGCTGGAGTGGGCATCAATTCAAAATTGGATTCATCACTGAAGAGAACCTTAGCCCAATCATCAACAGTCCAATCCTTGTGGTCTCGAGCAAAGAGTAACCGGGCCTTCCTCTGCCTTTCATTGATGAAGGGCTTCTTGCGTGCTCTGTGTGACTTCAAACCAGCTTCAACAAGTCGGTTTCGAACTGTCCTTGCTGAACAAGTCACATTTCTCGACAGTGCCCACTCATTTTTAAGGTCCCTGGAGGTCTGACGACGATTCCTGACACAGGAACGGATGAGTGCACGGTCATCTCGTGGGGTAGAAAGAGGTTTCCTGCCACGGCCAGGTAGCAATTTGGTAGTGCCATGTTCAGCTTGTTTTTTTGTTGTAATGAGCGGCTGTCTTGGAGATCTTCAGTTTTTTCGCTACCTGTCTCTCACTCATGCCAATTTCCAGCAGTGCCAAGATGGCTGCCTTTGTGGCTTCACATAATTCTTTTGTTTTAGGCATTATGTGAGAGCTGACAACTTCTGAGTTGTGCTACGGCTTGAATGTAAGCAGGAAACCACTCTAGGCCTTTGCATGTGCAGTGCTGCTTGTGACATGAAATGGCCTCTTATATACCCTGGGAATCAATTAAGCTTAAGAATGTCAAATAGGACATAAAGTATTATGTGACCAGCTGCATTTTTGTTGTGTTCATTGTATTATACGTTTAGTGGTACCAGATATTAGAATGAACAAGAAATTGAAGAAAACAAGGGTGGTCTAATAATTTTTCCATGACTGTATATATATATATATATATATATATATATATATATATATATATATATATATAAATATATACATACATATATATATACATATATACATAGATATACATACATACATATATATATGTGTGTATATATATATATATATATATATATATATATATATATATATACATATATATGTGTGTGTGTGTGTGTATGTATGTATGTATATATATATATATATGTATATATGTCAATCAATCAATCAATCAATCTTTATTTGTATAGCGCCAATTCATAACAAGTGTTATCTCAAGACACTTTACAATAGAGCATAAAGCTCTTCATTTTATGGATACGCATATACGCATAGATACATATATACATATAAAATACACATATACATATATATACAAATATATACATCCGACACCCAACATGAATCCAAATAGCCAATCATGGATCCCTCCATCATGGCGGCAAGAAAAAACCTTCTGTTAAGCAGCAGGAAATCTTGAATGTGGATCCCAGTCTCATGATGAACAGCAAATCCACACAATGCTGTGTTGGTGTGAGGGCAAAAGAAGGGAGGTAAGAGGAGACAAGTGGACTAGAATGGTAACTTAAGTTAGGGACAGGTTCATGTACCGTAGACCTGTCGTCTGATTTATTAGAGGGTAGCCTCTTGAGATGCTACATCTCATTTTCAGGAGGGTCCTCATGTCTGAATGGTTGTGGTGATCATTTTCTAGAAGTATAATCTTAGATATTCTTACTGAAAATAAGAATTTATGGTAGTGACGAACTCATGGGTGCCCAGACCACAAGTGCATCCCAACCATATTTGTCTCCGTTAAATATAAATGTGTTAAAGGCCTCTTGAGATGTGACATCCCATTTTCAGAGGGACCTCATGCCTATGTGGTAGTAAAATATAGATACTGTAGATGTATCGATCATGGATATGGAGATCATGCTAGTATCTGTATAAATAGCTATAATGATAATGGGAATGGAGTGTTCCTAATAAAATGGTCAACTATGTGTCATGTTTATAATTGTAGTTTTGAGGCTTCGTGACTCCACAGCAGCAGGCAGTCTCCACCAAGGATCCCAGACCACCTACAAGACAAGAGCCAGAGGCAGTACAGGAGCAAACAAAGCGGGGCAAAAGCAGATGCAGAGAGAGAGAGAGAGAGAGAGAGAGAGGGAGAGAGAGACCTGTTACATCTAAACTATGAGTCTAATTTATGAACTAATTTATTTATTTATCTATAAACTATGAGCTGGTCCCTAACTGAAAGCTTTATCAAAGAGGAATGTTTTAAGTCTAACCTTAAAGGTAGAGAGAGTCAGAGTCGAACTGTGGAGAGAGAGGGGAGAGAGAGAGAGAGAGAGAGAAAGAGAGCATACTACTTTTGGAGATTAATGGTACCACAAGTAGGCGGCATTTTGGGAGCGTAAAGTTCTAGAGGGGTTGTACGGCACTACAAGCTCTTTAAGATAGACTGGTGCCTGTCCACTGAGAGCTTTATAGGTGAGGAGAAGAATCCTGAATTCTATTCTATATTTAATGGGAAGCCAATGCAGAGAAGCTAAAACAGGAGTAATGTGGTCTCTTCTCCTAGTTCTAGTCAGCACCGTGCTGCAGCATTTTGGACCAGCTGAAGCGTCTTAAGTGACTTGCTGGGACAGCCTGAGAGCAGAGAATTACAATAGTCCAGTCTAGAGGTAACAAAAGCTTGGACTAGCTTTTCAGCATCGCTCTGGGACAGGAAAGGCCTGATTTTAGCGATGCTACGAAGATGAAAAAAGGCTGTGTTTGAAATTTGCTTTAGGTGGGAGTTAAAGGATAAATCCTGATCAAATAGCACTCCTAGATTTCTAACAGTTGCGCTTGGTGCCAGACTAATGCCATCTATGGCAGTTAAATCACTAGAAAAGGATTCTCTAAGGTGTCGAGGGCCCAGCACAATAACCTCTGTCTTGTCTGAGTTAAGAAGAAGAAAATTTCTGGCCATCCAGGATCTGATGTCCTTTAAACAGGCATCTAGTTTGTCTAACTGGTTTGTCTCACCTGGCTTCAGTGATACATAAAGCTGTGTATCATCAGCGTAGCAGTGAAAATTAACAGAGTATTTCCTCATGATTTCACCAAGGGGAAGCATATATATAGAGAAGAGAATTGGACCTAGCACCGAACCTTGAGGAACCCCGTAACTTACTTTAGTGTACACAGAGGACTTGTTGTTCACGTGTACAAACTGATATCTATTAGATAAGTAGGACTTAAACCAATTTAAGGCAGTCCCTGTAATCCCAAGTAACATCTCTAATCTCTGTATAAGAACATCACGGTCAATGGTGTCGAAAGCAGCACTAAGATCTAACAAAACAAGAACAGAGAGCAGTCCTTTATCTGAGGCTGAGAGTAGATCATTGGTTACTTTAACTAGAGCAGTCTCTTTGCTGTGATGAGCTCTAAATCCTGACTGAAAGTCCTCAAACAGGCTATTGTCTTGAAGGAAGTCACCTAGCTGATCAGCTACTACTTTCTCCAGGATCTTTGAGGCAAATGGGAGGTTAGAAATAGGCCTGTAGTTAGCTAATGTTCCTGAATCGAGGTTAGGTTTTTTAAGGAGGGGTTTGATTACTGCTGTTTTAAAAGACTGTGGTACGTAGCCTGTTGATAGAGATATATTTACTGTCTCCAGCAACAACGGACAAACTAGAGGGAAGACCTCCTTGAACAGTTTAGTTGGGATCGGGTCTAAAAGGCAGGTTGATGATTTAGAGGAGGAGACCAGAGAATGTAGCTCCTGAAGGCTAATCGTAGAGAAACTGTGTAACTCAGGTCTAACTACTACTACATTTAGAGGTAAGGCAGGTTCAGCTGGAGATAAAGAGTTGCTAATTTTGTCTCTAATTTTCAGAATTTTATCATTGAAAAAGTTCATAAAGTCCTCACAGCTCAGGGCTAGAGGAATCACAGGCTCAATAGAGCTCTGACTCTGTGTCAGCCTGGCTACAGTGCTGAAGAGGTATCTAGGGTTGTTTCTATTTTCTTCAATAAGTGAGGAGTAGTAGGCAGCTCGAGCATGTTTTAAGGCTCTCATGTAGTTATTATGACTCTCTCGCCAAAGTATATGTGACTCTTCCCTTTTATCAGAGCGCCACATTCTCTCTAATTTACGGGTTGTTTGTTTAAGTGTACGAGTCTCTGAATTAAACCAAGGGGCTGTCCTCTGACGTTTAATACGTTTTTGTCTCAGTGGGGCAATTGAGTCCAAAGTGGATCTTAGTAGACCGGCTGAGTCATCAACAAGCTGATTCAGCTGAGTAGGGCTAAAACTAATATCAGTTATCAGTTGGCCAATTTATTGAGCTTAAGGCAGTAGGAATGGCTTCTTTGAATTTAGCCACGGCACCACTGGACAGATTTCTACTGCTCACAATTTTGCTGCAAAACACAGAATCTTCCAGGAGGATGCTGAAAGTTACTAAGAAGTGGTCAGATAAAAATGGATTTTCAGGAAAAACTTTCAGTTCAGTAATATCAAGGCCATATGCTAAAACCAAATCAAGAGTGTGATTAAAATGATGGGTAGCTTCATTAACAGACTGAATAAAGCCAACTGAATCTATTAATGACATAAAAGCTGAGCTAAGACTATCACTCTCTTATATATATTTATATGTATATATATATTATATATGTATGTATGTATGTATATGCATGTATGTATATATGTATGTATATATATATGTGGGTATGTTTGCATATATATGTATGTATATATATGTATGTATGTATGTATATATATATATATATATATACATATTTATATATATATATATATATATATATATATATATATATATAGATATATATAGATATAGATATATATACATATATATGTGTGTATGTATATATGACAATTTCCATTATCATACCATTATTATCATTATTACTGCACCTGCTTCGTGGTTGACACATGCTTCTACCTTTAATGACAAACTACTTATATTACTATTGTTTATAATTTTATTGTATTTTTAGGATTTTTATATAAGTGTATATACAGCATATGTATAATTTGAATAATTTTACTACTTATGTTATTGATGTTGCCATTGTTATGTATATATATATATATATATATATATATATATATATATATATATATATATATACATATATATATATATATATATATATATATATATATATATATATATGTCATTATTGTTGTCATTATCATTTTATGGTGATACAGGCCATGTTAACATTTCCTTTAACCACCAAAAACATCAAAAACATGTGATATTAATACAACTGTAAATACCACCAATCATATTCGTAGCACACACACATTTACTCAAATGACTACAAATGTTGTTGTTCACACGTTTGTCTGTCCGTCCCACTGCATTGTCTCATTGCACAATAAAAAAGATCACCTGTATCATTAGTACATCTCTGTTGTTTGAAACAAACTACACTGTGTGAAAATTGGGGAAAAATTATGGGAGTTATAATTGTTTTAGTTGGCATAATACACCTCCCTCAGTAAAAATAAACATACTGGAGCCACATACAAGACCCATCCAAGCTGGCGGCAGGGTTGCGACGTCGGCTCCAGTAGGCAGTAAGGCATTGATGTACATAATGTCTGTGATGCCAGTACCATAGTAGTTACTGCTGTAACTGAAAATAACACAAATGTCCAGTAATACGCATTTTATTAAATTAACTAGACTAATTGCCATTTGTAATTTTCTATGTTTCAGGTAACCCCGTGCTACTGTTCCCAACAGCTGAGCTGTCAGCAAAAAAACTGCGCTTACAGCTGGAGAAGGCGGAAGACAAAGAAGCCTCTCAATCTCAAATAAATTGATCAGTTGTCCAAAGACAAGGAGGAGCTTTTGGCAGAAATGGCCAGATGTAAGTACTACATTAAATAGTATTTACTCTAGCATAACAGTACACAGCTAGTTTTCGCTAAATTCTACAGAATTTCACCACAAGCTGTGCACAATTACATTATGCCTGTTGCACTAGGCCAGTGGTTCTGAACCAGTAGTCTGGGGTCCACCAGTGGTCCTTGAGGGGGTTTCAGGTGGCCCCTAGCTAAATGATGGAGAGTTGGTTACCAAATGGGCCCATATAGAGATTGTTAACTCTGAACAGTGTAAGGGTCCATTTGTTTTAATTTTACACTCTCTCGAGTTCTGCATAGTTTTGGATTTTCTACTGCATTTACAAGAAGTCCACACAACCTAGAAGGATTGATATCATGATTGTTTGCCCTCTACTATGATACCAACATCAATACAACTTGGAATTGTGGACAAACTCTTAAAAAACTATAACATAATATTCTGTAGTTTTAGGTCTGTAAAGCTAAATCTCGTCAAATAGTGCTCTGTGTGCTCTATTGCCAAATAAATGATAGACCTTGATGTGGAAAAACTTGAAAAGCACTGTACAGGCTGACAGATTTCACATTTAATACTAAATCCACTCTGCAAACCACTGGTAACCTTCCCATGTCAGCTTGGCTGGTGGTCCCCAGCACCACTGCTCCTTTGTTTATGGTTTAATTTGCTTTGTAAGCCTTGCTACATGGTCAGAGAGTTTGCATTGGTGTAGTATCCCTCAAGCTGCCTTTTTACTGTGTCTGATTATTTTTATCTGTCCGACTTTTTTTATTTTTATTAGATAAGAGAAGAAGTCCCCTGGCAAATAAAGATGAAAACCATGATTCCGAAGTATCCCAGACTTCATCAAGCTCCTCATCCTCATCCTCCTCATCTTCTTCTTCATCATCAGAGGATGACAGAAAGAAGAAGAAGAAGAAGAAGGGGAAGAAAGGGAAGCGGCAGAAAAGGACAACGGTCAAAAGAGGAACGTGCAGTAGAGACAATAAGATCTTCAGACGGAGAGGTACAGTAACTGGACTGTAAGAGTGAACTGTCTTTAGAAACATGGGATTTTTGGGGTTTTAAAGGTCAGAAAGTTCTGGCACAACTTCACCAACTTCCAAGGTGCTTGGAGAGAAAGAATCTTGAAGAGGTCAAAAAAGCTCCAGCAGCACTTGTAGTTAAGGAAACAACTTTATTTGACCAGCAGCGTTTGACATGGCCTTGACCTGACGAAGGCCACAAGCGGCAGCGTTGGTCAAATAAAGTTGTTCCTCTTTAACATTTTTTTTTTTAACTTAATTGATCACAAAACACACACTTTCTTCAACCTATTGCCCTTACTTTTCACTGTAGCCACTTCTAGGCCATTGCATCATCAGTACTTTTCTACCAGTGGTCCGGGGGACCATAATTGATCCTTGCAAGGGTTCCAGGTGGTCCCCAATGGTCCCCAGCTAAATGATGGAGAGTTGGTAGCCATATGGACCCTTAAAGGTCTTTGGTTTCATTTTACACTATCAAATGTTAAATTGGTTAAACATCTGCATTAAGTTATGTAAATATCTGCATTACTTTTTTTTACAAGAAGTATACACAATTACAGAATGTAGAAAAAAGATACTTTGCTCAATGTTTTGTTGTTTAACCTATTGTACCAATATCAATACAGCATTTTGGACAAACTATTCCTTAGTTTTAGGCCTGAGAGGCTAAATCTTAGCAAATAGTGGTCCGTGGCTCAAACCCCCAATAAATTATGGACCTTGATGTTGAAAAGGTTGAAAATCACTGATCGAGCAGTTCCAGAGGTTATGTGGTCATCCAAAAGGGTTATCAGTATATAAATGATATTTCACTAACTGTATGATTGTTTTTGAGATATATGCCTCAAATCATGAAGGGTTGAGTGTTAAAGTGCAAACACAAGATGCTTAATAACCATAGATAATGTAAAAAATGATTATTTTATTTTATTGTTAGACAGTAGAGAAGGAAGACAACAGACAACACACTGTTGCAGCAGCATATAGAGGTGAAGAAATAAATATGTACATTATAAAATATATAATTTGTCCTTGATTTGTCTTTTCATTCCAGCGTTAAATCCTGACCATGTCATCAAGAGGTACAAGAAGGTCTTGTACCACTACCTAAGTGGAAATAATTTTCCAGAGTGCTACAACCGGGTTGGCGTGGACAGAAATATTGTCATAAGCAGCGCCTCAGTGGCAGAGCTGGCCATCGCCTCACCACAGAAGTTTGAAGAAATCTTAAAGGGATATTCCAGGGATCAAAAGCTGCAGATGTTTGTGACACAGTGTGCAGAAGCCATCACCAGTGACCCGTTACTAAATGCTGAGGTTGAAAAAATGAAAAATGAAGGGAAACTTCTACCTTTCCATAAAAGGAAATAGGGTTCAACTCTTCATTGTACATATGAGGGTGGATGTGTGTCAATGGGAATGGAGTCCTGTTTTTGCTGGACTCCGAAATAATATCAAACTGCTTCGTTTCCATTAAAATGCATCAAAAAGTTCCAACACTCTTGGTGGACTGACACTGTAGTGTTATCATGCCCTTGTTTCAAGTCTTCTACAGTTTTTAGAATAAAAGTCATGTTTAAAGACCTAGATATTTTATGGGAGAGGAAATTGTTTACAAGCAGATATTTTATTTTTATTTATTTGTCTTACTGCCATTTAAGTGTGTTGGCTATTCCAACAGTTTACATTTTATACAAAAACTGCTGCATTTCCTATGTCTACCTTTCCAGGAGAAAATATAGTTTGTTCAGAATGAACAATGTTTAGAATAAATGTTGTGTAGGTCACCCACAATGCAATGTGTAGTATTCACTTCAGATATGGGCACATGATGAGGTCTGCAAATGACTTATGTGATCTTCAAAAATATCTGACAAGTTATGTATTAAAAATGAAATAATAGTGCATAGTATTCTCTTCAGTTTAGGGCACATGATGAGGTCTGCAAATGGCTTATACATTCATTAGAATCATCTTACAAAGCATTTGCTACACATGAAAGGTATTGACAGATATCGTTTCTTGTGCACTCCTCATAAAAGGAGTAACAAGTCCACAAATCATTTATAAGCATGAATAAACATTTGTTAATACTGAATAGTTTTCACTTTAGATCAGGGCACATAATCCCATCTACAAATGATTCATAGATGATGTATGACTGTGTAACAAATGATTTTTAAACAAGTTACAAATGGCTCTGTCTTTATTTACTAAAGCCAGTTTGTCTATAAGAGGGGAGTAAAAAGTCCACAAATCATTTATAAGCATGAATAAACATTTGTAAATAATTCACAATTTTTTGCTTTAGATGAGGGCACAAAATCACATCTACAAATGATTTATAGATGATGCATGATTGTGTAACAATCATTTGTTAAACATGAATAAAAAAAGTAGTGGATTAGGAGTTTAAACACATTTGCAGTATTTCACTAATATCCTACTTATAACGTTGATCATATAAGAAAAATATTTTACAGATAACTCATGAATGTTATAGTAGCACATTTTCAAATTATCTACTAATTAGTTGAAAATGTAGGCCTATGCAATGGTTTTATAATAAACAGTATGTTTGTGATGTTTTTTCCATAAATGTTTGAGCTGCAACACAGACTTAAGATGTTATTTATACTGACTTATAACAAATCATTTGTTAACCCTTAATACACAATAGATGAAGATAATCAAAGAACAGTTTTTTAGATCTCTCAAAACATTTCCTACACATAAAAATAACAGTAATTGATGATGAATGTATTACGACAAACAATACTGAAGAAGCTTTTTAATAATGTATAAATCATTTATAAATGTATTGCAACATTAGATGTAAATGTTGAATTATAATTTACTTATGTTTACAAATGGTTTATTCATGATTTGTTCAATATCTATTGATAGCTTATAAAAGTCTTTTAAGTTGAGTTATAAATGATTTTAAAATAATTTAAAAATGATTAATTAATTATTTATAAAAGTCTATAAATGGTTTGTTCATGATTAGTTAATTATCTGTTAATATCTATTAATAGCTTATAAATGTTTTATAACGTCAATCATTATAATGAAGTGCTACCAATACATGTTGAAAATTCTTGGTGGAGATGGATAGTAGAGTCGGATATGTGATGGCATGTGTTACAGAAAGTGATGGGTTCAATCAGAGGTTCAAGCCAGAGAACTTAAACAAATAGGGAATGAAGTAGACAATATTTTTGACTGTAACTATCATCATAGGGTTAGAATAGAGGACCTTAATCCTTCCAAAGAAACCCTGCCCAAAACCAAATCTACCAAGGACTTCCCACAGGTACTGCCACTCAAGACGATTAAAAGCTTTCCCGGCATCGAGGGACAGCACTGCGCAGGGGTCCCCGATATCTTTGGAAAAATTTATCACACATAGTAATCTACATACATCTTCTCCTGCTAGGTGGGATTTCACAAAACCAGTCTGGTCCTGATGTACTAGCTTGATTCAGTGAGATTAAATGATTAAATGGTGCTAAAAGCAGTTGGCGGTGGAAAGGTTACATTTTCAGACAGAGCAGGCGAAGCTGTCTTTGGATCAGTCCAAACTTGATTTAATAAAAAGTGAGAAGTTGGTAAGAGAGCCTCTCAGGAGCATGGATTCGGCTCTGATTTGTCCCGAGGCGCCAGGTGACTGTTTTGATGTTTGGAATAATCTCCGGTTAGTGCCCAAGTTTAATGAAAGGGACCCGGAGACATTTTTCTCTCTGTTTGAGCGTGTGGCGGAGTCGAGGCAGTGGCCTGATGCTGCGCACACTTTGCTGCTTCAGTGCGCTCTGATGAGCAGGAGGTATATTCTGCTTTATCTGCGGCTGATTGTAAAAATTATCTCACTGTTAAAGCAGCGGTGTTAAAAGTGTATGAGTTGGTCCCAGAGGCGTATCGTCAGCGTTTTCATGCGTGGAGGAAGGGGGACAGACAGACACACGTTGAGTTTGCCCGTGATTTGAATTGTCATTTTACGCACTGGTGCACCGCATTAAATGTCGATAATTTCCAGGGTCTGTGTGATCTCATAGTATTGGAGCGGTTTATAAATTCTTTGCCTGAGAATATTGCCCAACATGTAGCTGACCATAAAGTCAAAACTGCACTGGAAGCTGCTGCATTAGCTGACAATTATGTGTTGACGCACAAGCGCTCATTTGGGGAATTATGCACCCGATAGTCGGATCAAAATGAACATGCGGAGACAGCTAGTGTAAGTTATTCCCCCACGCGTAAATCTGACTTCCTTGATCGTCCCGGAAAAAGTACAGAGAGAGTATGCCATTTCTGTCATATTAAAGGACATTTGAAAGCTGACTGTTATGCTCTTAAGAATAGGACTCAGCAGAGTGGACCTGCGGGCCAGCCAAAGGGGGCGTGCCTCACTGTGTTTGGATCTAAACTGACTGCAGTAAGTATTGAGAGTCTGAGTGAGCAGGAGAAGTCGCCTTCTAGTGAGCTAGAGAGTTTCCTACTGTTCATATCAGATGGGTGTGTTTCTCTGGTGGGAAGTGACATCAAAATACCAGTAAAAATTTTACGAGATACTGCCGCATTTGATTAATTTATTCAGGCTTCAGTTTTACCTTTCTCAGAGGAGAGTGATACCGGATGCTCTGTGCCTGTCCTGCGATGGGGATGAAAGTGTTACAGGTCCTGTTGCACAATATTATGCTTCACTCTGATTTATTCCAGGGGCAAATATCAGTGGGCGTGCGTCCAGTGTTGCCGATAGATGGAATCACGCTGATCCTGGGAAATGGAGTGGCAGGTGGGCGTGTCTGGGCTGATGCTCCACCGCCGTCCCCGGTAGTATCTTCTTTCCCGCTGGTGAGAAAGCAGCCTGATGACCATGAGAAAATATTTCCTGAAGTTTTTAAGGCATGTGCAGTTACACGGTCCATGGCACAGAAAACTTCCCATACTGAGTCACACAAGGTGAATGTTGAATAACCGTGTTTTTTTTTCTTTACCTGATGTTCCTCTTTCGGTGTCACAGGAGGAGCTCAGATGTGAGCAGCATGCAGATCCATCTCTGGGAGGGTGCTTTGACCAGGTGTTGCCCGCAGAAGAGGTGGAAAATAATTCTCACGGTTATTTTTTGCATGATGAGCTGCTTGTCAGAAAATGGGTGCCTCATGGGGATGAGTTCATAGGTGATCCCATTATTCAGATTGTTGTGCCGGCCAAGTTTCGCGAGTCTGTGTTAAAGTTAGCTCACGATGAACCTGGTCATTGGGGTGTCAGAAAAACATATAATCAGGTCCTATGAAGTTTCTTTTGGCCACGGTTAAAGAAAGATGTTGCTGCAAACATAAAATCGTGTCACACATGTCAACTTACAGGTAAGCCAAATCAAACTGAGAAACCTGCTCCATTATCTCTAATTCCTGCTGTTAGCCAGCCATTTGAGGATTTAATTGTGGACTGTGTGGGTCCGTTGCCTCGTGCTAGATCGGGGGCAATGTATTTATTAACTGTGATGTGCCAGAGTAACCGGTATCCCACAGCGTATCCTTTGCGCTCAATAACTGCGAGGTCAATTGTGCGCACTCTGTCACAGTTTCTTTCAATATTTGGGATCCCTAAGATCATACAAACTGACCAAGGCTCAAACTTTACCCTCGTTTTTTGCCCAAGTTTTACAGCAGCTTCGTGTAAAACATAAGGCATCTGCCTACCACGCTCAAAGTCTGGGAGCATTAGAGCATTTCCATCAGACATTAAAGTCTCTTTTGCGCTCCTACTGTATTGAGATGGAGGGTGACTGGGAGGAGGGGTTACCTTGGCTTATGTTGGCTGCTCGGGAGGTGACGCAGAAAAGCACAGGTTTCAGCTGTAATGATCTGGTGTTTGGGCATACTGTACGTGGTCCTTTAAATCTTCTATATGATCAGTGGAAAGAGACAGATCCTCAGAAGAATTTAATTGATTACGTAAATGGGTTTCATCACAGGTTGTATGCTGCTGGTGAGCAGGCAAAGAAAAATCTGTCTTCTGCACAAAATAAAATGAAGAAGCTCTATGACAGACGGGCTGAGCGTAGGACTTTTAGTGAAGGAGATCAGGTGTTAGCTTTGCTGCCTTTTGTTACTTAACCTTTCCAGGCTAAGTATGCAGGCCCATATACGGTTTTAAAACAAACATCTGAGCATAATTACATCATAGCTACACCAGAGCATAGGAAAAGTACACAACTTTGCCACGTAAATTTGTTAAAATCATACTTTGAACTTGTTTCAACAGGTCCAGATGGGATAAAGGCATCGTGCTCTCCTGTATCCGTTCACCAGGCATGTTCAGTGGGGAGGATGTCACCTGTGCATACTCCGCAGACAGTTGCAGCTTAGGTAGAGGATGGTTTTCCCTCTCTGGATCCAGCAGTGTTGCAAGGCCACCTTAAAGACTAAGAGTCCTTAAAGAATTTAAAAGTTTTGTTAGGTCATTTGTCTGAGTCTGAGAAGGCCAATCTTTCTTAGTTGATTAAATCTTTCCCATTTTTGTTTAGTGACACGCCCACACAGACACATTTGATTGAACATGATATCGATGTCGGAGATGCTCAGCCAATCCAGCAGAGATTTTATCATGTCAATCCTGAGAAGCGTAAGTATTTGGACAAAGAGGTAACGTATATGTTAGATAATGGCATAGCTGAACTGTCTTCCTCCAGCTGGGCTTCACCTTGTTTGCTGGTTTCAAAATCTGACAATACCCAGAGGTTTTGTAGTGATTTTGGTAAGGTAAATGCAGAACTAAACCTGACTCTTTCCCTCTTCCATGTATGGAAGATTGTGTTGACCAAGTGGGTCAGGCTAAATATGTTAGTAAGTTTGACTTACTGAAGGGTTATTGTCTATTGGTCCCGTTGTCTGCACGTGCGCGAGAGATAGCTGCATTCATCACTCCAACCGAGTTGTATTCTTGTAAGGTGATGCCTTTTGGGTTGCGTAACGCTCCTGCAATGTTTCAGCAGCTAATGAATAAAGTGTTGGCAGATTTGGAAGGCTGCACAGTTTATTTAGATCATGTTTTTTCAGATACGTGGACCTCTTGTTTGAAAATCATCCATTCTTTGTTCACGTTTGGCTGAGGCGCACCTCACAGTGAACCTTGCGAAATGTGAGTTTGCTAGGGCGACAGTGACGTACCTCGATCTGGTGGTGGGGCAGGGTACTGTATGTACATTACAGAAGAAGTTAATGCTGTGATGTGTTACCCTGTACCAAGTTCTAAAAAAGATCTTATGCGTTTTCTAGGGCAGGTCGGGTATTATTGGAGTTTTTGCAGAAACTTCTCGGAGGTGGTAGCAACACTGACTGATCTGCTCTAAGCCAGTGCCACTTTTGTTTGGGCCCCGGTGTGCCAACAGGCTTTTGAAAATGTGAAGCTGTTGATGTGCTCTGCACCAGTGTTGTCTGCCCCCAGGTTTGATCGTCCTTTTGCCCTCCAGGTGGACGCCAGTCATGTGGGGGTAGGGTGGTCCTCCTACAAAATGATGGCCTCGGGTTTGCAAAACCAATGAGCTTCTTTTCTAAGAAGTTTAATTCATATCAGTTAAATTATTCTACAATTGATAAAGAAGCTTTAGCATTGGTTTGAGCCCTTGAACATTTTGACGTGTATGTTGGTTCTGGTGTTGTACCTGTGGTGGTCTAGACTGACCACAATCCTTCAATATTTCTATTTTTTTCAAATGATTTAACTTGTTTAATAGTCATAGCTAAAACTGGTAGATATAATTTAGGTAAGTTTAAGTTGTGTATGCTAAGTACATAGTGTAAGACCTGGTTCAGGGGTTAGGACCCCTGTCTTATGGAGGGGTGTGTGACGGCCCTCCCACTAGGGCCTGCTGCTGTGTTTGTCTTTTCAGGGTTCTGTCTTCTCTGTGTTGCAGGTTGCTGGTGGGCGGGGTTTTGGTGCACCTGGGAGTACCTGGTGAGTCTCCCTGGTGGATTTAAGCTGTGGCTGTTCACCCGCTCTCTCACATTTCCTCCAGGCGCTCTGTGTGGCAGCACGGTTTAGTTTAGTTGGCTTTGGCCCTCTTTATTAAGAATTACACTAGGACATGCTACACATATATACTTCACTCACCCATGCAGCAGACACACTGATTCACTGACACACACACCTCATCTTGTTTAAGTTAATTACGTTGTGCTTATTCTTCTTTGAATATATATTTGTGCACCCCCACCACCCAAAGACGTGGAGGATCAATCAAGTGAGGAAGACAGCAGTGAAGAGGAGGAAGAGACTCCACCCGCTAAGGCAGTGAAAAAAGCCACCAAAGCCGCCCCAGTCATCAAAAATGGCGCAGCTGCAAAAAAGGCAGAAAGTGATGATGATGATGAAGATGACTCTGAAGAGGAATCTGAAGAGGAAACCCCTCCACCAAAAAAGACCACTGCTAAACTGACACCAGCCAAACCTGCAGTCAAAGCAGCTCCTTCTAAGGCTGAGAAATCAGACGACGACGACGACGACGACAACGACAACGACGACGATGACGACTTGGAAGAAGAGGCCCCACCTCCCAAAAAAGCAGTGAAGCCTGCTGCCAAGCCTCCTGTGAAGGCTGCGGATGCAGAGGAGTCTTCAGACAACGACGAGGACGAGGACGACGAGGATGACGTAGAGGCCCCACCTCCCAAAAAAGTAGCGAGGCCTGCTGCCAAGCCTCCAGTGAAGGCTACGGATGCAGAGGAGTCTTCGGACAACGACGACGACGTAACGACTCAGAAGAAGAGGCCCCACCTCCCAAAAAAGCACCGAAGCCTGCTGCCAAGCCTCCAGTGAAGGCTGCAGATGCAGAGGAGTCTTCTGAGGATGACGATGACGACGATGACGACGATGACAACGATGACGACGACAAAGAAGAGGCCCCACCTCCCAAGAAAGCAGCGAAGCCTGCTGCCAAGCCTCTGGTGAAGGCTACAGATGCAGAGGAGTCTCCTGATGACAACAACAACATATCATAAGAAGAGGCCCCACTCAATTATTTTTTGTGAATGGAAAATTAAAGTTCCTCATCTCCCACCAAAGTGTATACGAGTAAGAAGAATAAAAAATATGAATCCTGAGCAATTTATTGAAGATGTATGTGTTGTGAATTGGGATAGACTTCAACTTATACCTACCGTCAATGATGCCTGGGATTATTTTTATACTGAATTCACTAACGTTATTAATAAACATGCTCCCTGGACCTTAAGGAAAGTTAAGGGTAGACACCTACCATGGATAAATGCTGACCTTTTAGGTCTATTCAAAAAAAGGGATAAGGCATGGCAGAAATATCGTTCTACAAGAGATGTAAATGACTGGAATGCATATAAAAAATTAAGAAACATTTGTATGACCAAAACTAGGAATGCAAAATCCAGCTATGACAAAGAATCATTTCTGAATGATTTTAAAAATCCTAAACAATTTTGGAATTCGATTAACTGTATCCTGAGCAAATCTTCAATGGTTCAAATATACATTTGAGAATTAATAATGAAGTTGAGAATGATCAGTCAATAATTGCCAATGCCTTTATTCATTACTTCTCTAATATCTGTAGCTCTCATTCTTATTCCTCCTACAGTAATGTAGCATCAAATACTGTTAGGGATAGTCACTCTTTCTCCTTTCATTTCATTTCATTTCATTTCATTTATTTTATTTCGGTCACGTCAACACAGTTATTCAGCATCACACATTGTCAATAGTTGATCAAATGTTCATGTCCGAAAGGGTAGACGGGAGAAGCAGAGCTTATCTAGTCCCGTCCCCATTTTCTCAATATTTAGTACTTAGTCTCCTTTTTTTCTACATATTAACAAGTTGTTATGCATTTTTATTCATTTATAGAGGTCTTACATAATTCTAGACTCCCTTTTAGAGTCCGTATTTGACATATTCCATAATCCATCGTTCCACGTAATCCTTTTTTGTTGTTGTTGTTGTTGTGAGTCCCGGTTTGTGATGTTGGAGATGGTGATGTTGGAGTGGTGTGCCCTCGTTGCTTTTCATTCTTCACTTTTCACACGTGTTAGACGCGTGACTCTCGTCACTGTCCTCTTCACCCAGGCGAATGATTCACTGTCATTGTTTTGATACATTTCGTTTTTCCTGCTGTCTTATAGACCAATCAACCCACATGTTTTTCTTCACCAACCATCAACATCCTTGAGCTCTATACATGTTTTCTATAAACCCCTAGATGTTTACTTATTTATATCCGTCAAAGTATCTTCTCAGTATTCTTTTTTTAAATTCTTTTATGGTACCGCTGCACCTGGTTTCTTCCTGGAGGCTGTTCCATTGATTGACTCCATTAACTGTGATTGTCATCCCTTTCAATGTTGTTCTCACTGATTTCTTTTTGAGAATCATAGACCCTCTGAGGTTGTGCCTTGTCTCTCGTTTTGTGAACCTTGTTTGTAGGTTCCTCGGCAGCTGGTCATGTGCAGCTTTATATAATATCTGTACAGTCTTGTATTTTATTAGGTCATATAGTTTTAGGATCTTTGCTGTGATGAACAGCTGATTTGTGTGTGCTCTATAGCTTGCGTGGTGAATAATTCTCACTGCTTTTTTCTGGAGTGTTAATAGACCTTTAATATTTGTTTTGTAGCTGTTTCCCCATATTTCGCAGCAATATTGTATGTGTGGTGCCACCAGTGCCCAGTAAACCGTGAGAAGTGATTTCTGGTTTAGTACTTTTTCTGCTTTCCACAGTATTGATACACTCCTGGCTATTTTTTTTTCTGTATAGGATATATGAGGTTTCCAGTTTAGCTTCTCGTCGATGATTACTCCTAGAAATTTGAATTCATTAACCCTATGTATCTTGGTTCCGTTTATATTTACATTAGCCTCACAGTCTCTATTTTTGTTGCCGAATAACATAAATTTCGTCTTGTCTAGGTTCAGAGATAATCTGTTTATATTGAACCATGTTTGTAGCTTGTTTAGCTCTTCGTTTGTCACTGTGATCAGCTCCTTCAGGTTGTCCCCCGAGGAGAAAAGGCTTGTGTCATCTGCAAATAGTATGAATTTGATTTTTTCTGATACTTTACATATATCATTTATATAAAGAGTAAATAGCTTTGGACCCAATACGGACCCCTGTGGGACCCCGCAAATAGTATTGAGGTGCCTTGATTTTTTTCCTGCTACTTGGACGTATTGGTATCTCCCATTCAGGTAGCTCCTGATCCAATTTAGCGCTTTTCCCCTTACGCCCAACTTTTCAAGTTTATGACAAAGTATGTTGTGATCTATTGTATCGAATGCTTTCTTTAGATCAATAAATATTCCAATACTAAATTTTTTTTGTTCGATCGTATCAGTAATTATTTCTACAGCTTCCATTATCGCTAATGTTGTGGAATGATTTTTTCTGAATCCGTATTGACCGTCATATAGCAGATTGTGTTTATCAATGAATTTATCTAGTCTGCTGCTGAACAGTTTTTCTAAAATCTTGGAGAATTGTGGTAGTATTGCTATTGGCCTATAGTTATTGAATTCCTCCTTGTTACCTTGTTTATACAAGGGGATTATTTTTGCGATTTTCATTTCATCTGGGAATTTTCCTGTCTGAAACGATAGATTACATATATGTGTCAAAGGTGATGCAATCTCTTCTTGTACCATTTTGATTAGTTTCATGTCAATGTCATGGACGTCTTTAGATGTTTTTCCTGTGCTGTTATTAATCAGTTGTTTTATTTCTCTGTCGTCTGCTGGAGCCATAAACATAGTGTTTTGGTTACTACTCCCCTCCCTATCAAAGTGCTTCCAGGTCAGGTCATTCTGTGGGATCTGTTTGGCAAGATTTGGCCCTACCTCTGCAAAGAATGTGTTTAACTTATTCACTGTGTTATCTGCATTCTCTGTAAGGTTAAGTGGGTAGCTTTTGACAGGTTTCTTGTTTTTGACTACACCGTTAATTAAATTCCATAGTTCCTTGGGGTGATTCACATTTTTTTGTATTTGCTCTTCGTAATAGTCTTTCTTTCTTTCTCTCAAGGTAGCGGTTAATTTGTTTTTGTACAGCTTATATTTGAGTTCAGAGTCAGCCGTTCTGTTCTTGAGAAACTGTCTGTATAGTGTGTTTTTCTTTCTGCATGCATTTATCAGTGTTTTTGTCATCCAAGGTCTATTCTCTCTGCTTTGTGTTTTAGGCTTCAACACTCTCACAGGGCAATGTTTATCAAACATTTTTGTGAATATTTTTAAAAAACTGCTGTAAGCACTATTCACATCTGTAGCCATGAGCACTTTTTCCCAATTTTGTTCTCGTAGAGAATTTTTCAGTCTGTTTATGTTAGCCTCAGATTTGATTCTTATGTTCATATATTTATTCTGTCTCTCTTTCCCCTCACAGGTCTGGTCATAAACCACAAAGATTGGTAGATGATCGCTTATGTCATTCACAAACAGCCCACTTATTAAGTTATCCTCAAGCACGTTAGAAAAAATGTTATCAATTATTGTAGCACTGTGTTTTGTGATTCTGGTTGGGTGAGTGATAAGTGGTTCAAATCCTAGGCTGTACAAGCAGTTTAAGAACTCCTCATTGAGCTTCTGCTTATTTGGGTTCAGTAAATCAATGTTAGTATCACCACAGATAAAACCTTTTTTCTGTCCAATTTTTGAGAAAAGATCTCCAGCATATGTGATGAAGTTGTTCAAGTTCGAGCCTGGTGCTCTGTAAATACAACAGATGATTATATTACAATCTTTCTTTAGATCTATTTCAACCGTAATGCATTCTAACATGTTGTCTATTGCTACAGATATGTCCTTTAATACTTTGAATTTGATATTATCAGCAATGAATAAGGCGACCCCTCCTCCAACTTTCATTTCTCTGTTCATGCAGACAAGGTTATAACCTTCTAATTCAAAGTCCATACCTTTCTCGTCATTAATCCATGTTTCTGTTATTGCAATAATGTCAAAAGGGTTCTTAAAGTCCATTAGGTATTCCTTTATTTGATCGAAATTTGTGTAGAGGCTCCTGCTGTTAAAATGGATTATTTTCAGCTTGTTGTCCGTGTTAATTCTTATATTGTACTCATGTTCCGTGTAGTAGTTGCAGTTAATCGATTTGTTTCCATAAAAACAGTTATCAGGGTCAATGTTTATGTTTGGGCTAGTGCAGTCCGAATAGTTCTGGTCGACGTTATGACTTGGTATTAGATCCCGATGCCCATGCTTTCTTATCCAGTCAGGTAAATCCAAATGTCCATGTTCCAGGGTACAGTTTATTTGCTCCTTTTCCTCAGATTGTGTAGAGGTTTTGAAGCTTTTGTTATCCATTTTAGGCGTTAAATTTGTCCAGATCCTCCATGCTCTTGACCAGCACCGTCTTCATTTGTTCTGGGGTTTCTCCGTTGGTTCTTATCAATATTTTGCAGTTTGCCGTCCAGGTGCTTTTAATCGTTCCAGCCTTTTTCATTTCTCGTGCCTTCTTGGCCATCTCTGCATTTTTCTTGGTCAAATTTTCATTGAAATACACCGCTGTGCCTTTCAGTTTTGGGCCCTGTTTCAGCAGCTCTATCTTGTGTTTTCTGTTTGTGAATCTTAGTTTCACAACTTTCCCACCGTTTGCCCCTCTCCAGGGCATGAGGTGACAGTATTCCACGTTGTTGAAATCCATCTCGATTTTCTTTGATTCCATGAAGTCAGCCACCTGTCTCTCCACCGTCTTGTTCTCCTCTTCGTCTTGTCCGCTGTCATGCTCCCCTGTCTGTCCGTTTGTCAGCGCTTTCGCGTAGGAGCGCGGTTTGATCTTTATGCCGGTTACGATCACTTCATTCAGCCATGTTTGTTGATCCAGGTCTTCGACTCGCGCTTCCAGATGTTTGATTATCTCAGATTGTTTTCTGCTGTAATCCTGCAGCAGCTTGTGTTCTCTCTGAAGGTTTCTTAATTCAGTGAGAACCGTTTCTATCTTCACTTCTATCTTCTCTTCAAGACCTTTTTTCAGCTCTTGCTGGCCTTTCAGGATTTCATTAATCCCTTCTGCCATGTTTGGATCGGGCCCGGAACCCGAATCCAAAGTTTTTGTCTTTGATTTTCCCTCATTTTTGCCTCCCATTTTAGTCAGTTCCAAATATTCTTGGAGAAGACTCTGTTATTGTTTCTGCTGTAGCTACTATCCAAGGACAGAGCTCACAGATATGCGTCCGTCTCCCACGGAGGCCAGACAAGGCCATCCTCAGGATGTACAAAAAGTTATAGACGGGCTTAACTCCAGTAGTGGAGCTGGTCCAGATGGTCTGGAAATTAAGTTTTTAAAAATTGCCTCTCATGCTCTATCATATCCTCTGTCTGTTTTATTTAATATGTCACTTGATACCTGTGATGTTCCCTTAAGTTGGAAATGTTCCAGAATCACACCCCTGCACAAAGGTGGCGATCCTCATGATATTAACAATTTTCGACCAATTTCCAGAATAAACTGTGTGGTCAAGCTCTTTGAAAAATTAGTTTTTAATCAACTCTCTCAATATATAAATGAGTTTGACATTTTATCTCCATTTTAATCAGGATTTAGATCAAACTTCTCTACAACAACAGCTCTTCTTAAATTTACAAATGATATAACATCCTCTTCAGACAATAAAATGCTCACAGGTGCAATATTCATCGATCTTACCAAGGCCGCCAAAGCCGCCCCAGTCATCAAAAATGGCGCAGCTGCAAAAAAGGCAGAAAGTGATGATGATGAAGATGAAGATGACTCTGAAGAGGAATCTGAAGAGGAAAGCCCTCCACCAAAAAAGGCCACTGCTAAAGTGACACCAGCCAAACCTGCAGTCAAAGCAGCACCTGCTAAGGCTGAGGAATCAGACGACGACAACAACAACGATGACGACGACTTGGAAGAAGAGGCCCCACCTCCAAAAAAAGCAGTGAAGCCTGCTGCCAAGCCTCCTGGGAAGGCTGCGTATGCAGAGGAGTCTCCCGACAACAATGAGGACGAGGACGACGAAGAGGCCCCACCTCCCAAAAAAGCAACGAAGCCTGCTGCCAAGCCTCCAGTGAAGGCTGCGGATGCAGAGGAGTCTCCCGACGACGACGATGGCCATGGCGACGAGGACGACTCAGAAGAAGAGGCCCCACCTTCCAAAAAAGCAGCGAAGCCTGCTGTCAAGCCTCCAGTGAAGGAATATATGTGAATAAAATGTGAATAGTTTGTTTTTAAGAAAATGTTAATAGTTTAAAGAATGTATTGTTTTAAAATAAAATGACACAATTTGAATTTAAATTGAAATTTTCATTTACTCATTTCAAAACAAAAATGATACATGATAACATTTAAGGTTTTAAAATCATTTTCGACGTTGTACACAGGTAAAATAGTATCCAAGACATAGGGTTTGAATTCTTTTTACAAACTGACAAACCAAAGCATCAACATACACAAGATTATCACTGTACGTGGTAATCATTTTGGCTGAAGGTATACCCTTTTGTATCTGACACAGAAAAACACACAATGTGCATGTTCTAAATTCACAGTTTTGGACTTGTCTGTTTCAGCACAAAGTCACAATTTTTAACAAGGAAATTTTAAATCTCTTCAGGAAAATATAAATAATCTGGGGGGTTACCAAAACTGTCAAAGATATAACTCTCTTTTCCCTGATGTATGCAGGAACCCAGTGTTCACCAGCCATAGTTGATGGTTGTGTTTCTTTTAGGATAGATTTTAATTTTCTTTTAGTGGTTTTAAAGCTTTTAATGGTCTTGGTCCTTATTTATCTGATTTGCTCTACCATATGAGCCCAGTAGATGCCTCAGTTCTTCAGAAATTTCATGCCACGAAATTTCATGAAATGAAAAAATGACAAAATAAAAGCAGAAAAAAACACGAAAGGACGCGAGAACGACTGGTGATTTTTACTTACTTACTTGATTAACTTACTTTGATTTTTTAAACCTCCTTGCCTACCGTAGCAAAACACTCGCTTCAATATGGAGGAAGATGAGGTCAAGGAATAAGCTGATTCTTCATCAAATAAATCGATTGTGTGGATCTATTTTGGCTTCCCATCTAAAAGACGAGAGAACGGTGAGAAGATTGTGAACAAAACAACAACCGTGTGCAAAATATGCCACTACAGTTCGCTGTATACTGCAGCGACTAAAACTACCAACTACCAACTACTTTGAACTGGAGACAGGCAGCAACTGTATGTTTGTGTAAGTCTTCATAAAAAACAATATATGATTTTTGCATCTACTGTTGAGTTGACAGAATTTGATCATACTTGAAGATCAGAAGTATCTGCACTGTTATAGGCTAAATATTATAGTTCAAAGTTCAGACATTTATAGGTCCAAACTGCAGCTCTGAGGACTGCTGTTTGTTTTCCTTTTCATTCAAGAATGCACTTATCCTGATTGTTACAACAACAAAGTACTTTTAATGAGATTTTATGTTTGTATTTGCACTGTAGTCTAAATAAAGGGAAAAACTACAATTTTTTTAAAGAGCATTTATTTTGTATTGATGCAGGAATATTTTTTGTATATCTGCATTAGGAAAAAAATAAAGACAATGAGATTTTTGCACAACTTCCTACTGTAGGGGATTTTTGAATACTCTTCATTTTGTTTTATGAGAATTTCGTATCATTTTGTGAGTTGGCCATTTCGTTACACCCCTACCTTTTAGTGCTTTTATTCTTATTACAGCTTCATCTTATTATATTTATTTTATCTTTTACTTTATTTCAATGTATTTTATTTTATGATATATGTTACACTTCTGCCAAAGCTCCAGTGGTTGCTCATTTTAAACCTTCCAGATGGTGTTTTCTCAGTACGTACTGGCTACAACATTTTCCCTGCTTTATTATTGTCTTTTATTTACAGTAGGATGCATTTTACCAATACTGTGTATGGATTACAGGGTGAGTGGGTTGTAAAGTGCTGTAGAAATAGTTTGATACTATCAAACAGTAAAACTCATCAGTATATTCAAAAATGTTTAAAAAAAGAAACAGCTCATTGATTTTCTGGGTAATTTCATGGATTGAACAGAAAAGGTAAAAATAAGCCTCATCTTCAGTCTGTTCCTTTTATGGTTACAGAGTCTGTTAACCCTTTAACTACCAGCTCAACAGAAATCATTAACTTCAGGTATATTTATTCTTAAAAAGTGACACATCATTGTTTCTGACAGTTTTTTAGGATACAGAAAAAACTGCAAAAAAACCAAAAGAACTGCTTTTTTCTTACGGCGTGTTTCCACTGAAAGCGTTTGAAGTGTTTTCGCACATCAAGTGAAATCGTGCAGAGATAGACACATGAGTTTTGACGCTGGTACAAAGATGCAAAAAACAGCTCACCCATCGCCACAGCATTGTTGCACGAAAAGTCCGCCATTGTCATTTCATCCTATCATTCCATCGTTGAACATGGCTCTGATTACCACCATCGCTGCTCTGTACCTGCGGTGGAGAAGTCAGCTACGGGCTGGGCGCCGACGTCGGTACTGGATGCATGCTACCCTACGGAGGCGGTGTGAGCTCGGTGAGTTCCACCGTCTCTTGCAGGAGCTGCTTCTGGACTACAGCCTGTTCCAGTGGTACTTCAGGCTGACTGTTGCCCAGTTTGAAGACCTGCTAGCCAGGGTTGGTGCCAGGATCTCCCGCCTGGATACCAACTACAGGCAAGACAGTCCAGCTGCGGAGTGCCTTTCCATCTGTCTCCGGTAAGTTTAGCAGTTTGTCAAATTAGCAAGACTCCAACCCCCAGAATGCCCTGCGTCAGTGACGATCTCCACGCTGATAGGCTGTCCTGGCGTGTAAACACACTTGCTCGCTTGCTCGAAAAGTAAAATTATTTCGACTCGAGTGTCAAGCGGTGAAAACGCTCACTGCTCAATCCTTGAGCGCTTGACACTGCTCTATGCACACCCCGATGCAGCGTCAATTCGCGTCTTTAAATTGACTTTGTATGTAATATCAACCAGTGAAAAATTTGCAACGCTTTTGGTGGGAACGCACTGTTTGTGTGAGATCATCATTATTACTTTAATACTTCACCACTTACTGATATGATTTATATTTACAACATGTGTTTCATGTTTTGTGTATTGGTCAAACTGAGTATCATCTAATTTAATTTTATATTTTAGTTACAAACATTTCTGCCTTTCTAATATTGTCCCAAATATTTGTCAATTTTTACGTCATCACGTTATCAACCATTAGCTTTTTAAATCTTAAATCCCACACCAAGAAAATGTGTTTTGGTTTGTTTGTAGTTTTCTCTGTTCCCTGAAATGTTTATGGAATCAATAATTTGATTTTATTGTTTTTTATGAAACATAAAAAATTAAATATTGAAATTATTGATGACCTCTACCACACAGTTTAGCTGGTAGTTAAAGGCTTGTTTTTTTCTTTAAGAAAATGCTTAGCCTTGTTAATGTTTATACATTCTTTTTTGTTAGTTGATGCACATAATTTAAGTTCTGTACTGTATATTGTAATCCAAATAAAATATTCATCCATTCATTGTCCATTAATCCACCTTTTTCAAAGGGGATCTACTGTAGCTCCAATGACTGCAGTCGGACGAGCAGTCACTCGTGAGTCCGTGGTCAAATCAGCCAACAGTCAATCTGAGAAAATGAGTGCTGTTGAGTTTTATGGAGGAAGGACACTGTGCTGAATACTGCTTCATTTGGATGAGTTTAAAAATCTGTTTCAGTCTTAATAGAAGGTCAAAGTTAAAATGACAGACTGTCACACTCAGGACCTGTCGCCCTGTTTGTGGTTCTAATAATGTGTCAAAGTTATTTTTTATAAATAACTATTTTTCTTGATCGCTGTATAATTCAGGATTCTTTCTGTATTAATTTATAATAATTATTCCTTCACACAGGATTGACAGCTTAAGTCAGGAATCATAAAATCAATACAAATACCCAATTTAAAGAGGAACAGTTGGTTAATGATTCAGCTACTTCATTTCAGCAACCCCAGAAATTAAGAGACACGTTAAAGCTGCAGTGTACCAACTCCTGAAACAAAACGCCATCAGACAGTAATACGAAGCTAATAAAGTTAGCTAAATAGACTTGTCTAGGTTAAGAAAGAACCTGACACCATATTTGTGTAAAGTATCACTAAGGCAGGGCTGTAGGTGGGTAAATGTAAAAGTATGCTGATATATCTTAACATAGCAAGAAAAACAGAAAAGGAACACAACAACAACAACAATAACAACAACAACTTCCTCTGGTATCCAACGCAGCTACAGAACAAATGCTGGGGTTATTTCAGCCATCTATGATGATGACACAATCTGCACCTCCGCTACCTTCAAAATAAAATCAATTTGTGTTTTTCCACCTGAGGCTGTTTGGTTTGACAAACAGAAGCCGTTTGGTCTGAGGAGGCTAAAAGTCCTGATCATGTTGTATTTGAAGTAGAACCTCCTGAAGTTAAAAGATCTTTGAGATCTTTATGTAGTGTAAGAATAAATATTGTAAGGGACTTAGTTTAACATTTGGGGTAACCTGGGGGGTATTCCATGAAGCTGGGTGAAACAGGCTGGACCAGCTCCGCTAAGTCTGACTTTAATAAGGAGAAACTTTAATCTGAGCTGCAGCTCGTTCAATAACGAGGCTCAGCTGTTCTTCAGAGACTCTTAGGCCTCATCAACACGAAGACAAAATGCTTCACAGTTTCCAAAACAATCATCATAAAGACAAAGGTGTCTCAGAAAATGTGCGCTATATGAATGCACTCAATATGCATGAAAACGTTATAAAACACATGGCAGACCACTAGAGCCACTGTAACAATATGACAGAAACAGATGAAAAAACAGTGGGCATGCGCACTCACGGCAAAAGTTGTCAACAGAGATTGTGATAAAGTGATCATAAAGTGGCGTAATGTGCCCTTGATTATTATTTGTTCAACTCAGTGGTGATTGAGAAGAAGGAGATTTTGCTGCAACAGGGATAGTAGGGTCACTAGCTTCATCAGCACATATGCTTCATGTACGCCGCCATTGTTGTTGTCGTTGCCTCGTGTGGTGCATGCGTGTCAATGAAGATATGAAACTATAATGTAAGTGTATCTGAAAAGTTACAGAGCCAGTAATCACCGAGCTGCGTATACGGCATTTCAAAATCTTTCTCATCTGGAACCTGGTTTCAAAAATGTTCGTTTACAGACCCCCAAAACGCCGTCTTCGTATGGATGATACACAGATTCTGCAAAAAACATATGCGCTTAGACCTCGGTTTGGCTTCCTGTGAATGGAACCTAATTCTAGCCCGGCTGATCCAAGCTGAGGCTGAGCCTGTGTCCAAGGGAGAGACAAAGCCCCGACGGGTCGATTGTCGAAATGACGAATTCATGTCAAATCCAAGAGCAGAGATGTTTTCCACAGCGTAGGAAAACTCCTCATGGAGTTGTATGAGGACGACAAGGGGAAAATAAAAAAGGGCAACACAGTTATAATTAATAAATCCAGAGACGCTACCTGGTAAAGCACTACTGACTGTATAAATGCATACAGATATGTTTGTTTATAGTTTTTATGTAATGTGATGGTGGTAGGTTATTCACTATTTTACATGTGGGCCTAATTCATGTTTTTGATTGCACTATTTTTTAATGAGTTAAATTATTTTACAAATTATTGAGTTAGTGTACACTCCTTTGTGTTTGGACTTTTTCTTTTGACTAAGCTAATCTTAGCTCTGCTAAGCAATCTTTTTCCAAAGAATTTAATATTTTACGTTGTGCTTATTCTTCTTTGAATAAATATTTGTGCCCCCTCCCAAAGAGGTGGAGGATAAATCAAGTGAGGAAGACAGCAGTGAAGAGGAGGAAGAGACTCCACCCGCAAAGGCAGTGAAAAAAGCCGCCAAACCGCCCCAGTCATCAAAAATGGCGCAGCTGCAGAAAAGGCAGAACGTGATCATGATGACGATGAAGATGACTCTGAAGAGGAGTCTGAAGAGGAGTCTGAAGAGGAAACCCTTCCACCAAAAAAGGCCACTGCTAATCCGACACCAGCCAAACCTGCAGTCAAAGCAGCTCCTGCTAAGGCTGAGAAATCAGATGATGATGACGACTACGACAACCACAATGACGACCACGATGGAGCGGACCAAAAAGTTCCAGAAACTGTGAATAGTTTGTTTAAAGAATATATTGTTTCAAAATAAAATGACACAATTTGAATTTAAATTGAAATTTTCATTTACTCATTTCAAAACAAAAGTGATACATGATAACATTTAAGGTTTTAAAAACATTTTCGACGTTGTACACAGGTAAAATAGTATCCAAGACATAGGGTTTGATTTTTTTTACAAACTGACAAACCAAAGCATCAACATACACAAGATTATCACTGTACGTGGTAATCATTTTGGCTGAAGGTATACCCTTTTGTATGTGACACAGAAAAACACACAATGTAAATGTTCTAAATTCACAATTTTGGACTTGTCTGTTTCAGCACAAAGTCACAATTTTTAACAAGGAAATTTTAAATCTCTTCAGGAAAATCTAAATAATCTGGGGGGTTACCAAAACTGTCAAAGATATAACTCTCTTTTCCATGATGTATGCAGGAACCCAGTGTTCACCAGCCATAGTTGATGGTTGTGTTTCTTTTAGGATAGATTTTAATTTTCTTTTAGTGGTTTTAAAGCTTTTAATGGTCTTGGTCCTTATTTATCTGAATTGCTCTACCATATGAGCCCAGTAGATGCCTCAATTCTTCAGAAATTTCGTGAAATGTAAAAATGACAAAACAAAAGCAGAAAAAAAACACGAAAGGACGCGAGAATGACTAGTGATTTTACTTACTTACTTGATTAACTTACTTTGATTTTTTTACCCTCCTTGTTCATCAGTAGCAAAACACTCGCTTCAATATGGAGGAAGACGAGGTCAAGGAATAAGCTGATCCTTCATCAAATAAATCAATTGTGTGGATCTATTTTGGCTTCCCATCTAAATGATGAGAGAACGATGAGAAGATTGTGGACAAAACAACAACCGTGTTCAAAATATGCTGCTACAGTTCGCTGTATACTGCAGCGACTAAAACTACCAACTGCTTTGAACTGGAGACAGGCAGCAACTGTATGTTTGTGTAAGTCTGCATAAAAAACAATATTTGATTTTTGCATCTACTGTTGAGTTGACAGAATTTGATCATACTTGAAGATCAGAAGTATATGCACTGTTATAGGCTAAATATTATAGTTCACAGTTCAGACATTTATAGGTCTAAACTGCAGCTCTGAGGACTGCTGTTTGTTTTCCTTTTCATTCAAGAATGTACTTATCCTGATTGTTACAACAACAAAGCACTTTTTATTGAGATTTTATGTTTGTATTTGCACTGTAGTTTATATAAGGGGAAAAACTACAATTTTTTAAAGAGCATTTATTTTGTATTGATGCAGGAATATTTTTTGGATGTCTGCATTAGGAAGAAAATAAAGACAATGAAATTTTTGCACAACTTCCTACTGTAGGGGATTTTTGAATATTCTTCATTTTGTTTCATGAGAATTTCGTATCATTTTGTGAGTTGGCCATTTCGTTAACCCTTACCTTTCAGTGCTTTTATTCTTATTACAGCTTCATCTTATTATATGTATTTTATCTTTTACTTTATTGAACAAGGAAAGGTAAAAATAAGCCTCGTCTTCAGTCTGTTCCTTTTATGGTTACAGAGTCTGTTAACCCTTAAACTACCAGCTCAACAGAAATCATTAACTTCAGGTATATTTATTCTTAAAAAGTGACACATCAATGTTTCTGACAGTTTTTTAGGATACAGAAAAAACTGCAAACAAACCAAAAGAACTGCTTTTTTCGTACGGCGTGTTTCCACTGAAAGTGTTTGAAGTCTATTCGCGCGTCAAGTGAAATCGCAGTGCTAGACACACGACTTTTGACGCTGGTACAAATATGCAAAAAACACTCACCTCTCGCCACGGCATTGTTGCATGAAAAGTCTGCCATTGTCATTTCATCCTATCATTCCATCGTTGAACATGGCTCTGATTACCACCATCTCTGCTCTGTACCTGCGGTGGAGAAGTCAGCTACGGGCTAGGCGCCGACGTCGGTACTGGATGCATGTTACCCTATGGAGGCGGTGTGAGCTCGGTGAGTTCCACCGTCTCTTGCAGGAGCTGCGCCTGGACTACAGCCGGTTCCAGTCTTACTTCAGACTGACTGTTGCCCAGTTTGAAGACCTGCTAGCCAGGGTTAGTGCCAGGATCTCCCGCCTGGATACCAACTACAGGCAAGACAGTCCAGCTGCGGAGTGCCTTTCCATCTGTCTCCGGTAAGTTTAGCAGTTTGTCAAATTAGCAAGACTCCAACCCCCAGAATGCCCTGCGTCAGTGACGATCTCCACGCTGATAGGCTGTCCTGGCGGTAAACACACTTGCTCGCTTGTTCGAAAAAGTAAAATTATTTCGACTCGAAAGTGTCAAGCGTGAAAACGCCACTGCTCAATCCTTGAGCGCTTGACACTGCTCTATGCACACCCGATGCAGCGTCAATTCGCGTCTTTAAATTGACTTTGTATGTAATATCAACCAGTGAAAAATTTGCTAACGCTTTTGGTGGGAACGCACTGTTTGTGTGAGATCATCATTATTACTTTAATACTTCACCACTTACTGATATGATTTATATTTACAACATGTGTTTCATGTTTTGTGTATTGGTCAAACTGAGTATCATCTAATTTAATTTTATATTTTAGTTACAAACATTTCTGCCTTTCTAATATTGTCCCAAATATTTGTCAATTTTTACGTCATCACGTTATCAACCATTAGCTTTTTAAATCTTAAATCCCACACCAAGAAAATGTGTTTTGGTTTGTTTGTAGTTTTCTCTGTTCCCTGAAATGTTAAGGGAAAG
This sequence comes from Scarus forsteni, assembly GCA_036419115.1. Taxonomy (NCBI): domain Eukaryota; kingdom Metazoa; phylum Chordata; class Actinopteri; order Labriformes; family Labridae; genus Scarus; species Scarus forsteni. The sequence continues at coordinate 348,621 of JAZDUH010000369.1, forward strand.
AATAATTTGATTTTATTGTTTTTTATGAAACATTAAATACGCTATCCTTGAAATTATTGATGACCTCTGCCAAACAGTTTAGCTGGCAGTTAAAGGCTTGTTTTTTTTCTTAGAGAAAATGCTCTGTTAATGTTTATACATTCTTTTTTGTTAGTTGATTCACATAATTTAAGTTCTGTACTGTGTATTGTAACCTAAATAAAATATTCATCCATTCTTTGTCCATTAATCCACCTTCTTCCAAGGGGATCTACTGTAGCTCCGATGACTGCAGTCGGACGAGCGGTCACTCGTGAGTCCGTGGTCAAATCAGCCAACAGTCAATCTGAGAAAATGAGTGCTGTTGAGTAATATGGAGGAAAGACACTGTGCTGAATACTGCTTCATTTGGATGAGTTTAAAAATCTGTTTCAGTCTTAATAGAAGGTCAAAGTTCGAATGTCAGACTGTCACACTCAGGACCTGTCGCCCTGTTTGTGGTTCTAATAACGTGTCAAAGTTATTTTTTATAAATAACTGTTTTTCATGATCGGTGTATAATTCATGATTCTTTCTGTATAATTCATAATTACTCCTTCACACAGGATTGACAGCTTAAGTCAGGAATCATAAAATCAATACAAATACCCAATTTAAAGAGGAACAGTTGGTTAATGATTCAGCTACTTCATTTCAGCAACCCCAGAAATTAAGAGACATGTTAAAGCTGCAGTGTACCAACTCCTGAAACAAAACGCCATCGTACACGAATACAAAGCTAATAAAGTTAGCTAAATGTACTTGTCTAGGTTAAGAGAGAAGCTGACACCATATTTGTGTAAAGTATCACTAAGGCAGGGCTGTAGGTGGGTAAATGTAAAAGTATGCTGATATATCTTAACATAGCAAGAAAAACAGAAAAGGAACACAACAACAACAACAATAACAACAACAACAACAACAACTTCCTCTGGTATCCAACGCAGCTACAGAACAAATGCTGGGGTTATTTCAGCCATCTATGATGATGACACAATCTGCACCTCCGCTACCTTCAAAATAAAATCAATTTGTGTTTTTCCACCTGAGGCCGTTTGGTTTGACAAACAGAAGCCGTTTGGTCTGAGGAGGCTAAAAGTCCTGATCATGTTGTATTTGAAGTAGAACCTCCTGAAGTTAAAAGATCTTTGATATCTTTATGTAGTGTAAGAATAAATATTGTAAGGGACTTAGTTTAACATTTGGGGTAACCTGGGGGGTATTCCATGAAGCTGGGTGAAACAGGCCGGACCAGCTCCGCTAAGTCTGGCTTTAATAAGCAGAAACTTTAATCTGAGCTGCAGCTCGTTCAATAACGAGGCTCATCTGTTCTTCAGAGACTCTTAGGCCTCATCAACACAAAGACAAAATGCTTCACAGTTTCCAAAACAATCATCATAAAGACAAAGGTGTCTCAGAAAATGTGTGTGTCTATATAAGTGCACTCAATATGCAAGAAAACGCTGTAAAACACATGGCAGACCACTAGAGCCACTGTAACAATATGACAGAAACAGATGAAAAAACAGTGGGCATGCGCACTCACGGCAAAAGTTGTCAACAGAGATTGTGATAAAGTGATCATAAAGTGGCGTAATGTGCCCTTGATTATTATTTGTTCAACTCAGTGGTGATTGAGAAGAAGGAGATTTTGCTACAACAGGGATAGTAGGGTCACTAGCTTCATCAGCACATATGCTTCATGTACGCCGCCATTGTTGTTGTCGTTGCCTCGTGTGGTGCATGCGTGTCAATGAAGATATGAAACTATAACGTAAGTGCATCTAAAAAGTTACAGAGCCAGTAATCACCGAGCTGCGTATAACGGCATTTCAAAATCTTTCTCATCTGGAACCTGGTTTCAAAAATGTTCGTTTACAGACCCCCAAAACGCCGTCTTCGTATGGATGATACACAGATTCTGCAAAAAACATATGCGCTTAGACCTCGGTTTGGCTTCCTGTGAATGGAGCCTAATTCTAGCCCGGCTGATCCAAGCTGAGGCTGAGCCTGTGTCCAAGGGAGAGAAAAAGCCCCGATGGGTCGATTGTCGAAATGACGAATTCATGTCAAATCCAAGAGCAGAGATGTTTTCCACAGCGTAGGAAAACTCCTCATGGAGTTTTATGAGGACGACAAGGGGAAAATAAAAAAGGGCAACACAGTTATAATTAATAAATCCAGAGACGCTACCTGGTAAAGCACTACTGACTGTATAAATGCATACAGATATGTTTGTTTATAGTTTTTATGTAATGTGATGGTGGTAGGTTATTCACTATTTTACATGTGGGCCTAATTCATGTTTTTGATTTGTACTGTTTTTTAATGAGTTAAATCATTTTACAAATTATTGAGTTAAACTCTGTTGTGTTTGGACTTTTTATTTTGACTAAGCTAATCTTAGCTCTGCTAAACAATCTTTTTCCTAAGATTTTAATATTATATATATGTATTTTAACATTTTAAAACCCCATTGGTGCTGCAGTTAGCATACATGTACTTAACAAGAGCGCTTAAACCTTTCCCGCTCCTTCCACTTTAAGTCCTGACACATTTCAGTCTGTGAGCACTCATGCACATTTGCTATTACCCACAATTCACTTCCTGTTTCATCAGTCAGCATTCTCCTTAGACTATACTACCGTAAATCCTCTTATAGTAGCCGGGGCTTTTATTTGTCTCAACTGTAGCTGGCACCAGGCTTTTAATGAAAGGAGGCATGTATAAGAGAGAGGCTTATATTTTAAAATTTTCAAAAAGAGCAGAAAGATCTTTTGTGTCAGTTTGAACCCAGTAAAATGTACTGAGCTCATTTATTGAAAACAAGTATCAAACAGTGCTAAAACAGTACTAAACAGTAGTGCAGTTACAGTACACATGGTCACACCTTTCAAGTACCTTAAAGTAGCAGTAAAATAGTGCAATTACAATAAAGGAGACAGTTCTGAGATAGGCTTGTTCTCATTAAGACCATAACATTCCGCTGCATAACGCAAAGCCTCCTCTTTAAACTTTATGTCAAACTTTTGTCTTTTTGGAGTACCGGTAGCCATGCTTTTTCTGTTGTTGTCTTGTCTGTCTTGTTCCGTATACGGCGCGAAAGAACGCAGAAGGGCGGGGCACGCACGCTCTCAGTACAGCGCCTTAGCGCTTCACAGAAAATAAGAAAAGATAAAAAAAAAGCTTATATTGGGAGGGGGCTTTGGTGCAATTTCTTCAAAGACACACCCGGTCATTAAAGGAGACAGGTTTTTAATGGAATACAGGTCATTATTAGAGGATTTACGGTAATCATTTCTCTATGGAAGAAGAGCGAGTCAGATTCTTCCTGAATGAATTTATAACTCAGTATTGGGAGGAGACGAGGAGGTTCATTTTAAAAGCACTGAGACGTCCTCTCCTCTGCAGCGTCTCATGAAGCGACGTCTTTTAGTGATGATGACGTCACAGCTGGATCTGCCGGTCCGAGCGCACGGGAGAAACTGAATTAAGGAAAATAATGTAAACAACAGGGCTCTCGACCGCGGTACATTCATATTCACTTTGACATCACTTTAGCACAAATATGTACATGAATAAAAAAGAAAACTGTCACATTTCCCAGGCCCAGAATGATAGGAGTTTTCAATTGTTATATTGCAGCCCCCCTCTCTGCGTATTTATATAGAAAAAATGTAAAGGCCTGAGATAACAATGTACAGTTCACTACTTTCTCTCCTTTTTCCTTATGCTTGGGTATATCAGGAACTACATAAAACATGCTTTTCATTAATATGCATTATAATCTGCCTGACCCCAGCCTCTGTTGGGTGCTGATATTTGTCAATGAGCATCTCTTTTTTTATTATTTATTATTGTCCATGTTTGCTGTTTGTAAATGTATGAACAGTAAATCTGGGTAGACTGCAAAAATTGAATTGCCATTTGGGATAAATAAAGTTGTCTAATCTAATCTAATGTAAAATGTGTTTTCCTGAACAGACCTGTTTACTGTAGCAGCCTCACAGTTACAGACACAAATACAAACAACACAGATAAATCAGGACAGACAACAGATGGAAAACCTGAAAGAGCTGCTCCATGATAGTGTTCAATATTTTCTGTGATATCAATAAGACCATCTTAGAATTCTTTTAAATGATTACTCAAATATTTATTTGCACAGTGAAGAAAATAAAAAGAGATAAGAGACACTGAAATTTATTAACTGCTCACATTTTGAGGGAACATTAGGCCTACACATCGACTGCTTTGTGTGAAATGTTGATATACTCTTTACAATGGCTCCCAAGAAGTTGCTGATTACACTTTATCTTTCTCCATGATGTTTACATTTCACACATGTGGGCAGCTTTTTTTCACCATTACACCATTACATATATATAAAGACATTGTGAACTGCATGGTCCAGACAAATTGTCCAGACAAATTGTTACAATGTTCAGACACACATTTAACATATATATATACATATATACAATATATACAGATAGGGGTATGAATCGGTTAAATAGTGAAGTTCATGATTTATAATATTCCCAGGTTTTTACAGCTGTTTTGTTTTCCATCTTTTTGATTAATTCCATCTAACATTTAATTTCTATTTTGAATGCATAATACTTTGGTTTCTGTGGAGTCCATTTACTTTTATGTAAGTGATACTTCCCTAGAATTAGGAGGAGATTCAGCCAAAACAATTCTTTGTCTTCAAGTTTTTTCCCATGATATTTTAGCATTATATCTTTTTTTGCTAAATTTAATCTTAATTCCTGTCAAAGATTCAAACAAAGATTCAAATTTATTCCAGGACATATATGTATATTGATATCCAAAGAAAGTATGACATATTTGACAGCTGACGCTTTACAGCCGGCTGCTGATACGTCCTGAGGGCGTGTCTGGGTGCTTCCCAATGTGCCAAAATGCAGTCTCCTCTCTCCTCTCTCCTCCGTGACACCGGAAGTACTTTGTGAGCAGCCATATTGAAGGACGTTCCAAAGTGCCAAATGTGCTCGGAGGAGAGAGGAGAGTGGAGAGAGGAGACTCATCTGGAGGAGGCATAATCGAGGAAACACAAGTGCAGGCTCGGTGGAAGTCTTTTCACTGACAGACACGCCCCCTTGTGACGTATCAGCAGCCGACTGTAAAGCGTCAGCTGCCCACATGTGTGAAATGTAAACATCACAGTGCAAGATAAAGTGTTAAAGTGTAATTAGCAACTTCTTGGGAGTCATTGTAAATGGCATATCCACATTTCACACAAAGCAGTCGATGTGTCGGCCTAATGTTCCCTCAAAATGTGAGCAGTTAATAAATTTCAGTGTCTCTTTTTGTTATTTTCCTCACTGTGCAAAGAAATATTGGACTCATCATTTAAAAGTATTTTAAGATGAACATATTGATATCACAGGAAATATTGAACACTGTCATGGGGCAGTTCTTTCAGGTTTTCCATCTGTTGTCTGTCCTGATTTATCTGTGTTGTTTGTGTTTGTGTCTGTAACTGTGAGACTGCTACAGTAGACAGGTCTGTTCAGGAAAACACATTTCACATTAGATTAGATTAGACAACTTTATCACAAAGGGCAATTCAGTTTTTGCAGTCAACCCAGTCCATACATACATTTACAAACAGCAAACATGGACAATAATAAATAATAAAAAAAGATGCTCAAGACAAATATCAGCACCCAATAGACCCCATGATCAGGCAGATTATAATGCACATGAATGAAAAGCATGTTTTATGTAGTTCCTGATATAACCAAGCATAAATAAGGAGAAAAAGTAGTGAATTGTATCTCATGCCGTTGCATTTGTTTCTATATAAATGCGCACGGAGGGGGCTTTAAGTGCTTATAGCAGAATAAAAACATTATTTGTGAACACAAAGTGGCCGCAATATAACTATTTAAAACTCCTATCATTCTGGGCCTGGGAAAACTTGGCATTTTTCTTTTTCATTCATGTACATATTCACTTTAAATTGAAGTAAAACTGAATATGAATTTACCGCGGTAAAGCGCCCTGGAGTTTACATTAATTTAGTTTCTCCCGTGTGCTCTGACCAGCATATCCAGCTGTGACGCCGTCATCACTAAAAGACGTCGCTTCATGTGACGCTCCGGAGGAGAGGACATCTCAATGCTCATAAAATGAATCTCCTCATCTCCTCTCTCCATTTCCTCACGTCTCTGGCATGCATCTCTGGTGGGCGGGACTAAGACGCAAGTGGAGGAGGCGAGGATGCAACTTTGGAGCTTTGAGAAGCACCCTCTGTCAGTGAAAAGACTTCCGCGAAGCCTGCACTTGTGTTTCCTCGATTATGCCTCCTCCAGATCAGTCTCCTCTCTCCTCTCTCCTCTCTCCTCTCTCCTCCGAGTGCATTTGGCGCTTTGGAACGTCCTTCAATATGGCTGCTCACAAAGTACTTTGTGAGCAGCCATATTGAAGGAGAGAGGAGAGAGGAGACTGCATTTTGGCACATTGGGAAGCACCCAGTGATGCTCTCCACATGACTTTCCACTGTGAAACATCTCCGGCTGCTTCAGCTCCTTCTCCTGCTGATGATGTTCAGCTGGTCTCAGGCTCAGCTGTCTCTGACCATCTCATTAGCTGCTAGCCTTCAGATGCTCCTCTGTGTGTCCTCCTCAGATGCTGCTCACAGCTCCTTCATGTTGTTCTTCTCACTCACACTTCACCTGGTTTAGGAGATCTTGAGCTCCTCCATGAGGTCTGAGAGCTGTGGAGTCCGGCTTGGACCAGGAGAAACTGCTCTTTAGGGTCACCTGGGAGGATTTCAGGCTCTAAATGATCTTTAGAAACATTTCCACTGAAACAATGTTCACAGTTCACCTCAGGACATCTAACATGTGAACAAGAAGCTCCTCTGAAGAGCTTTGGCCTTTCACATCTGAAGGTTCATGGACAGAAATGTCCTCATACTCTGGACTGTCCCTAAAACAGTCTAAAGACAGCCTTGGCCAAAACACATCTGCTCCAATCAATCAGTCTGTGTGTCATAAACTATAATTCAGACTGTGAAGAACCATTTTAATGTTAGAAAACATGCTGTTTTTCTATAATTCAGACTCTGAAGAAGCATTTTAATGTTAGAAAACATGCTGTATTTCTATAATTCAGACTGTGAAGAATCATTTTAATGTTAGAAAACATACTGTATTTCTATAATTCAGACTCTGAAGAATCATTTTAATGTTAGAAAACATGCTGTATTTCTATAATTCAGACTGTGAAGAATCACTTTAATGTTAGAAAACATGCTGTATTTCTATAATTCAGACTGAAGAAGTATTTTAATGTTAGAAAACATGCTGTATTTCTATAATTCAGACTGAAGAAGTATTTTAATGTTAGAAAACATGCTGTATTTCTATAATTCAGACTGAAGAATCATTTTAATGTTAGAAAACATGCTGTATTTTTAAGAGCATGCTTCTTTATTTCTTCAGCTCAGCTGTTTGATTTTTAATGATGTTAATTAATGTGACTGTTGGATTTTAACTCTTTATCTGCTGTTTCTGCAGAAATATTCATTATTTAAGGGATAATATTTTACATCTTATTTTACAGAATACAACAGACATGTTTTTAATGAATGTGAGGAACATTCAACATTTTCAGACTGATGATTCACTGCCTGGCCAAAAATAATATCCACCAAGAAAACTGTCTCATACTCTACTAGAAAAGCACTTAAATATTAATCTTACTTTTGTTTCATCTAAATATTTAGATTATGTGACCATGAAAACATACCATTAGCAATTGGATTCATCATATCTATTTTAGTTCAGTAGTTATTCACCAAAATCACATTTTTGTGATTTTTCTTCTGGATCTAGCTCCAAAGTTTTTGAAGACAAAATAAATCTGATCACTCCAGATTCATCAGTATCTTGGCTTTATTTTGGCGTCTGTTGAAAGTCTATGTCTTTATTTGTCCCCTTGCTATGACGAGAAATTCAAAGGGTATCTCATTTTTCTTGTTCTGGATCAGAGAATCTGGAGTTTTGCTGGGATCTAGATCAGTGTTTGGTATCTTGTAGAACCTCAAATATCCTGACTATTTTTGGTGGAGTAATGTGCACAAATTCTGAAAATGGTCCTATCTCGTAATGTTAAAGAATCATTAAAAATGTACTGGATCTAGACGGTGATCCAGATCACTCCCAAAATCTAATCATCTGTTTTTTGTCCCAATCCGAACATTTCCTGAAAATGTTATTGAAATCCATCCATAACTTTTATGTTACACTCTTAAAACTGCTGGGTTAAAAATAACCCAAATTGGGTGAAATTGCTAACCCAGCGCTGGGTCCAAAAGGGACTGAACCAATGTTGGGTTATTTATACCCAGCACATTGGGTTGAGGATTTGACCCTGCGTGCTGGGTCAAAATTTTGACTCAAAAATGGGTAAAAACTACTCATGCTGATGGGTTAAAGCTACCAAGAAATGGGTTATCAGGTTATTAGATATAAATTACTACTTAATGATGAAACCACAAAGTACTCTTCAAAAATATGTTTTATTGTATAAGTGCAATGTAAAACATCACTGGGTATTTCAAATAAATTTGACTGAATGAATTCCCAAACCTGAGCGCATGGTTTTGGTTAGATAAGATCAAAAACATAGTATGTCTTGAAGCATACATCAACAGCCCCCAAAAGAGATAGCAAGAAGTTGTTACAACAGGTTAGATTAGGTTTTCAGTCGACAAACTGGGACTGAGGCGTTCCAACACCATTTGTCTTCCACCGTTCAATACAGATTTCTTTTCTTCTGTAGTAAAAATAAGCAAATACTGTGTAAAGAAGACCTTCTTTTAACGGAAACAGAAAAAAAACTGATATTTAAGAGAGTAAGAAAAAGTATTGACAATGCACAAAATGCATAATGTGCACCTCACTCAAAGCTCACAAAAATAGCTATATTATTAAATTTCAGTTTATGTGATTCAGTGTGCTTCAATGCATTTGGATGTGTCTGACATGGCTGCAATACATGTACAGTATTTACCCTTTATAATGGTATTCTACACATTATTTAACCTACTTATTTATGAATTCAGTATTTCTACGCCATTGCAACTAATTTTTTAGTCTAATGTACATTTTATAGTAGGGATGCAAACACCACAGTAAACCAATGGTACGGTCCATACGTGGGCTTTTGGGTCGCGGTTTATGTACGGTTTCAGTAAGCGTTTTGGGCTTAGGAACTGTTTTTTTCCATTTATAGAAATTATGCAGTATTCTTTCATTACCACAAGCATAGCCATGGGCATCTGCTTTATGTTAAATACATCTACAGCTATATACATCAAGAACAGGCATTTCCCCCCAAAGCTTAGTGGGCAGCAGTAAAGAATAAGCACCAGTGCAATTCTGAAGTCCATAATCTTCAGAATTAGCTTTTAACTAATACCATATTTTTATGTTATTTTATCTGTATTTTTATTTTATTTATTTATATAATCTCACCTTTTTACTTGTTATTCTTACCCTATTAATATTTATTTCATTTACTAGTGTCTTATTTATTTATTTATTTTATTTATTTAATGATTCTTAGACTATGTAGTTTTATGTTTTATTCCATATCTCCAGTGTTTCCTCAGCAGGGGGCTGCCTGCACTGGGGGCCGCTGATGGCTCTGGCTGGGATGTCTCTGTCTTTGGTGGGCGTCGTCTTGGTCAGGTGGGGGGTCTGCAGCAGTGCTTTGCTGCAGTGGGCCCCTCGCTGGTCCTGTAGCGGGGCATGCCCGGGTGGAGGCGTCCTGGCTTTGGACCGTGGGCGTCGCCCAGTGCAGTCGGCCTCCTGGCGTTTCCTGACCTGGCTCCTCTGTACTCAGCCACATGATTTTAAAATCATGTTATGTGTGTGCATGTGTGCGTGTGTGTGTGTGTGTGTGTGTGTGTGTGTGTGTGTGTGGTGATGGTGGTGGTGTGGGGGGGGTGGGGGGGGTATGCGTTGGGATGGATTTTGAATGGGGGGGTGGAGGGGCAGTGGGGACTGTTTTTAACATGTATAGCACTTTGTGCTGCATTCTTAATGTATGAAAAGTGCTTTATAAATAAAATTTGATTTGATTTGATAATCCATAAGTCCACCATTCCATCCCTACCCTTAACTCACCCACTTGACATCAGTGAAAGCTGTTCGACTCTCCAAACTGCTGGACCGTAACATTTTCTTCCCAACTTTGTACAGTGCGGTTGGGAGCAGGACAGGGAGTAGCAGTAAGGCGATATCCCCTTCTTTGCCTGTTAAATTAAATATAAGTAAAATATAACATAAAACATTTGAATCATTATTTTATGTAGTTTTGTTTTTTAACTTTGTGTATCCCTTTTACAAAGGCACCAAATAAGTCCCTAAATGAAAAATCGATCACTTAGAAAAACTGCTATAAAAAAATCATACATGAATGTATCATTCATTTCACTTCATCTGTAACCAAACAATACAAATTTTAATTTTGCTTCAAAATTTTAACTCCTTTAATGCCAGATTAGTGAAAAAGCTGACCTCCAAAAACACACACAAAAAAAAAAAACACACAAAAGTGAAAAATTTCAGGCCATTGCATGAAAAATGTCATCTTTTATGGTGATTATCAGAGCCTGGGAGTGTCAAAGACATATAGAAAAATAATGTGGATGTATGAGTGTTTTTCATTAAGGTTAAAATTTATCAGCTAAGGAAAACTGCCATAAAAAATTCATACATGACAGTATTATGCACATTTTTACATCGCCACTCCAAGTAAAGTCAGCTGTAACCACCCATAACATTTTGTTTTTTGTTCCTGAATATTAACCCCATAAATGCCAGTTTTTTTGTGAAATTGTTGACTTTAAAAAAACACACACAAAAAAAAGAATTATTTTCCATCCAGAACCACATAGTGTGTGATGCCAGAACGAGAGATATTTGATATTAACTTTATAGAGATTCCCAAAAGTAAATCCATGATTGTTCCCACAAACAGCTCACATATATCAGTATTACCTTGACAAACAATTATGGATGATCTGCAGCTGTGGACCTGCTCGACCCCATGTGCTCTATCTTCCATCAGCCACCTGCAGAAACATTGTTTGATCAGTTTTAGATCAGTTAAACCAATAGATGCTGCTATTTTAATCAACATCAGTCCACTCTAGATTATCTTCATTGTTGATCTCAATGTTAACATTTGATTAATTTCTGTGTTTGTATAAATTATTTATCCATAGTAACTTCATTTAGAACCACATAGAATGCTACAGAAGGCAAAAAGATGATTATGAAGGTGTAAATGCTCCATCCTAAGAAAAGCGTGGATGAATGGACAAACTATATAGCCATATGTTAATAACTCTGACAATAACAAAACAAAAATGAAAACATCTGATTACCTGCCATCTCTAACTGGAGAGGGATGCCAGTAGTCTTCTCCATGTTAGCCATGCAAATAATGTTCTGAGAACACAGGACACCAGTTTTCTGTCAATTTACCAGAAGCCCCTGGATGCAGGATGGAGAAATCTTGAGAAATCTACACACAGGAGAAAACATAGATGCAATAACAGATGTTAAATGAACTTTGGGCCATTGTTTATATCAATTGTTAACAACTTCTGAGGAAGAAACCTCACCATGCCTGGAGTGTCCACTGAGGGAGGAAACTCAGGAACAGATCCACTGAGCCCTGTGAGTGTCAGTGCCCTGCATATACTGGACAACCTGGGATTGGGGCCATGTGTTATTTCTTAGTCACTCTGTCATCTGGATGGCCCGCTCTGCAGTTATTGGGGATTCTGCAACATGTGACAAAATTGTGAAATCTAAGGACTTGCAACACAGACGCTTTATAAAGTGTGAAATCTGAGTGAGACAAGTTCAGTTTGTTGCAAATGTGTCATGTTTTACTTTTATTACAGATGATAAACTTAAAAAACATCACGGGTGAGCTCACAGCTTATGATGCAGCAGCGTCCTGTTTGTCCGAGCTGCTGCAGGAACACAGGTGTGCACGTGTACGTGTGTGTGCGTCAGTCAAAATGCCGTTATGATGTGTGTGTCGCCATCGTTACCATCACTCGGAAAAGTAGCAGAGCCGGTTAATATGCCGCACTTCACGGGGTGATACTCGAGTACAGTAAAGCCAAAATCAGGAATTGTGGTGAATCTGACGTTTACTCAGCTCTCAGTGAACATAACTCATACTTACCCCTCAGAGAAAGACCGTTAAAGGGCTGTGAGGGAGGGGTGAAGCTCCGGCTGCGGCAGTCTGTGTGAATCACGATATAGCCTACATTACACTTAATATTCGACGTCTAAACTTGTTTGGAAACTCACGGTACCACTAAATAATGTTCAAAAGCAGAAGAAACTTACATATACAGAGTTTTAATCACTTACCTTGAACAGACGCCAAACTAAAACGGTCGTAGCACTGGTAGATGTTGACGGTTGTGGCAGATGTCAACGTCCGTGTGTGGCGTAAAAATCCATGTTGCCAGGTTTTCAACTGAGTAAGTGATAGCATGAATTTTAAGTCATGTATCACTTCTGTTCATGTATCACTTTACTCATGTATCAATCAATTTAGTCATGGACCAGTTCATGTAACATCTAGGATTATTTTGTCAATACATGAAGTTCTCTCTATATCTGCAACTATGCAAGGCAACTGTAAGTCTGGAACCTCGCCAGAAATAGAAAGCCTGAACTGAGAAGTTTCACAGCGGACCAACTATGGAATGGACATGACATTGTTGTCTACATGTTGTTACCATATATGTGACATGTATATAAGCGGTGGTTACCTATTGCTCTTTGTCAGACTATCTCTGAACTGGCCGAATAAACTATCAGATAAACCTCCAGTCTTGTAGCGTATCCTTTGCTTTAGAACATCTGATAACAGTAAGCAACCAGGTCGATGAAAACAAGCCAAAAACACGCGACCTAAGTTTTTTTTAAGATTCATTTACATAAAGTATGTTTTGATTTTAATCTACATTAAATTTCAGTTTCACAATGATATTTTCTTTCATTTTACTCCTAATTTAACATCCTTTCCTTTATACAGAAGTGAAAGGAGGGGCTACTGTTGCTCTATCACTAAACAGTCTGTCCAATCTTGATTTTTGTAACCAAATAGAGAGTCAGGCCAAGTTTTATGTTGATCCTCTTCAGCTTTGTTATCGTGAAAACAGTAATAGCTACATCAGAAATAAATTTCATTCTGGTTATAAGGTTTTCTTTTTGTTAGAAACATCATTTGTGCCCCTGTTTTCCCATTAAAATGTACATTTGTGTCTGGAATGGAGAAACAATAGTCACATTGGGAGTAAAGTGAGCATTATATCAAATACTTCCTGGGTGAGGGGGCACAATTAAGACAAAAATGAGCAACAGCACATTTGGAAGAAGTCCAAAAACACAACCCACAACTTTCAATATTTACAAGCAGCCCGTCAAACAATGAAGTTCCAAGTCGCTTATAATAAGTGGACCTGGCAACGACTTTGCCAATGCACTCAGGGGAAGTGTATGGCAGTTGTCTTTGTTTGAATAATATCAGCTGACAATCACTGAGTAGAATTTAATTATATTTTATCAGTAAAGTCAACAATGTTAAGTGAAATTTAATTGATACATGATACATATTTGAATAGATCAACATAATAATGTCCAAAATGGCAATCCTTCTAATCCCTTCACCCAGTGAAATCATTAACCCAGTCTGCTGGGTCAAGATAATTAACCCAATTTTAGGTAAAAATTTTAGGTAAAACCGGTAACACTTTATATTAAGGTGCTTGTAGTAAGCCTTAATAAGCAGTAGTTAAATACTTAATAACCATTAATAGAGACTTATTAACTGCTTATTAGCATTAATTAGGCTATATAAGTGTTAATAAAATACCTTATTCTGCATTTATTAATATTATTAACATACTGGAGGTGCTTCTGATAAGCCTTAATAAGCAGTAATTATAAACTTAATTACCATTGATAAAGGACTTATTAACTGCTTATTAGCATTAATAAGGCTATATAAGTGTTAATAAAATACCTTATTCTGCATTTATTAATGTTATCAACAACTTGGAGGTGCTTCTGATAAGCCTTAATAAGCGTAATTATAAACTTAATTACCATTAATTAAGACTTATTAAGTGCTTATTAGCATTAATAAGACTATATAAGTGTTTATAAATACTTTATTCTGCATTTAATAATGTTATTAACATACCGAAGGTGCTTGTAAAAAGCCTTAATAAGCAATACTTAAGTACTTAATAACCGTTAATAAAGGACTTATTAACTGCTTATTGGCATTAATTAGGCTATATATGTGTTTATAATACTTTATTCTGTATTTATTAATGTTATTGACATACTGAAGGTGCCTGTAATAAGCCTTAATAAGCAGTAATAGAAAAGTTAATAAGCCTTAATAAGACTCATTAAGTGCTTATAAGCATTAATAGGGCTATAAAAGGTTTATAAAATGCTTTGTTCTGTATTTATTGTTAACATATTGTAGCTGAACCAATAATCATGTTAATAACCCATTTAATAAGGCCTTATTAGATGCTATTAAATGTCACCCATCGACAGATTATATTTATTTACACTATATTAACTATTGTATTTCAAAAGGCCTTTAATAAGCCTCTCGAAAAGGATTTAGTGACTCAACAATATTAATCAGATGTTAATTGGCATTAATATTGCTTGAGTAATGATAGTACTGCCTTATAAAGGTTACTAAACCCTCATAATATGCACTTAACAGTTAGCAATGTTGCTCTGCAGCTCCTGGATGTTCCGTGGGAACAGTGCTTTATTAGAATTAATAAAGTCATTATTATACACTTTGTAACAGTTAACTATGCTGCTCTGCAGCTACTGGATCTAAAGTGGGAACAGTGCTTAATTAGGATTAATAAAGTCATTATTATACACTTTGTAACAGTTAACTATGCTGCTCTGCAGCTACTGGATCTAAAGTGGGAACAGTGCTTAATTAGGATTAATAAAGTATAATGTTTTTTAAAGTGGGATTAATAAAGTCATTCCAAAACAACACTTTATTAAGCTTCCATTCTAAAAAATGCAGGAACCGATAAAGAGCAAGATACCAGGGTTTCAACACATTTTCAAAAGCATTTTCCATTTTTACAGAAATATTCTCATAACTCACAACATACATGAATTTCATCATGGGAAGCCTGAAGGACACAGTCCTAACACACTTGGTATGTTTTTGCAATATCATGGAAGAGCCTTCCAAGGTGGCCCTCTTTGTGTCTTCTTCCAAGCCACTCGGTCCACTCAATAAGACAGAGATGGTCAGACAGGAGGCGCTCAGTTCGATTCCCTCTCTGCCTCCAAACATGCTCCTTGATGCTCCTCCAGGCACGTTCAACATGTTGGGTGTGAGCACCTGTCCGTGGATCAACATACCACATGGAGTGATTGACAGTCATATGGTTGTAACCAAGTTCTGCTAGGATACGATAGGCCCTCCATTCATCGCTTATGACTGTAGAGCCCATCTTTATATGATGTTCAATCAGGGGCACAAGGTTCTGACGGCCCCTTCTCTCCACCAATCGCAGCACTGGTTTCACCCTGTTTCTTTTTACTGTCTCCTGCTTCACTCCCAGCATGCCAAACACCCATTTTCTCCTTCTCCAGGTGCCACCCATTCTTCCTCGTCCATACAGTTTGCACAAAGCAAAACAAAGTTGAAAAATAATAAAAATATTAATTACCTCATGCAGTGTACAATGTGCAGCCAAACAGGCTTTCTTGAAAGTAAATTCTAGGTAAGACATTGTCTTGTTTCAAACTTAAGACAGATGAGAAAGCAAAATGTCCAATTCCATTAATGTTTTTGAAGTTCTCACCTGTGTATTTGTTGTTGCTTTCATTTACATCAAGGTAGATGATTGGGCTACCTGACTAAAATCCCAGATGTTGAAATAAATAGGTATTACCTCAATTGTTTAAGTAGAGTTTTCGATTTCTCCATGATACTACTGTTATAACCAGTGTTGGGACTAACATGTTATCAAGTAACGTGTTACAGTAACTACATTACTTTAGTGGTAACAAGCACTGTAACTAATTACTTTGTCAAAATCAGTGACACGTTTATCATTATTGCGATATTTACAGGCTTGTTAATCGTTACTTCACATACATAATTCAGAACTATAGTTTCCATGGTGGACGTGAAGAGCACATGACCTAGCGGCGTACAAGTGAATGAATGAAAATAATGGCGGCAGTCAACAACAGTCTAGGTGTGGGATTTCTCTCGTAGAAGAATGCACATTATTTTTCCTTTCTGACAGTAAAAGACAAGAGGAATATTGTGGTGACCTGAAATCTATGTGGGGGTTTGAAAACTCGATCCATGCCAAAGACGAGCAATTCTAATCTGATGAAACATCTTCAGAAACACCACGCATCTACCAAGCTAGTTGAAAAAGACCCCGAAGGTACTGAAGATGAGGTCTCCAGTTGGTTGAGTTTAGCTATTTTAAGTTAAGGTTACAAAGAATGGATAAACCTCACTGTATGCTACTTTATGTTGAAAATATCTATTGAATCAGTTTTGCACTGTTATTGATTCTTACAGCTGCTAAATGGTCTGCGGCACAGTTTAATTTTTCCACTGCCAAAAGTATACTTTCTACATGTTTCAATGGCTGCAATAAATATGCCTATCAAAAGTTTCAACATAGTGTATGTTGTGTTTTGTTGATCAACTGCTTCATTGTAGGGATACTGGATACAATGATCAAATTTTACAGTTGTTTTATCAAGCACTATGCCACATCAACCCCAAAATAATGTGTGTGCATTTGTAGAGGGTTGGAAACAATAGATATAAATTAAAAAAGTAGGATAAAATAAATGAGAGGAAAAGAGACATAATTTTTTGTTAATTTTCATTCATTTTATGATTCACTTGCACTCAGACTACTACACTGTCATTGCACATCCAGGTCGCAAAGTGGTGCATTGCGCTTGTGGTAGGATAGGACTTAAGCAAGCCAGAGGACTGGCAGCCTCTCTGGGTATCCTGTTTGGGAGGCAACACATTAATAAGAAAATTTAAAGTAAAAAAAATTTAAAGTTACTTTCTATAGTAACTACTTACCTTGAAAGTAACTAGAAACTTAAAGTAACTGAGTTTCTTTTGAAATAAGTAACTAGTAACTCTAACCAAGTTACTAATTTAAAGTAACTTGCCCAACACTGGGTATAACCAAAACTGAAATTGTAAATAGCTCACCACTGTGACAAAATCACCAAAAAATGCTTGGTCAACAAGTAATCAGAGTAATCTGCGTGAAACCAAACTTAAATACAATTCATCTAATCAGATAGAGGTACTCGAAAAGCTCTGTTCTGTAGAGTAAAAAGTCCATGCATATAGCATAATCAAAAAAATGATATGGTACTTAACTGGCAGTCCTATTTCTTAATGTGGAAGTTTCACCTTCAGGTTTATACTTGTATTTTGAGGTCCTACTAGAACATGTTTACATTTTGTGATGTTAGAAAAAATGTGTTTTTCATAAAGTGCATACTGCATACTGATCTTTTCGCCCTTTTTCTGTATACTACATTTTAGCTTGTATCTCTTAAAGGTGATGGAATACCCAGATAGCAGGTGACTCTGTGCCAGATCCGGCCTCAGCTCGCCAGATTCACATAGCAATCACGCCCGCTGAACGTCAGTGCGCCAGATGCGGCGGTTATGCACTGTTCCGGGGCGGACCGTGCAGACCGGACTCGCTCAAAATCTGAAAGTTAGCGGACGACGTGTGACGTCACAGCAGCGCGCAGCTGGAAGGCGGGCATCCGTGCTACGAGACTAAACAGGAGTACGCAGGAGCCAGGACAGAGCATCTCGGCGGATAGCACATTTTAATGGTAAGTACTTTATTCAAAGTAATAATCACGCATCGAAGTCACGGCTTGACTGTTAAACAAGTTATTCAATCGGCGTTAAGGTTAAGCAGCAACTAGAACACAAAGTTTGGTTGGAATTGATATGTCTGTTAACGTTACGTCTTTAACATTTGTATGTGCACTAGACGGCAGCGTCAGCATTCATTTTAACACAGCACATAAGCCACATGCTAATAACTTGGCTAGATAACGTTAGTTTATTAAATCCACAATGAAATCGTGATCAGCGTGAAGGCCAGGGCTCGGCAGCCCGCTTCACGTGTGTTCCTCCTATGACCTCTGTGTGACCCGCTGCAGCCTGCAGGGAGAGCGGGATGCTGCTGCATCTTCAGCCGTAAGTTAAACGTGACATCATGTTAAGCATTTTATTAAGATAAACTGGCCGGCATGTAGAAGAACTATATTGCATAAGCTGCTGCTGTGAAGGGATGGACAGTCAAACTTTTAAAACGGAGGCGTGTTGATGATTGCCGAGAGAAACGGGAATATGACCGTTTCTATATCAGAAATATGACCTCTTTTTGAAGTGAGGGAATGTGATAACTGTCTCCCCTATGTCTCATTCAGTAGACTGCAGGCTCAGATGTGTGTCAGTCACTGTTGTATGTTCATCTGACATGTTTTGTTATTGTTAAATCATTGAAGTGAGATGAGCTTCAAAAACACTGATAAGAAATTTTAAAAAGCACCTCAAAGATCACAAAACTACTTGACGATTATTATAAAAATCTAATTTTAAAATGTAAGAGGAAGACCCTCTGACCCCCATCCCATTTGATGATGTGAAATAAATATTTATGTAAACACAAAATAACAGCAATGACAATTATATCACTGTAATAAAACTGAAAACACTTGTTGATATTATCCGACTGAGCCCTATTATCAGAGTAAACACACCATCGTTGTCATTTAAGTTCTAAATTAACAAATTTAATATAATATGGTATTACAGTGATGCCATGTTAAATCAAAACTGACATATTATTCATTATTAAATTGTTGAATAATACTTTTAAGAAATGCATACTGTATTACTTTCAGCTTGACATCAGGACAAATTTTGTGCACTTTCAGACTTAAGAATTTTAGTTGCATTACTTTGTTTTTGAAATTTTGGTTATAAAGCACTAAGAGTGTCCTGCATCTCTCTTTTAATGCAAGTTACGCATTGATGTTTTTCACAGTTGGGAGGCCTTTTCAAGACTCATTCGTTATTTTTAACATGATTAACACTTTTCTTTTTCGTATATCTACAGTTTCAGTCCCCCAAAGCTAATACTGAGTGCTAATTCCTCTTTTATTTGTAGAGTGATATTTGGCTATTTTTGACTTTTGACTCCTGTGGCTATCACTTTTTCTCTCTCTCTCTTCCTCTGTTCTCCCCCTGTTGTTTCTTTATGCTTTTAAAGTAATTAAAGTTATGAAATTAACAGTATAGTTCATTTACAGTTATAATGTGTCTTATTTTTTTGTTACCCCAGATTTCGGTCCTGGGTTCCATTGGGGGACAGGAGACCAAGCATGTTACCTGGAACATCCTGTCACACATTTTTTGTGATAGTGTGGCAAAGAAAATCAGCTGGAAGGGAGCAAATGGCAAGATGGCCTTCAGACAAATGGCAATAAAGGCAGTAATGGCACGTGAGTACAGAATGCATAAATGTATTACTAGAAAAAGTTTAAACTATGAAAAAAGGTTACTATGTTACCAATGTTAGTCAAATAACTGAATTCATCATTAACTGTTTAAGAGGTTATGTTGT
This sequence comes from Scarus forsteni, assembly GCA_036419115.1. Lineage (NCBI taxonomy): Eukaryota > Metazoa > Chordata > Actinopteri > Labriformes > Labridae > Scarus > Scarus forsteni. The sequence continues at coordinate 368,428 of JAZDUH010000369.1, forward strand.
TGTATTTGATATTACTTGAATCCTTGACCATCAAAACACGTGGTCAAGCATGTTTCTGTGTTATTATGTTTGGTTCGGAATGTGTGTATATTTAATTTTTTTCAGGGTACCTAGTTTCACACTTGAAAAATCAAGTTCTTTCTCACAATGTCTCGGTGAATTCCCCTTTAGCTGTCTGAATTTGAATTTATTTATTTGATAGGGACGATGCAGTTTAACATCTTTCCATCACTGAGCATGAATCTGATGTGCTGCACAGAGAGTTTATAGCAAATGCTAATATCCAGCCCTTGTCCCTAGTTGGGCCTTTGAAAAAACAAATTTTAAAACACATGACACAAACGTTTACAGAATAACAATAAAATAAATGTTTACATAAAATAAACAACCAAGCCAGTTCAAAATAAGTAAACAACGTGGCACTTGAATGACCACAGTTCTGATTTGCTTTTAGCCAGTACTTGACCTTTGTAGAGAAGGTTTTTAAATCTGTGGTTAATTTGATTTCCATTGGTAATGAATCACCTTCCTTCTGGTTACTCGGCTGCTGTTTTGTCTTTGAATAAATTTGGATAAGGCTTCGAAGGCAAAATTATTAATACTTTTAAAAACTAATTTAAGAAAAGAAAAATGCATGATGTTTTCAAAACTCAATAGATTGTATTTTTTCAGAATGTGGCAGTTTTTTTGTCTATAACTTTTAGGGTTTTATTATACAAGGATTACAGACTTTTGATTGTTGAAGGTGAACCCTGAGCCCAAACTGTAATACAGTATGAGAAATGAGGAAAAAAAAATAATGGAGTGCATAAATATCTGAGCTGCCTGGGTTGGTATGTACTGCCTTATTAATTTAAAACAATTTAGGTTTCTCTTTACTGATTTAGTGATTTTCTTAACATGTTTATCAAACCTAAGCTGTAGATCTGAAATTACTCCCAAGAATTTGAATTAAATGACTTCTTGTATTTCTTGAGCCTTTAACTTCACACAAAATCTTTCAAGTTGGCACTGTTTCCTTACCTGAACAGTTTATGATGTCACATGTTGTGTCACTGTAATCCTTGACCATTAAAACACAGGGGTAGACATCATTTCTATATGTTTGGTTCAGAACATATGATGCAAAAACACATCAGTATACTGTATCGAACAATGAAAAGTTCCCAAGGCAACCACAAGGCAATTCTGTGATGGCTCCATATCTGAAAATGTTCAGGCCTCCAAACTGTACACCTGTATCAAATTTCATGCTTTTATGAATAGTGAAAGATTTACCTCAGATTTTGCACATAGCATCTGGATTAAACAGTGTTGGTCACTGTAGACTGTGTTCCTTATGATGCTTGAATTAATTTTCTATGAATGTTGTTTGTATAGGTGCTGTACACAAAAGTCATGTGGCAAAGCAAGCGTTAGACATGGACATCAATAAACATGTTATCAGATGGTTCAACTTGGCATCTTACCGATGAGGTGGTTGGAAGGACCGCATGATGTGAGCGCAGGTAACATTTGGAGCAACTGATATTTTAAAAGTTTGCTGTTGTTACCACTGCTGGCATATGTTACTGCTTTACAGTGTACAGTATAGGGCATCATAGTTTGAGTTGTCTGGCATTATAGTTCCAATTGGAGTTCGCAATTTGAACCTCATTCTAAATAGCTCACCAACCTGGATGGTTTTTGACTGCTTTGGGCAAACTTGGTCAGTTGGGAGAGTGAGATAACTGTGCTGTGAAAAAGCATCTGCCCGCTTCGCGATAGCATATTTTTTGCATATTTGTTACACTTAATGTTTCAGATAATCATACAATTTTTAGTATTACACAATGATAACCTGAGTAAATGCAAAATTTAGTTTTTAAATGATGATGTCTTGCAGTAATCAGGTCTATGTGTGGTCAGTGAAATTGAACTCTGCTTTTAAAATAATGTGGTTTATCACAGTTAACTCGTGATATAACACGGGAGTACTTTTTCCACATAGGATCATGTTGGTTTGGATAGCTTCTTTCTCTTAAAAAATGAAATCATCATTTAAAAACTGCCTTTTGTATTTACTCAGGTTATCTTTGTCTAAAACTAAAATTTTTGTGATGATCTGAAACATTTCAGTGTGACAAATATGCAACAAATAAAAGAAATCAGGAAGGGGGCAAATACTTCTTCACAGCACTGTAGATGGAGGGAGGGAGAGAAGTCTTCCTCTTTGCTATAACACACTATTAACACAGTTTATTTATTTTAAAAGGTCCCTATTAGCTAATGCAAATGGCACCAGTTAGTATTCCAAGGGTCCATAAAAAACTGATTAAAAATATCACATTTTCACCATGCATCAGTCAAATAGACATCTTAATATGCAATACATCATGTTTACAGTAATATGTACAACAGCACATCAGTGCTGTGTAATCTTACATTTGATTGTATTTCAACAAGTTGACATCTAACAAAATATAAAGTCTTGATTGCTTTGTGAGCAAGGCATTACGATAAAGAGAAATATAGACAAATAAAGACAGCTGATTTTGTTTGTTTTAATGTCATAATGTCAGATGCATTAAAAAAAAAGAAAAACAATCACTCGCCCAAAGGGTCTTTGGTGGGAGCTGAGGTGTATGTTTGCGTGCACAGTTGCTACTTGCAGGTGGCTGTCGACTCTCATCTCTGCTACAGGACTTTTTGTACTGGTTTAAATTATTAACACAAAGAAAGGCCCAGTGGAACCCAAGCTCTGATGGGTCTTTTTCAATCATCAATCAATCAATCTTTATTTATATAGCGCCAAACCATAACAAGCGTTATCTCAAGACGCTTAACAAAAACATCAACAGGTCTAGACCTGCCAATGTTAATAAAAAAAAATTTCTCAAGCCAATGTTTGAATCTCACAATAGTTGCACACTGGTTTTGTTCAAAAGTCAACATTCATTTCAATAAGTTACAAATAAAGATTTCAAATAGATTTTATCGGACAAAAAACACTTCTCTCTATTTTGTTCACTGTTCACCCTTTCGAAATAATGTCCTTATCCTAAATCTTCTCTCTCTCACCCTTTGCAAATTCTAGTGACAATGTAAATTGCAACAACTCAGTATTTTATTTGATAGTCCTTAATCATTAAATCATTTGTAATCACAAATATTTGTCATCCCTAGGTCTATGGCTCAGAACCCGAGGCTGCTCAGGAACCTGTGAACCCCTTGAACTCTCTGTCAATGGCCGGCGGTGTATTCAAGTGTTCAGCCCTGCACTGTTAAAACAAAAAAGTTGTGTCAATTCAAAATTTCAAGGCAACAGTCTCCACAGAATTTTTGAGTTTTGACGTCCAACTAAAAATCTTAAATTTGATCAAACAAATAATTTTTTGTCGAGATAACTTATCATTAAAGTGTACTAAACTTAAATTTTTGAGTTTTGAGGTCCAACTAAAAATCTTGGGTTTAAACAAATAAATAAGTTTTTGTTGAGATAACTTATCATCAAAGTTGTTGTAACTTAATTTTTTGAGTTGCACACAAAAAGAATTCAGTTGAATTAAAGCTCTGCCAACTTGTTAGTTTTTGTTCATAAAATGTACCTTTCATATGTGTAACAACTTCAGATTTCAAGTTCTGCAAACCAAAAATTCTGAAATAAAGATGTGCAAACAAATTTTTTAATCAGAAAATGTTCCTTTATATGTATTATGCCTTCAGGTTTTGAGCCCTACATAACAAGACTAATTCCGTCCACTTTTCTGTCACACACATAACTAACAAAACCAAGTCAGTTTGAATGTTATTCACCTTAACTGTAGAATTGTTAACACTTTTCTTTATGACACAGAGTCTCACTCAGTCTCAGTTTATGTGAAGTAAGTGGAATGTCCAAAAACAGTATCTCACAAAAGTGAGTACACCTCTCACATTTCTGCAAATATTTTATTACATCTTTTCATGGGAAAACATTAAGGAAATGACACTTTGATACAATAGTGAGTGTCCAGCTTGTACAACAGTGTCAATTTACTGCCACCTTGAAATAACACACAGACAATAATGTCTAAACTGCTGTCAACAAAAGTGAGCACACCCCAAAGAGTTATTTTAGTATCCATCATTATTTTTAAGCACTGCCTTAGCTCTCTTGGGCTTAGAGCTCACCAGAGCTTCACATTTTACCACTGGAGTCCTTTTCCACCTCCATGACCACATCGCAGAGCTGGTGGATGTTAGAGACCTCGTGTTCCTCCACCTTCCTTCTGAGGACGTCCCACAGATGCTTCTTTAACGAGGGAGTGGTCGTCTTGGAGGTGATCGTCCTGTCACTACCTCCCCCCCCACACACACAAAAAAGATTGCATTAGTTTAAACCAGAAATATACATCACAAAAGGGGCCAATCTTTAAAAGCAACCCCAGAAAAGGAATAAAGATAAAATTTGGTAAAAATGCTAATGCTCCATCTGAACAGAGCCTGCAAACAGTTGTTGTTCAGCTGGAGCGTTAGCAGCTAACAGCTAACTTCAGAGAAAATTTTAAAATGAATGAACAAATAACTTGAATACATTCTCTTATTTGAAGAGTCAATCTAAAATTTCTGCATTTGATCAATTTTGTGGGGCTTTTAGGGGACAATGGCAAAAATGTCAAAGTGTTGTAACCAAAAAAACTTTGCACCAAATTCTAAAACTTGCTAAAACAATTTTAAAGTATCAATAAAACACATTATCTATTATTTTGGCAAAGTTATACATTTTTCTTGTTTAACAATGAATAAAATGTTCTGAATATTATGGCAAATTTGGAGAATTTGTGGACTATATAATATATATACAATAAAATATATGTAATTAATAAATATTTTTATTCCATCCACTAACAACTTAAAAATATATGAAAAATAAATACATAAAAATATATAATATCAAGTGTAGCAGTAGTGGATGGACATCGACAAAGATGAAAATGAACAGCAGCTTCAAAAATATGAAACTTCAAAAACATGTTCATAATTTCCCAAAAAAAGAATTTAAAATTACATGTATTAACTTTCTAGTGTTTCATGGTTATTACAAAATAATAGATCCTCATATCCCCCAAAAGATGACATTATCAAGCAAAAACAAAAAAGTAGGTCAACACGGCAGGGTCCATTTATAAATTCTAAAATTAGTTAATAGAAAAAGCCCAATTTTAGTTGTTGGCATTTTTTTTCCTCAATGAAAATAATAAAATGCACAAGTTCAAGTATACTTGCTGACTCTCATGTTTGAATTTTTGTGCCACTTTTTCTTGAAAATTAACATATTAACATGGTGTGGCTGTTTTGTCAACCTGTTTTTTTGTAATTGAAAATGTTACATTTTACAGGAAAATTCAAGGTGAATAAGATGTAATCCTCTTTTGGAATGTACTAAAACACTTTAAAGGGCCCATATTATGCAAAAACCACTTTATTAAGTCTTTTGGTGAAATTTTGAGGTCTGTGGCTTTCCCCCCAGCCCCAAAAATGTGATATTTAGTGACAAATCCTGTGCTGCGTGGTGCTGGTGAATGTAAAATCCCGCCCCCTATTGAGGCATTCTTTCATTTGAGTTGTACCGACGTCACAGGGGAATTTTTTGACCAATCAGGAGCAGACACCCCCACCCCGTCCCCGCCCACTCCTCTCTCTGCTGCTGGTGAGATTGCTATGTGCAGAGCAGCCATGATGGATTTACCGGCAGTGAGACATCGGACTTCAGCTTGAGTTACTGCTGCAGTGTTGTGGGCTGTAACAAGCCACAAACTTCCTTACACAAGCTGCCTGACTCTGAAGATTTAAAAACTAAGTGGCTGGAGTTCATATATGATGGAAAAGTGCCAGAAAAACAAAGAAAAAATGTGCATGTTTGTGCCAGTCACTTCACGGCTGATGGCTTCACAAACTTTGGACAGTACACAAAGGGGCTCGCAAATAGACTGGTCCTTAACCCAGGATCAGTGCCAATCATCCACCAGCAAACCTCGGACCCTGGAAATGTGAGTATTTCAAATGCTGTGTGCTGTTATTTTGCTAATTGCTACGAGCTGCTAACAGCAGAGGGAAGAGGAGCAGATGTAAGAGCTATTCCTGTGTTAGCGTCAGGAGGCTAAGCTTAGCTGCGGTTAGCCTGTTGTTTTAGCCTGTAATGTTACAATAAACGAGCTTTGCTGTTTTCTAACCATATCGTGTCTTTTCTAGGCCATAATATTAGTCTGTTGTCTATTACTTTGCTGCTGTGAGATGTACCGCTGTGTGAGTAGAAGCCTGCTACTCTCTCTGAGGCATTGTAATTAATAAATTATCTCAGAAGGTATCAAAACTCATTCCTTGTCTAAACTGAGGACATGGGAAACGACCAGTGAAGGCTGTGTCTCTCTGTGTTTTGCAGCACAGCATGTAAATATTAATAACAGGGGAAAGTATATTTCTACGCTAACGTCGGCTCAAAACAGTGTATCTGTAGATGTGATAACTGACTTTATTGGCCACAGCATTGTCATCACCAACAGGTTTAATCAGATTTAGATGTTTGAATATTCTCACAGTAGTAGAGGAGTATAACAGCTGGAGGATAATTATTATTATTCCTTGTACAGCCCTCCTCTCCCCGATGCATCTGTGTTAGCTCTCGGGGGCTAAGCTTAGCTGCGGTTAGCCTGTTGTGTTAGCCTGTAATGCTAGGAGAAACGAGCTTCGCTGTTTTGTAATACAGCCAATGTAATCGATAAATTATCTCAGAAGGTATCCAAACTCATTTCGTGTCTAAGCTGTGGATGAGGGAAACGATCAGGCTTTGTTCCTCTGTATGTTACAGCAGATCATGTAAATATTGATAACAACAGGGAGTGTATATGACGTCTGACGCTAACGCTGCAGATGTCGTTATCACCAAACTAATTTAATCAGATTTCTGTGAGTTTAAACACTCAGAAATGCCCACAGAATGCTGTCATACGAGCTGTGTGACTGGGGATAAGTTACAATTACTAACACGTCAGTGATTTACGAAAAACGGAGGGAGGCAATTAAGAAGTCTGATTCAATTATCCTCCCGTTTTATTTACTAACGATATATAGGCGTAGATATTTTATAATGCATCACATAATGTGACATTTGTAAGTAAAAACTCATTAACCCTTGAAAAGCCTGTTGAATCTTATTTGAGACATACTTTTGGTATGTGTCTGATCAAAATTATCAAAGAATATCACAAAAAAAACCAAATGAATACAGTCAGATAAATGATAAATATAAAAGTCCTCAGCTGAATTATCACTTGCCAGAAATACCTAATGTATCTATTGAGTAACAGTAACTATTTGTAACATCTCATGTAATTTATTTAGATTTTAGTACAACATGAAATAAACATTTTATCAACAAAAGAGGTAAAAATGCATGGCTATTATTTGTGTTTTCATGCACTAACAGGTTAAATATTTTTCTTTCTTGTGTCTATGCTGGTCGACCTCAGTCAGCATCTTCTGATGGTGAACCACTGGTTACAGTCAGCTTCTCAAAATCCAAGGAGGAAGGATGTACAGCAAAGCCAGTGACAGCAGAGCCAGCTTTCCGTAAGTTAAACAATTCTTTATTAAAATCAACACATTTAAAAACATTGGCAAATAGGCATAGCATGGAAAGGAAAAGATAAAGGAAACGGGAATAAAAATGTTATCAAAATGGAATTGAGAATATATAATCAATAAGGATATTGTGTCAATAACAGACTATGAAAAAAAAATTACAACACTGCAGTGAGGTGTTTTGGTTTTGGTGCCGTTTCTTGTAAACATATATTTTTGTGTCTTGTATTTCAGATCATGCAGATGCACTGTTGGACCTTGTCTTTGAGAAGGTTTTCCAGGACCATGCTCCACACCTGAAGGAGCTGCAGAAAATACCGGACCATATGCTCCTTTTCCAAATACCAGGAAGCGCTGAACCCCTCATGCTGGTCTTCTGCATCAGGAAACTCTGCAGTACAACACAGGCAGCATCAGCTCACAAAGGCTCTGTAGGCCAGGCATCTGTAAGGGCTGGACATGACAAGATTATGTCAGAAATGATAATGACTGTCATAGGTGTTTTTATCTATATGTTCATATTTTTATCAATATGGTTCTATGGCTTGTGTTTAAAAATTACTTTTCTTTCTTCATGCCTTTTTTACCTCCTTTATGTAAAAATGTCTAGCGTACCAGCCGGTACATTTGATGTTTTTATATGTCAAAATATCTTTCACAATAAAAAGTCTAAATGAACTGTTTTGTGTGTTTTCAGTTTTCCATATGTTACATGTAATGTTAATAATTAAATAACAAGAAAGACAAAAAAATGAGATGGAGGAAACAGTTCTTTTAATCTTTACTATTTTTGTTCAACAGTCATGGAAGTGTTTATATCAAAATACTTATGCATTACTCCTCTTAGATGTAAAGGCTCATAGTCTGCTCTATAAATATAGAATGCATGTTGTAGTGAAAAACACACTCAGAGTCAGAGTCCAGGATGGTTGGACTGGGAGTTCCTGCAGTTTTCCTCTGACCTACTTAATTAAAACAGGTAAGTCAGTGACATAGTACAGGAAAGGTAATGTACTAAATTGTTTTTTAGCACTGATTTTTCACAATACCTTTGGTATCTCCATTCAACAAACATTTTCAGGCTGTAGGAATTTTCACACAATTGCCACAGGAGCACCTCTGTAGGAGAGGAGTGAAAACAGGATGTTCAGTAGAATTTTTATCTTAAGGAAATGTTCTGTTATTGTATAAGAATATACACAGAGCTGTCATAACATACAATAATGCAAGTGAAGAGGTTTTTAAGACAGCTACTGTGTGGCATATAGAAAAGAAAATAACCTTTTAAAATAAGGTTCACAGAAAACTGTTCGCTGCTCACAGTTACAGGTAATAAACGTTCTCAGTTACTGTTACTGTCACTAAAGGCTATGGCTCTATTAAATGCTGTATTCTGATGGGTCAGTCACATTACTAATGTTATTTCTGTAAAACAGACTGTTGCTCTGATCGGCCCTGAAGAGCCCAGACATTATTTACACATCACAACAACAGAGAAGACCCCTCTCTCTGTCTTATTTCACCATCAGTAGCAACGGCCCCTTCAGTGTTACTTAGAAGTGAAAGTTATTTCACGTCGGGGTTTTAGTTAATTCACGTCTCTGCAGTAACCCGCTCACTCTACTTTAGCTCTTACTAGACTCTATCTAACGCCAGTCTAAGCACTGCACATCTGCTAACAGACATGCTAACATCGACAACAACAGGGGGAGGGGAGAGAGGCGCAGAAAAAAAACTTTAATCCGTCAACATAATAGCATTGAAGAGACAAACTTTACATACAGACCACTCAGAAACATCCCGGTTTATCCTTGGTCCTCGACTCTCTCCTGGTTCCTCTTATTTCGGGTTCTGCGTTCAGTGCTGCGCTCCTCATGTAGCAACACAGACGCTAACCGGAGCTCTGTTGCCATAGTCACGCGCATGCGCCGACTGCGCCGACACGGAAGTGCGGGGCGGTTTCATCGGGCCCTCATTAACATATAGTTACGCCCACAAAAATGGAGTGTTCTACAGAGAGGCTCAAAGAGGGCATAGGGATGATACGGCTGTAACTGTTTTATTGAGTTTTTTGACCAAAGCATGCTACTAAGGCTTCATGAAGACATCAAAGATCAATATTACACTGCAGAAAAAGAGCATAATATGGGATCTTTAACAGTTTATGTATAATTTGTCAAACATTATTTAGAAAAAGCTAAGTCATTTTCAGTATTGGTCGTGGTCTTTACTGCAAAAAGTCATATAATTTAATTTAAAAATAATCCTTAAAAATGTATTTTCAAGTGGTAAATTAAAATGTAGTCACTGCATTTATAAGTACACTTGTATACACCCCAGATGTAAAATATTTAATATTTATCCTTTTGCTGTGGTAAGACCACTTGACATTTTCAGTCCAACTTTTCCTTTTGTAAAAATAGTTCAAAGACTATTTGAAACTACATGAAACAAACATTAATACAAAATATACATTTTGTAAACCTGATGTAAGCTTTCAAAACAATTTATTAAAATATGTTAACTGCTCTTCATGTAAACTCTTATTTGTCATTGACCCATGAATTAATGTTTAAAAACATGTTAAATTATGTATACTTTGATATACAAGGCGCACCTGACTATAAGTTGCAGGATCAGCTAAACCATGATAAAAATACCAATTTTTAGACTGGAAAATATGGTAATCTGTAGCACAGTAGGTTTTGTTTCATTTTCTGATACTTTTCTTTTCGTGAAATAAAGTAATGTGTTTAATGTCAGACTGACATTACTGGCATATTTATCTTCAGACTCAGGAGTAGTACTGGGATTTCTATTGAACTGATTGTATTATGTACAGGTATTCAGTAATAGAAGAAGTTACATTCTTCATGAAGGAAAATTTCTTGCAGGGCTCTTGGTTCACAGCTAATATGATTGTGTCTTAATAATTTACTACTTTGTATTTAGAACTTTAAGAAACAGTTTTGGGTAAAGGAACTTACCATACGTATTTTCTATTTTTCATTTTTCTAGCAAACAACAGTTAGGAACATTTTAATTCACTGCAGCAGTTGTGAGCAATGTTTTGTTGATAGCCATTCCCCTCTAAAATTAAACAGATTTACTGCCTCGTCTGTTCAGGCACACAATCTATTATTTGCCAAGATAAGATCAACCTTTTTTCTAGCAACATTTCAACAGGGAATTTTGATTTAAAAGTTAGAGACATGATAATTCATGCTTTCACAGAAAAGAAACTGTACTGAATACACATGAAAAACACCTCCTCACCCGGGTCAGTGGTTTGGTGAAGCAGCACCTCGTCACAGCACAGTCAACCACTAGCATGGTAGCTAGCTAATGTTCAAGGTGGCTAACATATCTGTAATGGCCATGCTGTCTTAAGCTAACTGACAAAAAATAAAGTAACATTAATCTGCATCAAGTCAAAATCAACTGCAAAGCTAGACTTTGATAAATACTCAAATAACATACTCACCTTTATGGAGATAACATCCATCCAGGACAAGTGCACAGGAAAATGGCAGAACATGTGGGAACTTGAAAGTGCAGAAAGACCCCTGCAGATTTGAGTTGGAAACCCTGTTCTTTGTGAAAGCCAACTCAAAGAATTTAGTCATAGCCTCAAACCTAAAATTTTAAGTTCTGCCAACCTAAGTTTTTATATGAGACCAACTTTACTCAACAAACTTATAAAAGGTAGTTGAGATAACTGCTTTTATGTTGTTTGCAACACAACAAAACATTTAATGTTTGCCGGACTTAGAAAGCATTGTCAGGCCAACAATTTTAAGTTTTCATTTTTACAGTGTGTCTGCAAGTTAAGTAATTCAGAATTTGTTGCAGAACAACATATTCAGGGATAAAGCATTTACTATGTATTTCTTGAAATGTTTCAAAGTTGGAATACAATATGTTGTTTACAATCTAAAAATGGCTTATCTTTAATGTGGAGTTGAAAATCTTTTATGAAAAAACAATATCATAATGTAATGGTGCACCCTGTTAGCATTAATAAATGGCACTTTAATGAAAAAGAAGTGTTGTCATTATTGCTTTAAATAGACAAATTTAATTTGCAATATAAACACGTTAAAGTATGATACATTGAACAAAATGGACCCCCATATTTAATACTGAAAATGGTTTTGATACCAATCTGGACTACATCTGGCCCAGTGCTGGCCCAGAGTGTAGCAATTGGGTAACATATGTTTGCCATATCCGGGCCATACATCAATGTGGTTTTTGCTACTTTGGACCAGTTCTGGCCCCAAACTGTTTGCTGATCCGGCAAGTGAATCCATACTGAGTTTGGCCCATTGTTCAAAAAGACACTGGGGCGGATCCGCTTTACGAAATTGGGCCGAAATTTGCAGTACATCTGGCCCATGTCCACACCAGTTACATTTTGCTATCTGGGTAGTTTGGTTTTAGACAGGAAGACAGAAAAACAGGACTTTAAAGGGTAAACGTTTTCTAAATATATAGTCAAAAAACATAGAAGCCTACATTACAAATCAACTTACTTTTCTCTTGTGGCGAAACAGACTTTCATCAATAACAACAAATTCTTGTTGTCCACCAAGGAGCTGCCCTTTTTTATCCGCATCTTTTCCACAGCTCCTCTGCAGACTTCACGCAACTTTTGTGACATTCTTGACAAGGTTGCATAACTTGCTGCTATTTGATCCTGCATCATATCGACTTGTCGCAGTCGGAGACCCTGCGCAAAACTATGTACATATAGACAAATTTCAAGTTAGTTTGCATTTTTATACACATACATGCTTTTTTCTCTATGAAATATAGATTTGTTAATGTATTACCGGTATATGAACTGCATCCACTGATAAAGGGAGAGTCGGGACCTGTGAAAAATGGACCTATCTCGGATAGACTTCACAGTCCTGATCTACCGGTGGATAGATCTCTGGCAGGTCCTCAAGAGAAAACCAGTTTGAATTTTTTGTTATTAGGTTACTGACATATTTTGAGTTGCATAAAAGAGTTGAGCTACTTTTAAAACATTTAACTATATTTAAAAAATGATGATGCAAGCTCTTAAGAAAAACCCAGTTGAACAAATAGTACAAAGGGTTTGACTGTACAAACACAATAGACATAAATAAATAAATTTAATTAAGATAAATGTTTCTTTTTTTTATTGAGTTCATTATGAAGCACAATACACTAAGTTCTTACCATTTATAATGGTCCTGTCCGCTGCCTTTGGTCAGTTTCATCCACTGGTGACATTTGCAGCATGAGACTTTTTCCATGAGAAGTTTTCTTTTCTGAAGGTATTTAATCAGTTTAAATGTTTTTCTAATTGACCTTCCTTCAAAAATAAGTGATCTAAGTTTGTTTAGCTGCACCATCTTGGTAAAGTCACTTTTATAAATTCAAGCGGGAGAAGTAGATGAACAATTTTCCCTCCATCCTCTCCCTCTTCCTGTTACACTTTTTGGATGGCTAGAATAAAGTTATCTTTAATTTTTTCAACTTAATGCCACGGGGGCTTATCTATAAATTCAGCATCAATATGTCTCTACATAGCAAACATAATTAGTAATTTTTTAAAGATAGTATAAAAACGGATGTTTATACTGCGCTTATAGCAGATTTTCTATGAAGAGGTTTTATTTTGAAGGCAAAGGAGGAAGTTGTTGCTAAAGAGCCTCGCTATGTGTTTCTAACCCACATTCTAACTACTGAAAACAACGTGTGTGGACATGGAGGAGGTGGACGAGGTACCGTCTGTGTCTGGACCCCGCAGTCACCGCAGTCAGCCAGTCAGTCGGGTCCAGACATGTTCGAGGAAAAAAAACATTGAAAAGCAGATCGTTTTTGAGACTGAGGATGACTCTTTTGGTAAGTAAAGACATAACATTGCCAACATTAATTATCGTGATGTAGCTTGCCAACAAGCTAGCTAAGCTACTTTGGGAAGTCACATTGAAATATTAAATTTCATTTTCACATTATTAATATTATAAAGTAGCTGCATGTTACATGGCCCCAGAAAATTTTCAAAGTACAGTAGAAAATTCCGGTTGAAGTTCATGTCACAATTATACATCACCTGTGAATCTCCAATATAAGACATAAAGTTCATCAAATAGTTGTCAAATAATTCAAAAGATGATTCCTTTATGCTAAAAAAAAAGCATATTTCTGAGCCTAGAAAATATAAGCCACAGTTTGAATAATTTTATGTTATCCACCATTCATTTGAAATAGTAGGTTATGATTCATGTATCGTGTAAAATACACCTTAAATTTATAGCAGATTACTACTTCAGTGCTACAGTTAGTGTTGAGGATTAAGGTTACTGTTAATCTGTGAGAAGGTCTCCAAAATGTAATATTAAATTATGTATCCAGTTTTAAAGTATTTATTAAAAAGTTTGACAAAAATTGTGCTGCAGTTTACGACAGTATGTCCACACAAAAAGAAACAATTAAGTAGAACTCCCTACCCGCTTCTGTTTAACAATGACATAAACAATAACATTGCCTTAACCAGCATCAGAAGTACAAGTGACTCAAAGTTTCATTATAATTACCCTGTTTACGTTTTAAACTTACTTTTTTACATTTTTTTTTACTGTTATATTATTTTTTTTACTATACTTATTGTATACAATGTTGTAAGTTCCACCTCTTACCACCACGCGTAGAGGTTAGCAATGCACAATCTATCATGTGGATAAATAATAATTTATCTTTTTATTTCTTTTCCAACCCCAGGTGTCGTCCCAATAGCTCCCACTTCCAGCCTCATTTCCCAGAAGCAAAAACATGAGCTGGAATTGGCCAAACAAAAAATAGCATTTCAGGAAGACAAGATCATCGAGCTGACCAGAGAGAGAGACTTTTTAAGAGAGCAACTGTCACAATGTAAGTTCATAATTACTGTTAGAGAGAGGGGGGAGGGAGGCTGACAAATTTAACATGTTAGGCACAATATTATTATAAAGATTTATCACCTAAATCCACCAGGACTATACGCCAGGGGTTCCTAAACTTTTTTAGCTCAGGGCACCCCAAGATAACCACTAAACTATTTTTGATGTTTGCATTCTGAGCATTAAATTGATTATCAAGGGTGCTAAATTGATGCGTTTGTGCAGTGGCTGATGGCAAGAAAAAAAGCCTTGCAGATCTGATCCACACACAGCTGCAACACAGCTGGACAATATAGAATCACACACATTGACTGTAATGGTTGCGCTCTGCATCCAGCAGGTGAGAGGGGTTGGTAAAATTTTGCAGCATCCCTGAAACTCCACATAAAGTAAAGGAAGTCTCAAGCTGCAGCTTTTGTTCTTCTGTTTTGACTGTCTGTGTCATGCTCCCATTGGCTGTGACTGGCATTTTTATTAATTCTTTTGATAAATACGTAATTTATCCACAGCTCTCCTTGAATACAGTTGTTAAGTTTCTGGATATAATGTACAACAATGCCTCCTTAATTAACTGTTTTACTGCACATGACTACTATTCAATCAGTCAGTCAATTGTTGCAGATTGATCAGATTGGTCAAATATTGAAAACTTTGCTCTTTAATTTGAAATTGTTTTAGAAATCATTACCAATCTAAATTTATTAGCCATGTAAACCAACATTGGTATTATGGTTGTAGCCTACACAAACTTTTTAATATGCCTAATTTACCTAATTACCTATACCTGCATAATGTCAGAGGACCATTCCACCTGAAACTATATTTGCTTTGGTTTGGCAACAGAGAGATGGGGAGAAAAAGCCGATAACACCTAATTACATTGCTGATACTGTGGGATGGGTGCCCATTGAAGAGGGAATTGGGCTGGAGCCCGGCTGGTGTGTGTTAAAAAATACATCTTTGATGGGATACTGTTGATATGTGCTTTGTTTTTCTGAAACACAAAGGACACCACCCTAAGTATCCCAACAGTACCCCTTACAGTCTATGTGGACACATTTAACATACATTTAACATGTAAACTGTGTGATAGCAGTGCCTCATTGTGTTGTCTTTATACAGCATCACAAGCCTCCAGCATCGTAAATGATGAGCCCTCTCCTGACTCATCTGCCATGCCAACTTCTTCTAATTCATCTGCGTCAGCTGGAGAGAGTTACTCTTTCACTGACGACAGCTCCTCGGATTCCTCAAGTTCTGCCACATCTTCAGACAATGGCAAGAAGAAGAAAAGGAGGAGGTC
This sequence comes from Scarus forsteni, assembly GCA_036419115.1. Taxonomy (NCBI): domain Eukaryota; kingdom Metazoa; phylum Chordata; class Actinopteri; order Labriformes; family Labridae; genus Scarus; species Scarus forsteni. The sequence goes on from JAZDUH010000369.1 coordinate 384,250, forward strand.
AAAAAAGGCTAAGAAGAAGAAAGGGAAGAAACAAATAAGGGAGAAAGAAAGCAAGAGAAACACTCGAAAATGTTTTGCAAGAGGTAATGCCACGTGTAGCCTGATTCAAATATCACAAAAGCCACTAAGTCGAGAACGACTCACACTAAGAAACAGAACCAGTATTTGATTAATCAATTAAAAATGAACTTAATCAATGAAATTCTTAACTATCAATTAATCAATCATCAATTTATCATGCCAATCCTTACTCCAAATGCTTGCTTATGGGGAGAGATTTGTCTTAAAAAGACGCACACAAACATCCATGATTTTCACATGTGTTTGTAAGCTTCACAAATAAATCCACGATTTTCACATGTATTTTTAAAGTTTGTGAGAGCATTTATCATAATTTATCATTTGTTAATCTTCAGTTTGGCATGTGAATTGTTTAAAGAATGTTTGTGGATCAACTGGCACATACATTTCTTTTTGAGACAAACATAACACAGTTTCACAAAGATTCTCACTCACACAGGATGACAATATTAACGTGTTGAGAGCCCCCGCCCCCCGCCCCCTCCGTCTACTAGGTGGCAGTGTTGCTATCTTTGTATAACGGTGGCAGTCAACGGTGGCCGTCAAACAGCCTGCTTTGGCTCTGTAGTTTCTCGCTGGTTGATCTGGAGATGCGGATGAGTGAAGAAGCTTCGCGACACAAGCTTGTTTGCAAAAAAGAGAAGTTTATTACAAAAATCAAGCAAGTGTCTGAGCCAGGCACTCTGGACTCAGCCTGACTGAGGTTCACAGCCAAAAAAAACCTCCTGAGCGGTGACAATGCACATGTATATATATCCGCCCAACACATTCTTGGAGTACCCAGAGCCTTGCATGCAGGGTGGATTCTCATTGGACCAGCCTCTTAGACAATGACCAGTGGCCACAAAGGTTGACCCATGATGGCCTGAAGTGATAGCCTTTAACCTTTGACACCGGACATCCCCTTAAGTATCAGTTTTAAGTTCTCAGCTATTTACCTAACCACGGGAGTTTGGTTTTCTTAAGAAGAAAAAATGTGAAGAATGTCCTTTGTTGTGCATCCTAACCATAACATCCTGAGTGAACCAGGCCACCTTCAGTCTAATCATTTGCCAATCCCTAAGGCCACCAATTGTCCTTCTAAAACATTCACATCATATACTTCAGCTCGTTGCTGTTTAATAAGAAGGGAACTCCTTAAAGAACAGAAACACGACTGAAGTTAGAAACAAAAGCAGCCTAACATGGTCCGCCAGTAGTAATTTCTGGCCCTTGCCATTCTCTGGAATATGTCTTTTGTATATGTAATATTTATTTGTCATTCTTAAAACTTTGGCAATCACTAACAGATGAACATAAACACACCAGGCGCAGCATTGCTCAAGACCGCTGACATCTCCAGCCTGCTGACTGGGCAAATTCAGAAAGATTTTCACAGATTCAACCCTCTTTTCAGTCACTGCCCGTGGACAGCAAGCTACAGCAGTTGTTTTATTTTAATAAGTACAATTTCTTAAAATATTAATTGCTGTTAATTAATAGGTAAAGACTGCTTTTCTTAATTTATATAAAATGCTATGTATTAGTTGGAAAATCTTTGTTTGCCTGTGTGGAAAAAAAAAATTGATTGTACATCTAATCAGACATACTAAAGTAAACTAACTGCTGTAGCTTACTGTCCACGGGCAGTGACTGAAAAGAGGGTTGAATCTGTGAAAATCTTTCTGAATTTGCCCAGTCAGCAGGCTGGAGATGTCAGCGGTTCTGGAGCAAATGCTGCTCTGGGGTGTTTACAGTTATCATCTGTTCACGATCAACAACGTCTTATCAAGAAAAATGAATTAATATTTAACACATTTTTCAAATCATTGCAAGGGCCAGAAATTACTACTGTCAGACCATGTTAGGCTGCTTTTGTTTCTGGCTTCAGTTGTTCAGCTGTTCTGTAAGGAGTTTCCTTCTTAATGAACTGCAGTAAGCCAAAGACAGCAACACTGCCACCTAGTGGGTGGAGGGGGCGGGACTTTTCACATACATGAATATTCTCATCCTGAGTGGGAGAGAATCTCTGTGAAACAGAGTTGCATTTGTCTCAAAAAGAAATGTATGTGCCGGTCGTTCCACAAACGTTCAGAGATAATTCACAACGCAAGTACAATTTAAGGTATACAAATCATTAACGATCATAAGTGCTCTCACAAACTTTAAAAGTACATGTGAAAATCATGGGTGTATTTGTGAAGCTGAAAAATATATTTGGAAATCTTGTATATATTTGTGGATCTGAAGAACACCTGAAAATCGTGGATATGTTTGTGTGCATCTTTTTTTAAGACAAATCTCTCCCCATACTTGCTTGTTTGGTTTCAATCTTTCACAAATTCATACATCTTGAACATATTCTTGTGGTTAAAAGCACAGTTTTTCTCTAAGACATTGTTTAGTTCAAATTCATTCATCCTCAATGTGTTTCTCACTTTTTGAGTTAATATCAGTTCTAAATTAATCTGAAGCTGATTTTTTTTTTAGCAGATGCTTGGACAAATTTATTTTAGACACTACTGTTAAAAATGTTAAAATATTCTAACAATTGACTGCATATCTGTTTTGCAGTTTTATCCTATCTGATACACATTTTCTGTTAAAATGTGTAAGGGTTGCAGAATACGTATAGTGTTACAAAGGGAGCAAGTTTTAATGTGATGGAACTGTACATTGTACTGTTGATTTCACTGAGGCTAATGCCAGCTTTACTTCTTTTTTATTATCTTAGCACGTGGTCCAGGGGAAGTCATAGAGCGCTATGCTAAAGTCCTGAGGATCTACAAAAAGAAGAAGTCAATTATGGCTGCATGCAGGAAGGTCGGAGTAGACCGCAACACTATTACATTAAATGCACCTATTGCTGATCTTGCCATCGCTGCCCCAAAGAGGTATGCTGAACTAAAGGGGCAGCACACTTCAAAGTACAAACTTAGCGATTTTGCTGGCAAATGTTTGGATGCCATTCGTAACAGTTCAGAAATTGAGAACAAGGTCCAGGCACTGAAAAGGTTCAGGGAACTTCTGCCTCTTGGCAAAGGCAGTTTTGAGTGACTGGATGTTCTTTTTTGTATGCAATATTGTTTGTCCTTTTATTTTGTTATTAACCTTGAGGTTCTTGTCTCTGTTTATGTTTTGCCAGAAACCCAGGTTTTGAAATTTTGGACAAGTGTGTTTGACTATTTTTCATACTTCATCATGTGAGTTCACATATTTAATAGTATATTCAACAAAAGCAAAGTTGCAGTGCAGACAGTATTTCTGCTATCTCATGCACATCTTGAGTTTGAGTTAATTTTGTTCTATATTTTTGTATCTGTAAAATTGCCTTGAGTCTTTTGCTATCTGGTCTATTTTGCAAACCACCTGCCTTATTCTAAGGGAATTCCCAATCTGAAATTCCATGACTTCAACGATATTTGCAATTGTACATGTGTAACAGGTAAACAGCAGGAGAAAGGGGAGAAGTCAAAGAGTGATAGCTTGGTTCAACAGTGCGCTGTCCATTTCAGTTTATTTTTTTGTTTCCCTACAACATATCTAAATCCCAAATCATTTTGAAGTCGCAGGGTTTCAGAAAATATTCTTATTCCCACTATTCTTTTATATTGGTGGTGAAGTGGTTCGAAAAAGGTAGATGCTTTTCTAAGTTGAATTAAATCTTTTGTGAGCTAAACATGTGTTGTAATGTCATCTCTTCATTGTAATGAGTTTGTTAATCCTAATAAGTCTTTTTAACCCTAATTAAGCACTGTTCTCACTTCAGACCCAGTAGCTGCAGGGCAGCATAGTTAACTGTTACTAAGTGTATAATAATGACTTTATAAATCCTAATTAAGCACTGTTTTCACTTAAGATCCTGGAGCTGCAGAGCAACATTGGTAACTATTAATGGGAGCATAATATGAGGGTTTATTGGCCTTTATAAGGCAGTACTATCATTACTCAAGTATTAGTAATGCCAGTTAACATCTAATTAATGTTGATAAGTCACTAAATCGCTGCGAGAGGCTTATTAAAGGCATATTGAAATATAATAGTTTAAATAGTGTTAAATATATTAATAAATATTTTTATAAATACTTGCATAGCGTTGTTAATCGTGATAAGCTTTTAATAAGGCCTTATTAAATGGATTATTAACATATACTTAGTGGTTATTACTAACAGCTTCAGAATGTTATTACCATTATTAAATACAGAATAAAGCATTTTATAAACCTTTTATAACCTTATTAATGCTAATAAGCACTTAAGTCCCTTATAAGGCTTATAAACTTTTTAATTACTGCTTATTAAGGCTTATTACAAGCACCTTCAGTAAGTTAATGACATCAGTAAATACAGAACAAAGCATTTTAGAAACACTTATATAGCCTTATTAATGCTAATAAGCAACTACTAAGTCCTTATTAAGGCTTATTAACTTAATTACTGCTTATTAAGGCTTATTACAAGCACCTTCAGTATGTTAATGACATTAATAAATACAGAACAAAGCATGTTATAAACACTTATATAGCCTTATTAATGCTAATATGCAACTAATAAGTCCTTATTAAGGCTTATTAACTTCTTGATTATTGCTTATTAAGGCTTATTAAAAGCACCTTAATATAAAGTGTTACCGTAAAACCCAATCTACACAAAATCTAAGACTACCCAGAATATGGGTTGGAAAAATAACCCAGCAGTTTTAAGAGTGTATGTTAACAGACAAACAGACGTGGTCAATCACATAAGCTCCTTGGCGGAGGTCATGAGAAGAGGACTGAACAACTGTGGAGCCATAAGAAAACCACAAATCAGTAAGGCTAAGCAGAAAAAGGCTTCAGTTTGAGAGCAGCAGACAGGAGCAGACTGTTCACTGACTGTCTCACAGAAACATCATGTAGAGCTGAAATGCACAGAGATGAAATGGCAGCAGTGGAGCATCAGTGATCTGTTCATTATTAAAGCTCACAAACACGTCTGGATGAACGCTGACTGACTTATTGGTCTGATTTTATGGAGAGTGGTTAAAAGCTGCTTTCAGCATGAATATTCCAATAAATGAATAAAAACATCTGACAATCCCTGTCCTGAAAACTGTTGGTTCTGCCTGATAAATCCCATTAAAGATGTTGTAGTGTTAATAAAGTTGATCAGATATTATAATCCAAACAGGATAAAGATGTTTGATTCTTGTTGTTTGTTTTGTCTCTTATTCTGTGCCTAATGGAGTTTCCAGTCAATCCCCACAGTGACCTCTTTTTCTCTGGTCACTGCCTCGTTTCTGCTCTAATGAACAATAATCATCTCTATGGGCTCTAATTTCGTAGACCAGGTGGAAGCACAGGCGCAACTACTAAGTCCTTATTAAGGCTTATTAACTTCTTATTTCCTGCAGTGCCAAGAGAGGCGCACTCATGTCGCACAGGGGCGCAGAGGTTGCGCGTCCACGCCCACATCTCTGCCTCTCCGCGCAAATGTCAGAGTAGGAGGAGAATGGACGTGAGTGATTAACACAGCCGATCGCTGTCTTCACCAATCAAATGAGCGCCTCTCCTCGCCTTTAAATGCGCTGCGGCTGAGGCGCAGCGTCTGATTGGTCTGAATTATCCCCGCCACCGCGGAAACAGTGTGCTGGAAAGACCCAGCAGTGGAGACACTGTCCCTTCAGCATGAGAATGGACAGTGGGGCGCGTCACCGTGTGGGCCAGCTCCCGGGACAGATGTAATCTGTTCCTTTGTCATTAATAGGAGTAAAAAAAAAATGAGAGACAGTTACACCACAGCTGGCTTATCCATTCATAATGCTTGTGATCCACCTGCACTCCTGGTTTGTCATCGCCAAATAGCAGAGCCTTTAGTGATATACTGTATACTCTCCCAGTGTCTCCTCCTCATCCTCCTTGCAATAATGTACTCCATCTTTTTAGATCACGTTAAAAATAAAGACTAAAATAGAGGAATATGGGAAATCACAGGTAAATCCTGAGTGACATACATTTATTTTCTCTCCTTTTCTTCGTCTTTTTCCCCTTTTTTTCTTTGAATTTAATGAAATGAGAGAAGCCAGATATATACTCAGTATCAGATGTTAAGGCTGTTTATTGTTGACTTGTAAGATGTGCATCAAACTTCCAGCTGCCAGGTGAAGTTTCTATTATGACAAACGGCTTTAATCCGACATCAGATGTGACGGGACAGTTAATATAGATACAAATGTATCTGCTGGTTCAGACGGTTACATTAAATAGTGATTGCTGTGATTGTTTATTGCATTAAAATGTGCCTGACACTCTGGAAACCTGCCTCTGAGGCGTGCGCACGTGTGCGCTTGTCACCAAATTACAGCTGTGCAGGGTGCGCTTCGCCAGACCAGGTTGCAGCTGGCGAGCTTTCAGCGCACTTTCTGCACTGATTTTGGCACGAAATTGTCACTGCACCAACATGAATCTGCCGACACCTCCCCCTGGTGCGCCATCACCTCCCCATGGTGCGCCGTCACACCCATCTCTGCGCAGACGGTCTACCAAATTGTCAAATTGGCAGCGCCGCGGCGCCGCCGCAAATTAACACTGCGCGGGGTGCGCCAGGCTTGCGCCCCCTGCGCTGCGCCACGAAATTAGAGCCCCATATATTAACCTCTGATTGTGTTCTGGACCAACATAAAGTGACTCTGTAAAATTAAAACTTATTGGATAGAGGTTCATGTGTAAATGCTGTGTGTTTATGGAAAGCTCTTTTTAACATTTAAAGGCTAAACTAGATATCTGTATCTAATATCTGTAAGTTACCACGGAGGGTTAGGGTCACGTTGAAAACTAAAAAAGGAAGGTTACGAGAATGACATGTGGCCAGGCTGTTTAATCCGACATCAGATGTGGCCGGGACAGTTAATCTCATAAAATTAAAGGAATAAATTCGAAAAATTACTAGAATAAAGTCATCTTTAAGATTATACTAGGAAACTACTTGTGTATACTTGTGATTATTCTCGTAACTTTGACCTTATAACCTTCCTTTTATTTGTAGTTTTCATCGTGGCCCTAATCCTCCGTTGTAGAAAGTTCTTCTGAGTCAAAAAGATATTTTCAGATATCTACGATGTCTTTCTTCCTCTCCACAACTGTCAGGTTAATATCCACAAAGAGGATCTTCCTAGGACTGAAAATTGTGCTATGACTTGTTCTGAAACCAGACTGGTGTGAGTTAAGTACAGAGGAGGTTGAGAGGAATGACTTTAGCTGATTGTTTACCAGAGATTCCATCACTTTTTCTCAACAGGGCAGTTTGGAGTTCAGGCGATAATTGATTTCTGTATCTAATATTTGTAAGTTATGACGGTGGATTAGGGCCATGTTGAAAACTAAAAAAAAAGTTACGAGAATAAAGTTGTGAAGTAATGAGAATAATCTCATAAAATAACAGGAATCAAGTCGAAACATTACTCGAATAAAGTCATCTTTAAGATTAAACTAGGAAACATCTACTTGTGTATCCTTAAAAAAGATATTTACAAATTCCGACTTTGTGGATTAATTAGTTTTTAATTATTATTATTAATTAGTCATTAACTTTTTGTCCTAATTTTTCAACTTTGTTCTGTAAATTTAAGATTAACTTTACGACTTAACTTCACAACTTTTTTCTGTTAACTTTTATTTTTATTTTTCAATGTGGCCCTAATCCTCCGTCGTAGTGAGTTCTTCTGAGTCAAAAAGATCTTTTCAGATATCTGCGACGTCTTTCTTCCTCTCCACAGCTGTCATGTTAATATCCATGAAAACGATCGTCCTAGGACAAATGACATCACTTTAGCCATTCATGTGTATGGGGTTATTGTAGATATCTCCAATTCAGTTACAGATATCTATAAAATGAACTGGAGATATTTGCAGCTTAATTATGACATGGAGTAATTCTAGATTCAGATATCTACAGTTTATTTCAGAGTAGTCCCAGTTCCAGTCAGAGAGATCACTTTTATAGTTCACAGTGTAGTTGCTCAATGTAGTAAGAGTATACCCACTTACCCAAACTGACATTTAAAGCATATTTTCTGATGGCTCCCAAACTTCTCCCTGAGTAAAGCTTTAAATTAAGTGAAGAATGTCTTTTTCTATTTGCAGCAAACCCAACAGACACTATCTGCTGTGTCCTGTGTGCATGAAGACCGATACACCTGAAGCCATGGGAGCAGTGGTGGAGAAGGCCAAAAGGAAGTCAATCAGCTTCTGGCCTCTGGCAGGGTGTTCAGCCACGTGCTCCTTGCAAATTATGGATGATACTGATCCACTGAGCAGGTTGGTGGAAGAGCTTTTCAGTCTTTTTCACACATCACTTCTTGTTTACTCTCTGAAATGTGTAACATTTTTGAACTACATTGAATAAGATTATCTAAATTGCGTTTGTTTTTTTTTTTTAATTGAAAGGCTGATTGAGGAGCTGCAGCATCGGCACATGGTGGTGACTGGTGTCCCTCCAGTCACCACCATGTGCCAACGTTGTGGGAGCGACCACACAGCCACCTGAGAGTGTGGCCACTGAGGCAGCTGAGAGCCAGTCTGAGATTGCCTCTGTCAGCAGTGGCCAGATCTTTCAATGGTGAGAGTCTCAGTTTGACAACCTCACTGAGGATGTTTGTTTTTGATTGAGTCACATGAATCAAAAATATTCAGTATATAACAACAATTCACTATTATAACAATGGTAACACTTTTCCCACATTGCAGTAATCCAGATGTGCAGTGGAAGAAGGCAGCCAGGAAGCTCATGGCAGAGAAGGGCCTTTATGGGAAGCACTCCATGGACTATCTGTTGCTGAAGGACTTTGGCAAATACCTGGAGAAAGACCTCCAAAATGAAAATTACAAACAGGAGGTGAGGACTACCATAAAACACTCTGTTTATTAAAAACTTCTGACTATCTGTTACGGCTGCTGCCGTTTGAGTGTTGTGAGTGCGTGTGTGTCTGTGAGTGCGCATGTGTGGATGTGTCCCTCCCTCTTCCCTCAGGTTGCCAGGTGAATGTGGAGGGTGGAGCGCCTGACAATCAAGACCGCATGGCGTCTCCAATGAGAAGCTGGCAGTGTATGGCAACCCCTTTAAAGGGCTGACTGGACCTTCACTCAGGTGCGGCTGTGTCTGGTGTGGCCTGTCGCTCGACCTCGTCTGGCTCGGCTTTAGAAATTGAAAATTGTTGATCCAGATTGTCTAACTTGTGTAAAGTTGTTTAGTAGTTTAAGTTTGTCTTTTGAACCTATCTTGTTTAGTATCCTGTTAATTTAGTTTTATGACAAAACATTCTTTGTAAGAAATCCTCATTATTTTTCATTAAACACCTCTGTTAACCTTTCCATCTGGTTTTTATGTTACCTCCTTTTACCTTTTACCCCTTTTAAGAGCCGGGACTTAACACTATCCAAGTAAAAAATATGCAGTGAGCAGAAGGTCATTTAACATGCTTTTTTGAAAAATGTTTTATCAGGTACACTGAAACAGACACATTGTACTACTCCTATTATATTATATTCTATTGTGTTTAAACCTGGAGAATATTCTTCATTTTCTCCATGTATTTCCCCCCAGAGGTTCTGGCCCTGCTGTGGCACCGGCCCTGGACTGTGCAGGCAGCGGCCCTGCTGTGGGCACCAGCCCTGGACTGTGCAGGCAGCGGCCCTGCTGTGGCACCGGCCCTGGAGGCTGCCTGATGCTGCTATAGAGATAGATGGAGAGAGACAGAGAGGGACAGAGTGAAAATTGAGTTGAATTTGAATCAGTTTGTGAATCTGTAGTTTTGAATCACTCACCATAAGAGCATGGTTTTGCTCTTCAAGGTATCGGACAAACTGGTGAATGAAATTTAAGAATCTTTAAGACAAAGCTGTGAGGTAGTTCCACAACTGTCACCGTTTTTACTATACAATAAATAAAGCAAGATATCAATGAAATTATTTTTGGTAAAAAATTTATTGTAGATTTCAAAATATGAAAAGGAAAAACACATCGTTAGATGGAATGGACAATGGCAGTGATGAAGTACAAATAGATTGCAAATGTCCCGTACTGCATAAGACATAAGCTATGCCTGCTTTGAAGCGAGGCAATGAATGAAAATGTGGTTTTCTTTCTAATTTAACTTTTCTTTGTGGTACAACAATGTGATACAACTCGACAAGGTATTAATTTGTCAGGACATAAATTGATTCCCTACTTAGCTCCAAAAGGCTTAGTGGCGTACATTTTGTATTGAAAGTCATTGGTTGTAGGAAACAACTTTTGCTGTGTTTTAGGCTGTAGCTCAATTTCTTACCTCGGCGTATCTAAACCCATGCAGCTGGGGTATTTTCACACTTCTGCACTGTAAAACTGATTGTTTTAGAATTGTGTAATGCAACAAAATAAGTTCATTTGTCTCAAAAAGCCATGTTAACGAAGCTCAACACAAATGAACTGAACATTCATATCCGTATCCTTTTCAGATGAGCCAGCACCTCCTTCATCAACTGGCAGCCAGCCAGACCTACACCCGCTGTTCCTCAAGAATAAGTCTTGACTTCTCCATGTAGGACAGTCAGGGAACTGGAGGAGCTGGACCGAAGTCTCGCTCAACCAGACATGAAGCACAAAATGGTAATTAGGTGTCCCTGCTGATACTGAACAAAATTGTAAAGGCTCTCTACATTGTGTGAACTATATATTTGTTATTTCAGCAAGAATTCCTGGGGATCTTAGGTGGTCCTAACATTGGGTCAGCCATTCACGTATACTGCGTCGGGTGGCGATGTACTGGCCCAGTATAGTCTGCAGGGAAGGAGAGCGAAGAAGACCTTCCAGCAGCTCAATCTCTGCAGAATTATAACAGGCAAGTGTTATTACTTTGTTCATATCACTTTTTTACTCAGCTAGACTGACATGGTAATGATGTGTAACTTAACATCTCCTTTTATTTCTACCCTAGCAGGCTGTAGAAATAACTTTCCCGACCAGAAGGTGGCACAAATAGAGGATTGTAGGTGCTCAAGTTCGCCCCCCACAGACGGTAGATTGGAATCCTTCTGATATTTATCTTGTTTTGAATGTTCAAAATACTGAAATGATTTAAAATAACCTGTTGTGATCAGAAAACCAGGGATGGGAGTGTGATTGGTCATGCTTTTGTGAACTTGTGCTCAAAGACTTTTTTTTTTCAACTTTTTCGGCCAGCTGACAAAGAAAGAGACCCCCCCTCCCCCACCTGACCAGTGACCAATTAGTGCTTTTTTCCCTTTTTACCTCTGCCAAGGAGGTTATGTTTTCGGGAGATTTGTCTGTCTGTCAGTCTGTGAACAAAATAATTGAAAAACTAATGGATGGATTTGGATGAAATTTTCCGGAAATGTTCAGCATGAAAAAAGGAAGAACTGATTTGATTGTGGTGTTGATCCGGATCAGCGTCTGGCCGCCATGGTGAAAAATGTGATTTCTGCGAATAACTACTGAACTTAAATAGATGTCATTATGAATCCAGTTGCTAATGGTACCCTCGATTTGACTGTTTTTATTTTCAACTGTTTTCTTAGTCCAAAATAAACTGAACTGAACTGACTGTGGTGCTGTCGGAGGTCTGCGCTCTCCGAGTGCTTTTCTAGTTTATTTTGTGTCTCAACTGGGACATTTTTTGCACATATTTTTTATTGTATACACTGAAAAAAATAAATCTGGGTAAAAGTAAATACTACGCAAAATATATTTTGATACCAGCATTAAAATTTTAAGTTTGCATGTTTACTTAAATCTATCAAGTTGTGAGTTACTTTTTATTTGTCAAGAATGTGAGGAATCTAATTTTTTTTCCCAAACATAAATATTCAGTGTAAAGCAAACTTATATTCTTAAGTTCATAATCACAACAAAAAATGACCTTGTTATGTTAACTCGTTTCCGTTAAATTATTGAATAAATGCCAATCACTACATTACCCATGAGCTACTGCGCCCCCTGTGGTGGATTGTGGGAGACATTTTGTTGGGACAAGCCCAAACTGGTCAACACTCCATTAATGGAGCTCAAGCAAGCCAAGGTTGGGATTTTACACGTGGACAAGAGTAAAGGTAAGAGTAAAGTTTTATATTTATTCACTGATGATGTTTTTCAGTTCTGGTCTTTTGTTCCATAAACTTTTGCAAGCTTTAGCCCCATAAAGACCTTAAGTTACAAGATATAAGAGCTAGCAAGAACTAATGTTAGCTGAGTGCCATGGATGTTAGACCCCCTAAACAAGTCTGTAAGTCGATTGGTGGCCAGCTTGGTCTGTTGGTTAAACTTTGCTCGATATGGCGCTGTTTCTCGCCAATACCAGCAGAAACCGTCACGTAGCTGGACCGCCATGCTGCATAATACAACAGTGTATTCCAAGTTGTCTTGGTAGCTTAAAAAAGTCTAGAGCCTCTTAACTACCTAGATGGAGGTGCCGATAGGGCATGCACGGGCCGCTACAGCGGCCATTTCGGTCTTTAATGACCCCATCCTCACCGTCCTCCTCCCTCCCGCATTAAGAGGTAAAAATACCTGATAAATGCTGTCAGTATAAGCTCTGTTTATGAAGGGATATTACAGGAACGTTTTGTAGCACAAATTTAACGCTATTAAGGTCGATTTTTACAAAAAGTGCGTCTGTCCTCATGATGTGAAAATAGTTAATAGAAATTTAATGAGGAAAAACTCATTTTCTATTGCAGTTTTAACTGTTCAGCAGAGGGTAGGTGAGACAACTAAAAATAATTAAATAAGATCGATGTTTTTTTCCACAGTAAAGATGTAATTCGCCTTGTAATATATAATTTAAATAAGGAAAAGTTGCTTCAAAAGTAAAGCAGTTAACTGCAATGTTTATTTCATTATATTTTTGAATAATGCCCTTCAATATTCAGCAGAGATAGGATTTAGTATTGCATTTTCAGTATTCCTATATTGTTATCTCAATATAAAATAATCATGAATTACTCTGGAAAGGAAAAGTATATAATTTTATAAGAGATTTTCATCATAAAATGATGTAAAGACACTGTCTCAAGTTTTTGATACAATATAATTGAAGGAGGGGATGTTTGAATAAGAATAAGCAATCAGATATCTAACATTTTTCAAATTTGTTTTATTTTTTTCAGTTAGCAGTACATAACTTTTAATATGGAGGCTTTCATTATGAAGTCCTACTTAAATGCTTTTTATATTGTGTTTAATGAGAGATATACTTACATTGACATTACTAATAAGGCAGTTATACTAGTCATTATCACCCTAAAACTAACAAGATACTTCCAACAGTAAAAAGAAATGCAGACAAAAGTAGGTTTTTTATTTATTTATTTTTGTCAGTTGTCTTGACTGTACATTTCAGCCATCTGTCTTTATTACTCCTAAAGGAACAAGAGAGACCCAGAAACCATAGAAAATAATTTTTCTTTTGTAATCAAGTGTTTATGAAATCAGTTGTGGAGGCATGTAAGAACTCACATCAGCAATAATTTTTGTTTGTATTATTGCCAAGATACTTATGGAGACACTTGCCTTTTACAGGTTGATCAGCGATCTTCACAGACTGCACTGAATGAAGGTATGTTCAATTACTTGGTTGGTATTAGTGGTTAAAGTATGCCAGCAATTAGATTCACTGAACTTAAAGGCCCCAAATGTGTCAGATTGTCAAATGTCAAGAAAATCTGCACAATAACAATACTAGTATTAACATAGTACTAATAATAGTTGAAATGATCATAATAAATACAAGTTTAAGTGCTAAAGTTGGTTTAAATTTCACTAGACATATGTTTTAAACACATCAGTTTAGATTTATAAAATATTAGTGCAGATGCACAATAAGAGAATTTTGCAACTAAATCTGTTTTAAATGCATATATTGTTGCTTTCTACACATAGGGCTGGGTGATATGGCCTAGAAATAAAATCTCAGATTTTTTTTCACAACACTAGATTTACGATTTTAATCGATTTTTCCCTCCCTAAAAGAAACAAAACTCCCAGTGACATAAAAATGAAACAAATCAAGTTTTGCCTTTATGTTGTCTAAATGTTTCCCTCTTAAAGTCAAAGTCTGGGTCATAAAAGGTTGATTATGTAGTATAAACGTAGGCAGGTTTGTCTACATAAACACTAATAGGCTGAGGTATTTTTACAGTATTAGCATGAAACTCTCTGATCAATATTTAATCTACTTAAATAACAAATACAAGCCTATAAAAGTGCTTGTGCAAAAACTACAAGGCCGACTCTTGAAAATTGTAACTTTCTTAAAAAATTGCAACTACTTACCAAAAATCTTGATTTTTAATTTTTTAAATCTTCTGTAGAAAATAATTTGCCCAGCTCTAACTCCACATTAGGTTGTCATTTTTGCTTTGTTGATTAAACATTTTAACACACATTTTGCTCACAAAATACTTGTTTCACTCTGACATCAGTTGATGTTGATAATGGCTCATGGTCCATAAAAAATGTTCTCACCTAAATAAATTAAAATCTTGAGTTACATTGTTTAGTTAATTCTTATGATGTACCTTGTGGTGAAACTGATAGCACAAGTCTATCATAAAAAATGGTTTTGCCAATGTTAATAATTCATATAAATGAATATATTTCGAGCCGCTCCTTTTTTTTCCACAATTGAGGTCAGATGAACCGTCATATGGAGAGGTTGACTCTGCTGAACAGAAGCCATGGTCCTTGAATGCAACTGGATTTCACACATATCTGACATACATGGACAGTCGGTCAACTAATCTCCACCAGAGAATCCACCAAATGACTCCTCCTGGATGCCCTTTGATACAGCATCTAGAAATTGTTTTCTTTGATTTTTTTTATGGGATGGATTTACAAGGTTTGTAACTTTGTTGCACCTGAAGCAAGTGCTCTTTTGAGGCACTATAGGTTAAGGCACAACCTTAACAAGGCGCAACTTTATTCCCTGTTTACATGCCAATTGCCCCTGCTCCTTCAGAACCTGGAATTCACTCAAATCTCATTTATCAAGAAAACATTCAACTGACAAATCTGCAGCAGGAGTGATTTGCTTTAACTGCGAACTTTGCAGTTCTACTCTCTCCAGTGAAAAGGACTACTTTCAACATCTTGGATGTCATCTTAGGAAGAACGAAACAATGCACTGTGTCTTTAAAGAGTGCAACTTTTCCACAAATATATATGGAACATTTGCATCACACAGATCATGACAGCACACAGCACATTCTTTAAGTGATTTTCGGGCACAAATTATACACAACTGTTCAAATCAGTCAGATGATGTTGCTGAAGCAACTTGCATAAGCCCGTAAGAATCAGAGTGTGCCAGCCAGTTTGAACCTGAGGGGTTAAACGATGAAGAAATTGAACTGAAATTAGGTCACCTTTTACTGAAATTAGAGAGTATTTACAACGTGCCAAGCAAGTGCATCACTGAAGTTGTTACAGACCTTCACTTCATATCCACTTTGGTGTCGGGTCCTGGCATAAGAAAGACTGTTAAGTCCTGTCTAAGGAAGCACGGTTGTGATCTTGATGATCAAATAGTCACAGATTTAGTTAAGCAGTTAAGTGATTCAAGCCCCATTAGCACAGCATTGAGAGCTGGTGGTCCTCTTTCCACATCTTATAGAAGACGGGAGTTTTTTAAAAAGACATTTAATGTGGTGGAACCTGTTGAGTATTTTCTGGACAAGAGGGAAGGTCGATCTTTGCAGTATGTTCCAATTCTTCAGTCATTGTCACAAATATTAAGTATTAAAGATATACAGGAGAAAGCTTTCATCTGCTCACAAACTTCTCATAAGGGACAGTATAAGACATTTCATGATGGAACTCATTATAAAGAAAATGCACTTTTGTCAAGAGAGGATATAACTCTTCCCCTCTCCCTCTACGTTGACAATTTTGAGATTTGCAACCCACTCGGAACATCCCGAAAAAAGCACAAGATCACAGCAGTTTACTGGGTATTGGCTAATATTCCACCACATTTGCGCTCTACTTTGAAGTCAATTTATTTAGCATTGCTTTGCAAGGCTGTGGATGTAAAGAAGTATGGTTATGAGGCAGTGCTGGAGCCCCTGTTAAGAGATCTTGTTCATTTGGAAGAGGTGGGGCTGTTTCTTTCTGTTCTTGGAAAAAGGCAAAAGGCACAATAGTTAGTGTAATAGCTGACAATTTGGGTGCCCATTCCATTGGTGGCTTTTTGGAAAGCTTTTCTGGCCCTTACGTTTGTCGGTTTTGTTTGGGGTGTCTACCCGAGTTTCAGAAAAAAGAAGTGAGAACAGGATCATTCCAAGCAAGATCAAAGCAGGAACATTCCCTTCATGTACAAACAGCGTTAGAAAGTTCAGCTTCCATTCATTGCTTTGGTGTGAAAAGACAGTGTGCCTTGACTAATAAATTGAAATATTTTCATGTTTTGTCTGGATATCCACCAGACTTGCTCCATGACCTCTTCCAGGGAATTGTACCTCTGGAGCTGGCTTTGTGTTTAAATATTTTCATCAAGAAAAAATACTTTTCTTTGACCCAACTCAATGACCTGATCAGAGAGTTCCCCTACAAGTCGAGTGACAAAACTGATAGCCCACAACCTGTTCCACTGACATTTGCCACCAAGAATAGTGTAGGTGGAAACACTCATGAAAATTGGAGCCTGTTGTGTCTGCTTCCTTTCCTCATTGGAGTCAAAGTGCCAGAGAATGAACCAGCATGGGATCTGCTAATGGACCTCAAAGACATTGGTGAACTGGTGGTTTCTCCAATTCACACAGATGACACATTTAGACACCTTGACACAAAGATTTCAGAACACAGACATCGATACTTGCAGGTTTTCCCACAGGTAAAACTATTGCCAAAGCACCATTTCCTTGAACATTATCCACATTTGATTCAAGCATTTGGACCCGTTGTAGGGCTGTGGACGATACGCTTTGAAGCAAAACATACATTTTTCAAGCAAGTTGTTCGACATACCAGCTGTTTCGGCAATATTCTACTGACTCTTGCTATTAAGCATCAGTTAATGCTTGCTTATCACCTGCATCATACAGACATTCTGAAGCCTGCTCTCAGTGTCTCAAGTCTTTCCAATGTCCCTGTTGATGTGCTGAAGGAAAACATACAGGAAGCAGTGCAAAAAAAAAAAAAATTCCAAGGGGGAGGCATTACAACCCAGGTGGCCAATACAGTGAACTGCTATGGCACCACATACTCAGTGGGAATGATCTTGCCCTATGGATCCACTGGGGGGCTTCCTGATTTTGTTGAACTCAGTCTAATCTTTGTTTTGCATGGCCAACCTGTATTTGCTGTCAAGTGTCTAGGTTCCTGGTACAGTGAGCATCTTCGGGTTTTTGAGCTGGAATCGACTAGACAAGTGACAGTGCTCCATCTACAGGAGTTAACAGACTACTACCCTCTTGTTGCCTATGTTGTTGAGGGGAAGTGATATGTCACCTTGAAGCGCCACATTCCCATACAGGATTAGGTATATAGTAGATTTTATAAATTTCAGTTCTTTTCCACTTCACTTGTGTCCAACCTTCTCCTTTAAATGATCTTAACATTTCCTTCAGAGAACACCTCCATGAAACAGCGACATACAGTAGAAGGGTACATGTCCGATGTCTTTTTGGTGTCTGTAACTAAAAAGATTCATCATATGCTGTCTCTATCTGTCTCTTGCACACTGTTGGTTTATGTATTACATTTTTGTGCTGTTTGCTCTTGCTTCCTGATTACATAGTATCTCTGAAGGGCTCTGACAGCCTGAAGCATTATGGATAAATTCACATTGATGATAGATCCAAAAAACTTAAAAAATGGACACAGACAAACAAGGCAGAAGAGCAGATAACTTATCTTGATTTGTATTACAGTCCATGGATATTATAAAATAATATTAAAACTGTTACTGAAATAATTATATCAATTACAGGATTGAAAATTATTTTTTATATAAGACTTTTAAAATCACAGACTTATAAATTGCTTTGGCATAGCAACTAAAGGAAGAAAGATACAAAAAAAAAACAACTACCCCAACAGTCACTGTAAACACATCCTGTAGACCATTAGAAAAAAAAATAAACTCAAACAACCTGAAAATCCATGTGTGAAGATCATCTTGGCAAAGGAGTCACAGCTGTTTAACACCATAAAAGAGGGCTCCAAGATGGCGCCAGTGTGTCTGGTTCGCCGCTTGGCACTGCTCTGCTCTGTTTGTGTTTTAGTGGTTTTAACGTCAGTCACAAGGACCATTGACTCGCTACTGGTGTATGAACGCCTCGAATTGTTAAAAATCAAAGAATCGGTCCAATCATGTGTGATTTTTAATGGAAAGTCAGATTCCTTTTACCTGACTGACCTGCCCAGGTATCTCCTCCGGGTGAATGCGCCACTTCCCAGAAAGCGTAAACGCAGAGGTGTGCGATCCGGCAGGCTTGTAAAGCTGAAAACCTGGCTGGCACTTTCTCCCGACGTGGTGTGGTCCCCGTCTCTTCTTCCTGACTACAGGTACTGTCTTCGCCGCTATCTCTCTCGACGCACGCTAGCTCCGGTGGGCGCTTGGCTGGTGCCCATTGTCGGACAGCGGGAGGATCTTTGCGCGCTGCGCGCACACCGCTCCTCTTCCTGGAGTACAAGTGGCGTGTCTCCCGGTAACCTCAGGCCGCTGAGCCGGGCAGCTCATGCGGCTACAGCTGTTCCAACAAGGTGTGCGCTCGTGAATGCGTGATCAGTGTTGAATAAACCTTTATCCTGCAGGACTTTTTTACTTCGCACACTTTGGATATAATGTTCTTAACGGAAACTTGGATCAACATCGGTGAGTCCTGATCGTTTTCAGAACTGTTACCTCCAGAGGTTATTAACACTCCAAGAGCCACTGGTCGTGGCGGAGGTATAGCTACTGTTCTTAAGAACTGCGTCTATCACAAAGTCATTACGGGGTGGTCCTTCTCATCGTTTGAACTGAGCTGCTTTGAGCTGAGACTGAGTAACCCGGTGCTGTGTGCTGTAATTTACAGACCACCCAAGTACAATAAGGACTTTATCAAGGACATTTCAGACTTTGTTGGTTTTATGCTGACGCGCTATGATAAGATTTTAATGGTCGGAGATTTTAATGTGCATATATGTTGTCCGCTGAAGCCCATGGCCAGAGAGTTTTTAGATTTTATTGAAGCTTTTAATCTAACACAGCATATCACTGGCTCTACACATGTACACGGTCATACGTTAGACCTGGTATTGTCTTTTGGGTTTCCTGTTGACAATGTCTGTATTTGTGATGTGGTTTTTTGGACCATAGCCCTGTCATGTTTGATTTTAGTTTGAGTATTGACAGGAAGCTGCCTGCTGTGCGCTATGGCCGTGTTATCACGCCAGATACTGTGGCTGTATTTTCTCCACTCTTTACAGCATCCTCACATGATGTGCTTACCGCATTCTTAGACACAGAGAAGTTGACAAACTTTTTATTTCCACCTGAGATGCCCTGGATAGTGTTGCCCCCCTTAAAGCCATCCGTCCTAAGCTAAAGCAGGAGCCTTGGCTCAATGACGCCACCCGCGCAGCTAGGCGGGAGTGTCGGAGGGCGGAGCGGAGGTGGAAAAATGACTGCTTGGAGGTGTCTTACCAGATCCTTAAAGAGAGCTGGAGAAATTATCAAAGTGTTGTTAAAGCTGAGAATTTTAAATATTTTTCCGACTTGATTTCTCGCAATGTTGGCAAGCCTCGTGTTCTTTTTAAAACTGTTGGCTCTGTTTTTAATCCTAATCCATCCACTTTTTTGGAGATGACACAAGACACGTGTGAAAGATTTCTTTCTTTGTTTCATGACAAAGTATCTGACATTAGGGCCAATATATCTCCCTCTTCAGTGTGTTTTCCAGTTGCCACTCGAAGCTCAGCTGTTTTTGAGCAGTTTGAGCCCGTTTCCTTATCTGTGTTAACAGGGATGGTTAATAAAATCAAGCCTTCTTCCTGTCCCACAGATCCGATGCCTCCTCGCTTTTTTAAAGAGGTTTGGAGCACTATTTGCTCTTTGGTTGGGGAGATAATTAACAGCAGCCTAGCTCTTGGTTTGGTCCCCTCCTTTTGTAAGAAGGCTGTGGTTGAGCCGTTGATTAAAAAGTCTGGCCTTGACTCTTCAAACTTGTCTAATTACAGGCCTATTTCTAAATTACCACTTCTTTCCAAGATTCTGGAGAAATGTGTTTTGGCCCAGTTGCAACCTTTTTTGGATGCTAATAGCATTTTTGACCAATTTCAGTCAGGTTACGGGGCGTTTCATAGCACTGAGTCTGCACTTTTAAAGGTTTTTAATGACCTGTTTTTAATTGCTGATTCTGGTAGCTCTGCCATTTTAGTGCTTTTAGACCTGTCTTCTGCTTTTGACACAGTTGACCATGCAACTCTTTTATCTCGTCTGGAAAACTGTGTGGGTGTCAGGGGGACTGCTTTAAAATGGTTTGAGTCTTACCTGAGTGGGAGGTCCTTTTCAGAGAGACTGGGGGACTCCTCCTCATCTTCTGCCCCCCTTCACTGTGGAGTTCCCCAGGGTTCAATCCTTGGGCCATTTCTGTTTGCCCTCGACCTCCTCCCACTCAGGGAGATTTTCATAAAACATGGTGTTGCATATCATTTTTATGCGGACGATTGCCAAATTTATGTCCCAATAACTAAAAATGGCCACTGCCCCCGACACCTCTGCTTGACTGTCTGGGTGACGTCAAGGCTTGGTTATCTCAAAAAAATTTTAAGCTCAATGAGGGAAAGACCGAAGTCATTGTATTCGGCAACATTGCCTTAGACTTAGGACCCCTAAACACTCATGTGCGTCCTACAGTCACCAGCCTTGGCGTCACCATAGACAGTGATTTTAAATTTGACAAACAGGTCAATGCCGTTTTAAAATCGGGTTTTTATCATCTTCGTCTTTTATCGAAAGTCAAGCCATTTTTATCTTTTAATTTTTTTGAGCAAGTCTTGCACGCTTTTATCTCAAATCGCTTGGACTACTGCAATGCCCTTTACTCCGGTATTAACCAGCGAGCTCTTTCCCGCCTGCAGTTAGTCCAGAATGCCGCGGCACGACTTTTAACAGGGGCCAGAAAACATGAGCATATTAGTCCAATTCTTGTGTCTTTGCACTGGCTCCCTGTTAATTTTAGGATTGATTTTAAAATTTTATTGTTTGTTTTTAAAGCTTTGAATGGACTGGCCCCTCAGTACATTATGGACCTTCTCCAAATCTATACTCCAGCGCGTGCTATGAGGTCCGAGGGCCAGTCCCATCTTGTGGTGCCTAGGACGAGACTTAAAACAAAGGGGGACAGGGCCTTCTCTGTGGTCGGCCCTAAGTTGTGGAACGCTCTGCCCCCCCAGTGGACTGTTTTAAGTCTCGTCTTAAGGCCCACTTTTATTCTCTGGCTTTTAACACCGCGTGAGTTGTGTGGTCCTCTGTGTCTTTTATTTCTTTTAGTTATTTTATAGTATAAAGTTTATTGTTGTTCTCCTGATTTTATTGTTTTGTTTTGCTTTTTATCTATTTTATTTGTATTTATTATTTAATGTACTATTTATTGTTTTAGTGTATTCTTGTTTACTGTTACTTGTTTTTATTACCTTAGTGAGAACTGGTTGAGCTGTTTTACTGTTTTCATTATTATGTTTTTGATGTGCAGCACTTTGGTAACGCTCTGTTTGTAAAATGTGCTTTATAAATAAAGTGGATTGGATTGGATTGGATAAAAAAAGCTTTAGAAGGAGAGAAAAAACAAAACAAAATAATGCAGCGGTAGATGGTAACAAGAGGTCAACAAAAGATATAGGGAATGAATGGGGTAAAAATGGTTAGAAGACACAGTATTGCAAAAAAAGACGTAAATTCAATGAAACCAAACAGAAACAAGAGAAAATCAGTGGAAAAGAGAAGTTAGTAATATCCTAAGAGTAGTAATAGGTTGATAAAGTTCTATTTAAATAATTGTTGATCAATTACTACTTTGTATTCATACTATGGTAGAAACTGAGCACTCACTGATTTGTTTTCAGGTTGTATATTACTCTTCTACAGTATAGTTTTGGACCAGTGCTTATTTTTTTAAGTACTGATTCAAAGCAAAATCTTGATTTTTTTATTATTATTATTTCTGTGTTATCACTAATTTATTTTTTCCCTTCCTACAGAAACAATATGTCTGCAAGACTTAGGGTCATACTGCTAGAAGAAATACGCAAACTTTCTCTGCCCTCTGGAATACCACAGACAGTAGAGGAATTAAAGACTGTTGTAAGAGACACATTTGAAATCCAGCAAGATTTCAATTTGCAGTTCCAGGACCAAGATTTTGATGGGCAATATTTCACTCTTCTCCAAACCAGTGACATAAAGGATAAAGACACGATCAAAGTGGTTCCTTTGGAACAAGTGGTCACCTTAACATTGGATGATTCTCTGAATACTTTAGGACTCAAAGAGAGCCTTGAGAGCAGTTGCATTGATTCATCTGAGGATGCTGGTTCCTGTTCTGCTGCATCTAACGACACCTTGATTCTGAGCTCACCAGGAAGTGACTCTTCGCTTCGTTCTGAGTCTTGGCCTGCCAAGTTTGAGGTTCCCACATTCTCCTTTGACACTGAACTTATTCTGCAAGCTGCAAATGAAGCTTACAAGAAGGATGGAACCCTGCTCAGCAATCCTGCTGTAAAGTCCAACATTCTGGATAAACTAGCAGAGGCCATCTTTGTGTACACTGCCTATCCTTCTCAAGCACAGAGGGAACAGGTTGCAGAGGCCCTGGTTAAGAAACATCCATGTTTGAAAGATCCGGTGTCCTTCAATGGCTTATACACTTGGCACAACAGTTTAAAGTATAAACTCGGCAATTACAGAGCAAAGGTGAAACATCTTGGATTACCAGAGCTGAATGTTAACTGCTTGAAGAGGAAATCAGCTGAAGATAGAACTCCAGCAAAAAACTTAAAAAAGGCAAAGAAGTTAGAGGTTAACTATCTCCCACCACATCCCAAAGGTGAAACTGATGCAACCCTTGAAAAAGAGAGAGTGGAGCTTCTCTATGAATATAAGAAGAAAGACAACAACAAGCTCATCAGTGAGAAGATGGCAAGAACATTCTCACTGCGTCGGATCGATGTCATCCTGAGTAAACCACCTGTGATTGACTTTAAAGTCAGATGGCCTGCCCTCTTTGAGCCTTCTCAGGTATGATTATTTAAATAATGTATCCTGGGATAGCTAATTTTTGTGGCCAAGCCTTTATGTATTTTGTGACAGTTTTGATTTCATTAAATACCTTCATCCTGTACCCCAAGCAACATTTAAATTGAACCCCAAAAGGGAACCATGCAGCGGAAACTGGTTTGTTTGGATCCACCTGCATAGTAGTTGCATTTGTATGTGGATGCATCTATGCTTCATTTTGAGAATTATCAGCTAAGAGAACTAATGTGATTCAACTACATTTGAAAAAATTTGCAAAATCTAAACTGATGATGCTGTTGAAAAAATAAAATTGTAATAATTACCCAATACCATTGTGGACAAGGTAAAAAAAAACAAAAAACTTTTTTACCAGAAAAAAATCTACAATAAAAATTACATTTACCTTAAAAATTTGGAACATAAATTGTTTACACTAAAAGCACTGATTTACTTGTTATACTTTGGTTAGCAGCTTCTTTAACTAAACACAAACCAGGCATTTGACCAACTAAAGCTGTGGTGTTAGGTGTGGCATCCCTTTTAACTTAGAGGCTATTACTGTAGTACAAGTATTTTGTTTTGCCCTCTAGTTTGCAGATTACTTTCTACATATGGAAATATTTCTGTCTGTTTGCCCATTTATCTTTCTTAGATTGAGGAAGAATTCTGAAGGATCACTCTTAAGCCCTTACAGTCAACATTCCTGGGGAAGTTGGATCAGCACTCTCCTAAACTGTTGAACCTGTACAGAAGAAAGGGAGGAGCAGCTGGGAAGAAACTTATTACCACCCTCGAAATGCTAAATGAAGCACGTACTCATAAGTATTTAATCATTTTATTGTAACTTTTCTGATGTCTGTCCATAGCACCAACTAATGTCCATTATTTTTGTAGGATAACAGCATTGAGTCCCGAAGAGAAGCTGTGATCAGAGGCTTATCTGTATATCTTGGAGAAAAGATGGAGGATTTAATCTGTGACTACAAGGTAAATAACATGTATCTCAGCAATGAATAAGATTTAAATCACAGACTGCATGAGACAAAATATTTACTCTTGAAGAAAAAGTATCTATCTATCGCACTATCTATTTTTATTTATTCGTTTATCTGGCAGGGACATTGCAATTGTACATAGTCACAAAAAAGAAACTATTTGCAGCTGATGCCATGCAAGTGGAGTTTATAGCCAAGGCTAATTCTCAACTCCTGTCCCTGGTTGGGCTTTTCTACATTACATAAAACAAGAAATTACATCATATAAAAACACAAGAAATTCCGGTGAAATATTAATAAAATCTATTTAAAAAAAACAAGAACAAACTAAAACTTTTAAAAACTAATACTATTAAAATTAATACTATCTATGGTACTATCTATCATAGTGACTCCCTACTGTTGTAAATTAGGAATGTGTTGGCTCGTAACTTCTGCACAAGAATGGCAGCTGAGGAAACACTGATGTAAATAATGTCTATTTACGATACCGCGCCCTCTTGTTAAAGAAGCACGTACGCAGGCAAATTCCAGTTTTGACAATCACAGTTTATTAGATTAACAAGATGAACAATAACAAACGGGAGTTGTGTTGTGTAGCAACACCCCAAAACAACTAAACTTTGAGTTACTGTATGCATTTTATATAGCCCATCATCTCCCCTTCTTCATATCTCCTTATTCTTCAAACAATTGTGAAATGTTCCCATACCATAGCACATTATACACTACCAAGGAGTCCAGTATTTATTTATTATGCTTAAGAGGCACAATTAGGCATTATTCCTCTTAGATATATGGTTTATTCAAAATGGGTGAACTTGATATAAGGTGGCTGCTCCCTTAGCTCCAAATATGGTCATGACTTCCTTTGCAGACAGATGTGTATTCAGTGGAATTATCTAGAACATTATGTTCTTTCCTTAAATACTTGTTCTTAGTTTAAGTCTATTGACTTTGGACACAGAGCTTCATTAGGTGTGTATTCAGGCTCATGTGTGGTATCATTTTATATACTCACATATATGGAATTAAATTTAAAATAAGAACATAAAAACGTCATGCATAAGGGTAAATGCTACTTTTAACTAGGGGTGTCAACATCTAAACGTGTAAACGTGTACACGGATAAGAAATCATAACTTTTTAGAAAAATCAATAACTGTTTACACGTCATTTTTTCCTCCTCCTCATTCATTTCTCAGTAATTTATATATTATTTTTTAGTGGTGACAATGTTGCCTGAAAGCTGTAGATAACAATATTAACCAACTATACACTTAAATGTTCTCACTAGTGCAGTTATCTGCAGATATAATAGATGGATGGGGCGCAATGTTACATTAATATAAAAGATCTGCAGCCACAGCCAGTGCAGCATCACTTCAGGTTGCCTTGGAGACAGCCAACATCAAGCGGAGCACTGCGTGTCAGTTTTTCAAACTATCAGTGGAGATATAGTTTAGTTTAGGCTATGTCAGGCTAAACTGGCTTATAACAGCAGCACGCGAAACCACCTGCAATGGAAACACCTGAACAAGTCGGAGGGAGTGAGCTACTGCTATTTTGTTTGAGCGCAGCGCTCATAATCTTCTCCATACACAAATGTCTGCAGCTGAAAACAAAAACTGTTCATGGCTTATTTTTGCCTGTATTATTGCGTGTTGTTGAACATTATATTGTTCGTTGGTGTTCTGTCGGCTTTTCTCAACCTGATCACAAATCCCCGTGTCTAAAGAGGACGAAGAAAACACATTTTTCAGACAGTTTAGTGAATAATTCTGAGAGTCCCCCTCTACTTTTTTAACTTTGTGCATATAAAGGTGAAGGTTTTTCCTCTCACAGCTCACTTTGGCTTCTTTTTGAGTTGCTTTCTCTCATCAATTCCAGATTACTTTTACTATGAGACATATTAAATTCAGAAGTGGCTTCCATTGTGAAAGAGGGATGCAGTTTGCACTTTAAGTTTTAAAAATATTGTTCAATAGTGAGCAAAAGTTTAAACAATGAATTTTGCCTGATAACTACTGTAATGTCTGTATTCTAAAGGAGTCAAAACCCTCTAGTGGTTAGATAGCCCAACTGCGTTTGAAAAAGATCATTAACCTCTGACGTGTAACCATGGACACGCCAGTTAGTAGCCTCGTGTACATGGTTAGTAAAAGTTAGTAAAAGTTCTACACATTCACATCTCTACTTTTAGCTACTTTACGGGATACAATACAGTAGTAAATGATGTTAGGTATCCATTCAGGTAGGTCTGTCTAATAGTATGTAAGACCTTCCTCACAACACATTCTATGTATATTCAGATTGTCTGTATAACTTGCTAAATACAGATGTTATGTATATATGGCAAGGTAGTTAATCGAATATGAAAAACTTTATAAATGTAACATTCAGAATATAGTCATGGATATCACAAACAAGTAGAAAAACATAGGGAACCATAAACCTCCCATATATTTCATACTGATAATTAATAAAAGATACTTGACTGGTTAAATTATTTATGTCTTTGCCTTCTAAATTTAATCATTGGATACACATGAAGGAAAAGAAAACATTGAAAGTATAGGTAAGGAAAATACTCCAGGGTATTATACCGTGATTGTGATGATCAAGTGAAAACCAAAACCTCAGCCTTTTTTTTAATCCCACAACACTATTCATTTTTATGTCTGTCTGTCTATCTATCTGTCTTTTTTAGTCTTTCTATCTGCCTAGCTCTGTTTATACATCCATCTGTCTATCCATCTATTTATGTGTCTGTCTATCCATCTGTATGTCTATCTTTCTCTATTTTGGTCTATCTCTGTCTTTCCATCTATCATCAGTCTGTCTATCCATTTATTATTCTACCCATGTATCTATTCATCTGTCTGTCCATATATCTATTTCTACATTACTACTACTGTATTCTACATTATTTCAGTTCATCTGGCTAACAGTCCCATTCATCTATCTGCCTGTCTGTCTCTGCCTATTTAGATAGCTGACAGTTTATTAGGTCTGTTCATTTTGCTGTCTTTCTGTGTCCTCATCATCCATCCATCTGGTTTCATCAGTTCATCTGGCTTGCAGTTTTTGTTAATCTAGCTGTATGTCTTTCTATCTTGAATGTAATTGTTGGCTGCAATTAGCAATAAATATCTAGTTCTCCTAGCTGTTAGGAGAACTATCACATTTGCATACAAGATGAAAGTTTGATTGTCAGTGGTATGCATTTTACAGGTATTTGATGATGAAGACGTGACAGCTGTCCAGGAGGCTCTTTCTAAACTTGTCCTCAACATCTTTGTGGTCAGCAAAGCTGGGAACGAAGGCCAGAGGCAGGCTGGAATAGCCATCGAGGGAGCGGAGGTACTTTTTGGTATCCCTGATGTGGCACAGGCTTGCCCTTACCTCATGGGCCTCATCTATGCCCTTGAACTATGCTACCCCAACAAACTGAAATATACCTTTGAGGTCTTTCAGAAGACCTTCCTAGGGCTGGAAGATGGGAACAAGAAAGTGTCTTCCAAGGTACATGATCTCAAGGTAATTCTTCATGCCTAAAAGGCATGTGAAAACCAATGAAGATTGGGAAATCAGCTCCACACAAGACTTTGCAGTCTTTGTCTTGGAATTCATTTTCTCAGGCTTCATCATGCACAAAAACCTAAAGATGATGTTGTTCAAACTTGTTCTCTTATCTTGGCATGTTAAAGGACTCTGAAGCTTTGTGTTTTGAACTCTTTTTTATGTATTTTTTCTGTACTTATGTAGTTCTTGTTTTGGTAACCTCTTCTGGTTTAAGGTCTTAGTGTTTGGGAAAGGCTAAAAATCCATTCAATCAAATAATTCAAATTATTTTCTGAAAATTACGCTCCTAGTTATTGCAGAGTGCGCATTCGTTTGGTTTGGTCAGCCGCGGCTCCCGTAGGCACCCGTAAGTGTATCATAGAAATGCCAAGTAGTACTGTTTAGGCTATAAACATGTGCTAAATGATGTCGTTTCGAGTAAATGGTGGACGTTACCCGCTCAGGACACTTGGATTACAGCGCACGAGCAGTATGGAGGAATATTGCCGACTTTTTGTGGACTTTTAAGGACACTGTTTGTTCGGGCTCTTATCTAAGTCATGATATCAATGTCAGTGGACAGCGAGGATCCCCCCAGATCTCCAGCTGCATCCTAGATGTTCCAAAACTACTCCACAGTGTTGTTCAGCATGAGGGTGAGTAGAAAATGAGGCCAAATCGTTGTTTGGGTGTAGTGTTCCTTTAATCATGAAAAACACGTCATTAAACGGTTATTAATCTGCTAAATCTCGACATTATTAACAAGTATGAGCTTTTTTAATGAGGATACTACTGTTATATGACAGAATCTGTGGTGTTTTTTTATTTGAAGCTTAAATGTGACATTTAAATGCTTCGTTGATGACGCGCTGCAGCCGTGCGCCTTCAGTGAGTTTAATCATGAAAAACACGTCATTAAACGGTGTTTAATCTGCTAAATCTTGACATTTTTAACATTTTAAAGATTGTAAATATTAACAGAAGTTATTTTTATATTTATTTATTGTTTTTAATGCTGAATTGGAAAGTTTAAGTTTCTGTTGATCACATGCTGCATCTTTGTGCCCCGGTGATTTTATTAAGTGTTTTCTCTTTTTTCCTTTCAGAACATGAAAAACTAAAGCAATGGGGAGTGCCTCCTGTGTTTGAAGACTCTGAATGGTGTGGCCAAACACCTTAAAAATGATCACGGGGTGGCAAACCTGAAGGAGAGGGCATTCTCAACAATATGGCTACCAGCCGGCCCGCTTGGGTGGCGGAGTGTGCCCGCTGGTGCTGTGCAACACTTGGGTGTTGCACTTAGAAAAGCACCTGCGGCACACAATGATGTCACCCAGCGCACATAAATTTTGAATTGCTCGGTCTCAAGAAGGAGACTGGGCTGGCCCAGCCGGCGGCCCTGAGGGCCTCCAATCCAGCCCCTCCTCTGGTCAGCAGGTTGGACCTGCAGCAAGAGGAGGAAGATGATCCAGAGGAGGGGCCAGCTGGATGTCCTGGATGTGCTGGTTTATGCCAGCACATCCGGGACCAGGAAGAAGTCATTCAGGATTTGAGGCAGGAGGTCCTCAGGGTGAGTGGATCAAAGAACCCTCATCAAAGTTTCTTCTCATTCACTCTCACTAGGAACTCTACTAGAAATGTCTTTCTCGATTTCCCCACAGCTGCAAAACCAGCCAGGGGTGGTGAGGTGAAGGCCAGCCCAGCCCGGCCCAGCCCAAGCCAGCCCAGCCACAGCCGGACCAGCTGCAGCCAGCCCAGCTGCAGCCAGACCAGCTAGCTCTGGATAGCTCCTTGGAGGAGGCCTACTCCGAGGACACAGAGCCACAGCCAGACCAGCCGCAGCAGCTAGTCCTGGATAGCTCCTCGGAGGAGGCCTCCGGTGGGACATCTGTCCAATGTCCCAACGTGAAGACTGAGCCACGTGTGTGCAGCAGCATTTAACCTTTTTTCCAAAACGTCCAGTTCTCAGTGTTTCTTAGAAACAACGCGGCACCATGGAGAAATTAGCAAAGGCAGCAAATAAGCTGGTAACACAGAAGAAAAAAGCGCTCCCACCCCCCAAAGAGGTGGAGGAAGAATTGAGCGAGGAGGACAGCAGTGAAGAGCAGGGAGAGACTTCACCCCCAAAGGCTGTGAAAAAAGACGCCAAAGCCGCCCCAGTCATTAAAAATGGTGCAGCTGCAAAAGAGGCAGAAAGTGATGATGTTGATGACGATAATGACAGAATGCGCTGTGGGATACATCCACAACATCTCACCAGTGAGGACTTCTGATGCCAAAAAGACGACATATTTCAACGCACTTCTCCAGACTGGCTGGGCCGATTTTCACGACATGGTGGTGTTTCAAGCTGAACTGCATCGACAGTTCACCCAGGCATCAGACAACCTCACCGATGTCTAAGTAAGTATAGCCTGCAGAAGAAAAGATGTGCTTTTGGGTGCTGAATTTCACGTCTTTTCCTACTTTAGCTTTAATAATCTTGCTCTTTCCCTTCAGGTTACAGAAATCCTCAAGGATCTGATTTCACAGGTTGAAGTAACAGAGGTCTCCTTCCTCGCCAAGATGCCAACTGCACCTGAGAGCAAGACAATTTTAGACGCCAAAGCTACTCCGCACCTGCAATATGTAAGTTTATCATGACAAGACAAAATGTAATTATAAATGAACGGTGGGGGGGGTAAGCTAAGGTGTACCTTTGGGTTCCTAAAACCTTTTCCTTCTGTTGTTTTTTACAGATTGGAGAAGTGAGAGGGGAAAGTCCTGGCCATGTCCTCTTCTCCAAAGGCAATCCAACACTGGGGAGTCGACAGCACTGCCTCAGCATCGCCATAGCGGACAAAGTGGACAAATCAAACTTAAGCTGTGGGACTGCCAGATCTCCATGGTAAAGCTACAGACCTCCTCACGTGACCTCCTAGTGTGTTAAATTATTATTTTTCCTTGTACCTAAATGTTGTAAAGGTGTGTTTCTTTTCACATTAGGTGTGTTTTTGATGTTCCCTTTAAGTTTTGAGCAGTATATAATTCACACAAACATATTATAGCCAGTGTGTATTGAAAGCTGGGTACACTACACTAGTTGATATTAATCTTTCTCTTCAAATATATCATATATATAAATATATATGTAACAAAAATTATCTGCCACAGCATGTGGTCAGAGTTCTATGGAGCCCCGGAGGTGTCAGGGTGCAGAATATTTTACTAAGACAAGGGAACGCTTTCTATAGTGTGGGCACGCACGCGTTATTCGTTACGTCACCATAATAAAGTGAGGGAGCGGGATAAATATGGCATTCCCCCGCTATGTTATAGTGAGGGAGCAGGATAAATAAGAAATTCCCCCGCTGAAATCTTGTTATCCCAAGGGCAGCAAGAGTACGATGGTGAAGCTCATTTGCTTTCAGAATCCTTTTGAGATGGCTAAGACTTATAATAAATCCATTTGATGCAAGTGAAGCAAGTATTTCTATGGATGTTAGCCCAATATAAAAATAAAACAGAATATCATCAATCATGTCCATTGTTTCCTTTGCAAGTCACCGTGTTACGGTTGCATGAACAGCATTCATCATCATCTCAGATCATGAGCGCTCATCAAGAACACAGAGGTGTGCTCAATTTATTAAAGTAAATCTTTGTTTTTTAGATCTTGGCTGGATAAGGGGATTTGGACTTTCGCTGATCTGATGGATGAACGTGGGCTTTTTTAAAAGTATGATCATTTCTGTGCTATACATAACCACAACTGTCCAATCAGGGATTATAATAAGGTGTTAAAGGCCACTCCAGCTCCGTTTACATCAATGATTCAACAACTGGTGCTATGGGAACTGGATGGTAAACAATGAGTTTATTAGGAGAGCTCCAACTAGGCTCTTTACCATCCCTGTTGGCTAAAAAAGAATTACATCTTGAGTAATTATAGAGTTGCGGAAACTAAAAGGATAAGGACACATTTTCTATTTCCAGTTCAACACAAAGCTAAAGAGGTTACATTTAAAGTTTTAAATGACATTTACCCCTCTAACATTTTTCCACTTCAGCTTCAATTTGGAGAATAACTCTTGTGTTTCCTGTGAATGCAGCATTGACACTGATTTAAAGGCCCAATATGTAGGATTCCTTTTATTCTGCTCTCTAGTTCCCTCTGTGGTTGTTGAGTGTAACTGCACTGTCGTAAAACCGAGCGCCGCACAACCAGCGTGCATTTGTTTACATAAAGAGGAAGGAGCAGCGAGCCGAAAGGACGTCCAGAGAGACATATAAACCATGTGGACTGATAAGGTACAGTCTGAGCATGTTTCTTTCCAAATGTATCGTTTTTCAAGCATTAGCAGTCAGTAGTTAGCTCAGCGTTTGCATGTGTATTCTCTAAGTTTGACTGTAGCTTTTAGGCTGGAGCGAGTGGCTGATGTATAATGGCTACACAGGAGGGACTCGAGTCGTTTGTTACCCGCTAATAGAGAAAACTTTAGGTGTTACAAACCTTGTAAACTAAGTTGAGGCCCTCTGAGACATGACTGCAGTAGGATGACTCTATGCTCTCTGCAACGCTGCTAAATGTGAAACAAAGAAAACGCTGATAATGACGGAGCAGAGTGATGACACAGCTGAGCTAGACCATCATCTACAGTTTATGAAGCACGTAAAGAATAAACTCCATCAGCTGTGAAAAACTTGAACACGTACGAGTTAGACAGTGGGCATTAGGCAAAAAGTTAGGCTGTAACATTACGTCTGTTCATTTGTGTAATTTTCTGCTTCCATGTGTATGTTAGACACAGGACTGAGCCTCCACTTCAGAGCCCTGAGAAGAGAAGAAGAATCAGAGATGAGGAGGTCTGGAGGAGCAGAGAGAGATCTAACAGACCAGAGGAGACCTTCTGATGTGTTTTATGTTATGATGTGCAAAACTCACAAATATAATACTGTGTAACTCTTTTTTTTAACATTATTAAAGTATATTTAACATAAACTGCAGACCTACTCATTTCAATAACCAAAAACTTTATTTGCTCACTAAAGGCAGCTCAAATCTTAGGAGCAAGTTGGTTCAGGATGTTGAATATGGAGTTATTAGGAAATATGATAACTTTACTGAAATGCAAATAGAAAACTTGACCCTGGAGTATTCAGTGGTAATTGTTAATTTGAGCACAGATCAATAGTTCAATTTACTACAAATATTCTGGATATTTACTCACATGATGTAAAGCATAATTTTCTGGTATATGTTGTGGTGTTTGCTGTAGTGCAAAAATAAAACTACTTACCATTGTAAAATTAGAAAAAAACAGAACAAATTAGGAGGTAATAAAACTGAGTGTAAGGCTAAAATACTACAACAGAGATAAGGATCTAAATTGGAAAATATAAAATACCTGAAAGTCAAGAGAAAAGAACCAGGACACTGAATATCATCTTATAGAAGCATGTAGAAATGTTTTTATTCAGAGTAAATATGCAGGATATCAGACATGATTGAAGAATATTCTCATGTGTCAATGCTTCAGTGTTTGCTAACTTGTAAAATAAAACTGCCCCAAATCTCCCCTTATTGACTGTATCATACAGAGAAAGAGCTGAAGTGGAAATGAAAGAACTGGCAGCAGGTTTCTGGATCATTGAAGGCTCGGTCCATTTTGAGTCCTCATCAGAATAACGGCTTTCTGAAGGTCTTGATGTAACTGTGTTCTTCTGTGTCTTTAAAATCCTATAAACTCCAGCTCTGGGATATTTTTGATTGTAGTTCTGTTGATACCTTGAAAGAGAAAATAAATTTATTCTTCAGTTTTTTATTTCACATCTGTTTAGTTTGTAGTTGTGACAGTCTGTCTCATTGAAGGGCAGATAATGAAGTAAATTCTAATATACAGTCAGCAGAAGAGAAATGATGGCCATATTAACCCAAGAAAAACAGCTCTGAGTGATTCCTTCAGTAAAATGAGTAAGTCCTGCACATAAAATGTAGTCAAATACCAAGTATTTCTAGTAAATTTTGTAGTCTATGAAGATTAGATGGATTGTAATGAGTAAACCTGTTTGTTATTTCACCATGAAAGAATAAAATCATTATGAATTCACCCCCCAAAAAAGTCGTGCACATTGTTACTGTAAATATGGCAGGTATAGAAGAGAGCTCAGAAATAATGTACAGTATTTATTACACTATTTGATTTACAGGTTTACAGAAGCACACTGCATTGTACCTAATTATCATTTAATACAGACTATAATCTTCACACAGTAAGTTTATTAACTATTTGGATAGATCAAGCACACAAAGGTTCATTAATGACAGTAAATAGTGAAACTATAATCATAAACTTTGAGCCCTGCAGACATTTCAGAAAACATACCTCCTGTTTTCTGACTCCTGTGCTGATGTTAGTGTCTCCTGTCTAAAGCTGATGCTGATCACCTGAGCTGAGACCTGAAATAAATACTGAGGTCAGTGAACTGGACAGAATATATAATCGTCATCTCATGCACCTGCGTACGCTTTTCTATGTAATCATCTCCAATATTACAGAATAATAGGACATGAGCTAACTTCAGATCATCTGATTGTTGGCTGACAGCCTCTGAAGTGTTCAACACTCAACATCACTGCTGTACTAATCATAATAATATTATCAGATTATAAATCTAATCGATCATAACTCATGACATTAGCACGTAGGCTAACACACATGCTAACAGTAACGGTGTATTTCTTTCTTATTTCTTTGATCAACAGTAAAGTGACAGAATAAAACCCCGGCAGCTCAAATCAAGTAACAAACTTTTAGACTTCTTTACTCACCCTCTGACAGCAGCAGAGCTCACAGTCTGACTTCAGCCTGTTCATGTTCAAAACATCGCTAAAAGTCCGTCCAATCTTCTCTCTGCTCCGGCTTTATACTCGTTTTTTCACAGTCCTCTTTCTTTTCCAATCTTCATCCGTCACAGTCCTCTTTCGTATCATAGCCTCAGCTTTCATAAAAACCAAACACACGCATCTGTGATCCTCTGTTTATATCGGCCATAAGCTGAACTCAGGTTGGTGCCCTAAAGCAGTTCGTTGCTGTAAAGCAGTTTGTTGCTCGAACACGGCTCGCGGTTAAGAGTTACAGAGTGCCAGAGGAGATCCCCCGCAGCACAGAGGGAGAGAGTGAGGGACTATTCGCAGTATTTACTGACTTTCCACTGTTAGACGAACTTGAAAACAGTTAAGATAAGGTGTAAAAGTTACATATCGTTACTTTAAGCATTAGTATAACTCTGGAGTCCTTCCTTGTTGTTTTTTTTTTTTTTTACATATTTTTGACCTGTTTTGTTGTTTCTGCAGTATATTCGCCATTACGTGCACATATAAACATACACACTAAGGATGGAAAGTGAAAGCAAATTCTAGTTGAGGATGGATAAAAACTCTCTAAAAGATCAATAAAAGAGAGCATATTGAGAAATGACAGAGTCTAAGCCTGAGGTGGAGCAGTGAACTGTGCAGAAAAATCCCTCCATGGATGTGAGGACAGCAAAGTGTCTTCATCAGGGGTCTGATTTATAAAGCTTGCGTACTCACAAAACAGGACCTGAAACTGGCGTACGCCTTTTCCCACGCAAGTTTGTGATCTATAAAAACAAACCTGACGGTAAAATGTGCGCACCGGTAAGCAAACTCTGAACCAGGTGTACGTACATTTTGGAGGCATGGGAAACTGGAGACACAGACGGTGAAGTGGTGAACTGAAGCCTCCAGATACATGTTGATGTCTCTCCAACATTTTATTGCATACCAAACTTTACTGACAGACCCACGTCATCATAACCATTCACACTAACTGTTTTATTTGGGCTATAAATGTATTTTTTCAAAATATATATATATATATATATATATATATATATATATATATATATATATATATATATATATATATATATATATATATATATATATATATATATATATATATATATATATATATATATGTATAAAAAGTCCACCACATACATATTTCTGCAGCGCTGTCTCGCCTTCATTATCCGGACGGACCTCACAGGACCGGACACTAATGTTTTCGTTGATGTAGAGTTAAAAATTAGACTAACACAGAAACCTCAGAGCCACCAGTTTTCATTAATATCTGTAAATTTTGCCCATTTATTACCAAGTGCAGTTTTCAGTTGTAATAAAGATGCCTGCGTCAAGACGCACAGAGCACACAGAGACACAATTTTCCTCCTCCATCAGCACATCTTCATCAGCTGCACATATTTATTCTGTAAATAATCTAAGTGTGGGGATTAAATCAGGGCATCTCTGACATGATCATTCAGACTACATATCCTCATAAACAGAACAGACGGAGTTTCCCAGGGAAAAAAATGAGGCCAAAAATTAACATTTTTTTGTTTGTCGATCAAAACTTAGATTTACAATAATCCTGAGGTAGGGAGACTGCTGACTGATGCTTTTAGAAAGTATGTAAAGAAGTCAGTGTGGGTCCGTTAACATGGAAACATTGCAGATATACTTGTGTGTAATGAAGAAGTTGGGTGTTTTGGCACAATGGATGCATGAAGCAGTGGTGTCATTCTCTGATTTTTGTTAAGTTTGTGATCCACTGCTGCAGCAAACTACCGACATGTCCATTTTATCCATCACTTCATTCACAAACTCCTCCGTTCTTGGGTCACAAAGTTGACTTGATCTCCGACACTGTCCTCTCTGTTTCACTTGCTGCATTAACAGCGGCAGCGACGGACAGCCACTCGC
This sequence comes from Scarus forsteni, assembly GCA_036419115.1. Taxonomy (NCBI): domain Eukaryota; kingdom Metazoa; phylum Chordata; class Actinopteri; order Labriformes; family Labridae; genus Scarus; species Scarus forsteni. The sequence continues at coordinate 420,893 of JAZDUH010000369.1, forward strand.
TGCTCTTTCTTTTGTTGGAGATTCCTGTGCTGTGAATAAAATACCTTTCCAGCCATCCACCTCATCAATGAGGACTTCAATCTCCGTCTCCGAGAAATTCCTTTTTTTGGTTTTCCTCTCGGTCGCCATTGTCACAGGTAAAGTGTATGATCAAAAGACTTATTTATATACCCAAATATTCATGAGGTGCTTTGCATTGACCATTTATGGTTAATTATGGGTGTGCGAGAGGCGGGATTTGCAGCTTTTCCACGTGCGCACTTCTCCAGGTGGATTCTGATTTATAAATGGAAAAGTGCTTGCAGGTGTGCGTGCAAACACTTTTATAAATACACTTTTAGTAAGGATTCCACGCACTCTTTTATAAATGAGCCCCCCGGACAGGAACTGCTTCAGGAACTTATTGTCAATAAAAACACCTGGACATGGTCTAATAAAACAAACTGTCTTCATCTGGACAGGAACTGCTTCAGGAACTTATTGTCAATAAAAACACCTGGACATGGTCTAATAAAACAAACTGTCTTCATCTGGACAGGAACTGCTTCAGGAACTTATTGTCAATAAAAACACCTGGACATGGTCTAATAAAACAAACTGGAACATGGACACTAAATGCTGTAGGCAAACAATAATGTTTGAGTGTATGCTAATATTTTTATCATCTCAAAAACATTTGTACATGTTCAAATTTATTTGAAGAGAAACCTGTTAAAAATTGATTGTAATTTTTTTTCCTGTAATTACACACTGTTTAAGCATTTTTAACATAATGTAAAATACTTGCCAGACCTGTTTACGTTTATTTCTTATGAACACAAGACGAATAAAATTTGGTGGTAAGTCTTTAATTATAACAGGATGCCTGGTCTTTCTTTGTCATTAAACGAGTCAGGAAATGTCCTTTGACACTTATTTCTCATTACCACCCATTAAGTAAGTTTGTACTGTGGAACCAAATGTATTAGTATTTTAGACATTGACTTGATTTAGCTTTGCAAAAATACTGTACAGTACATGTTAAGTAGTGCTGCCATCAACAGGAAAAACTAATTGAACAATGCAATATAACACTGTAAAGAAAGCTATCTGACTTTTTTAGATTATTAATGTACCCATTGAACAGTCAATCTTAGCCATTACCATAACTCCCCCCCCCCGAGAAATTTCAGGAGCTGCCACTGGTGTGTGTGTATGTATGTGCACGTAACGGTAAATATACAGCAAAATACGGTAAAAATATGGCGAAAAAACAGCAAAAAACGGTAAGGACATGTGGCGAATATACAGCAAACACGGTAGAAATATGTCAAGAAACGGCAAAACACGGTAAAAATATGGCGAATATAAAACATGGTAAAAATATGGCGAATATATGGCAAAACATAATAAATATAAAGCAAACACAGTAGAAATATGGCAAATATATGGCAAAACACGGTAAAAATATAGCGAATATATGACAAAACACAGCAAAAACATGGCGAATATACAGCAAACATGTTTAAAATATGTCAAAAAACAACAAGAAAATACACCAGAGTTTTACTAATGCTATTATTGTCAATACTTGTACTCTGTTTACTCCTAAATACTAATAAACCACATTTAAATCACTCTGATGTTAACTTTAAATCATCTCTCTTGTGTTCACTCGCTGTGCGTCTCGTCTGAGCAGACATCAGTGCGTATGACGTCGTCACGTTAAGCCCTCCTGAGCCCATAGAAATAAACTGTAAGGTCCAAAATGTTAAAAAGAGTCTCTCCATGTCAGTCTCTGAGAGCTCCTGGGCTGATTTTCAGTGTGACTGAAGGGCTGCTGGTTGGACAGAGACATGGCAGAGATATTCAGGCTGCTGATGAAACAATAAATGAAGACTTAGACAGGAACAATCAGGGACAATAAAGTCTTTACTCTGTTTTCACCTGGATTAAGGAGGCTATCACCCACTATGGACCATCTGATCCTGATCTACATTATAGATATCTACAGTCAAACTGTGACTCTGTAGTTTTTTCAGTTTGACATATCTACAATATTTTGACTAGACGCTATTTCAGTTTAAGACATTCTGATTAATCCAAACTTAATCATAGATATCTAAAGCAGGACATGTAGATATCTGTAACTGAGAGGGACTGAAGATCTCTGACTGAACTGGGACTACTCTGAAATAAATTGTAGATATATGAATCTAGAATTACTCCATGTCATAATTAAGCTGCAGATATCTCCAGTTCATTTTATAGATATTTGTAACTGAATTGGAGATATCTCTAATAACACCATGCACATGAACGGCTAAAGTGACGTCATTTGTCCTAGGAGGATCGTCTTCGTGGATATTGACATGACAGCTGTGGAGAGGAAGAAAGACGTTGCAGATATCTGAAAAGATCTTTTTGACTCAGAAGAACTTTACGACGGAGGATTAGGGCCACATTGAAAAATAAAAATAAAAGGAAGGTTACGAGAATAATCTTAAATTTATGGAACAAAATTGAAAAATTATGAGAATAAAGTTTAAAAATTAGGACACAAAGTCTGAATTTATGAATATCTTTTAAGTATACACAAGTAGATGTTTCCTAGTTTAATCTTAAAAATGACTGTATTCCAGTCATTTTTCGACTTTATTCCTGTAAATTTATGAGGTTATTTTCGTTACTTTACAACTTGATTCCCGTAACCTTCCTTTTTTGTAGTTTTCAACGTGACCCTAACCCTCCGTGGTAACTTACAGATATTAGATACAGATATCTAGTTTAGCCTTTAAATGTTAAAAAGAGCTTTCCATAAACACACAGCATTTACACATGAACCTCTAGCCAATAAGTTTTAATTTTACAGAGTCACTTTATGTTGGTCCAGAACACAATCAGAGGTTAATATATAGAGATGATTATTGTTCATTAGGACAGAAACGAGGCAGTGACCAGAGAAAGAGAGGTCACTGTGGGATTGACTGGAAACTCCATTAGACACAGAATAAGAGACAAAACAAACAACATGAATCAAACGTCTTTATCCTGTTTGGATTCTAATATCTGATCAACTTTATTAACACTACAACATCTTTAATGGGATTTATCAGGCAGAACCAACAGTTTTCAGGACAGGGATTGTCAAATGTTTTTATTCATTTATTGGAATATTCATGCTGAAAGCAGCTTTTAACAACTCTCCATAAAATCAGACCAATAAGTCAGTCAGCGTTCATCCAGACGTGTTTGTGAGCTTTAATAATGAACAGATCACTGATGATCCACTGCTGCCATTTCATCTCTGTGCATTTCAGCTCTACATGATGTTTCTGTGAGACAGTCAGTGAACAGTCTGCTCCTGTCTGCTGCTCTCAAACTGAAGCCTTTTTTCAGCTTAGCCTTACTGATTCATGGTTTTCTTAAGGCTCCACAGCTGTTCAGTCCTCTTCTCATGACCTCAGCCAAGGAGCTTATCTTATTGACCACGTCTGTTTGTCTGTTAACATAAAAAGTTATGGACGGATTTCAATAACATTTTCAGGAAATGTTCGAATTGGGACAAGAAACAAATGATTAGATTTTGGGAGTGATCCGGATCACCATCTGGATCCAGTACATTTTAAATGATTCTTTAATGTTACGAGATAGGACCATTTTCAGCATTTGTGCACATTACTCCACCACAAATAGTCAGAGCATTTAGAAAAAAAATACAGGACAAGTTTCCAACAGGTTCTACAAGATACCAAACACTGATCTGGATCCCAGCAAAACTCCAGATTCTCTGATCCAGAACAAGAAAAATTAGATATCCTTTGAATTTCTCGTCATAGCAAGGGGACAAAAAAAGACATAGACTTTCAACAGACGCCAAAATAAAGCCAAGATACTGATGAATCTGGAGTGATCAGATTTATTTTGTCTTCAAAAACTTTGGAGCTAGATCCAGAAGAAAAACGCCATGACGAAAAATGAGATTTTGGTGAATAACTACTGAACTAAAATAGATATGATGAATCCAATTGCTAATGGTATGTTTTCATGGTCACATAATCTAAATATTAGATTTAACAAAAATTGGATTAATATTTATGTGCTTTTCTAGTAGAGTATGAGACAGTTTTCTTGGTGGATCCTACTTTTGGCCAGGCAGTGAATCATCAGTCTGAAAATGTTGAATGTTCCTCACATTAATTAAAAACAGGTCTGTTGTATTCTGTAAAATAAGATGTGACATATTGTCACTTAAAATAAAGAATATTTCTATAGAAACAGCAGATAAACAGTTCAAATCCAACGGTCACATTAATTAACATCATTAAAAATAAAACAGCTGACCTTTCAAAGTAAATCACAAGACAGAGATAAAGAAACGTGCTCTTAGAAATACAGCATGTTTTCTAAAATTAAAATGATTCTTCACGGTCTGAATTATAGAAATACAGCATGTTTTCTAACATTAAAATGATTCTTCACAGTCTGAATTATAGAAATACAGCATGTTTTCTAACATTAAAATAGTTCTTCAGAGTCTGAATTATAGAAATACAGCATGTTTTCTAACATTAAAATGATTCTTCAGTCTGAATTATAGAAATACAGCATGTTTTCTAACATTAAAATGATTCTTCACAGTCTGAATTATAGAAATACAGCATGTTTTTCTAACATTAAAATGATTCTTCACAGTCTGAATTATAGAAATACAGCATGTTTTCTAACATTAAAATAGTTCTTCAGAGTCTGAATTATAGAAATACAGCATGTTTTCTAATATTAAAATGATTCTTCACAGTCTGAATTATAGTTTCTGACACACAGACTGATTGATTGGAGCAGATGTGTTTTGGCTCAAGGCTGTCTTTAGACTGTTTTAGGGACAGTCCAGAGTTTGAGGACATTTCTGTCCATGAACCTTCAGATGTTACAGGCCAAAGCTCTTCAGAGGAGCTTCTTGTTCACATGTTAGATGTCCTGAGGTGAACTGTGAACATTGTTTCAGTGGAAATGTTTCTAAAGATCATTTAGAGCCTGAAATCCTCCCAGGTGGCCCTAAAGAGCAGTTTCTCCTGGTCCAAGCTGGACTCCACAGCTCTCAGAGCTCATGGAGGAGCTCAAGATCTCCTAAACCAGGTGAAGTGTGAGTGAGAAGAACAACATGAAGGAGCTGTGAGCAGCATCTGAGGAGGAACACAGAGGAGCATCTGAAGGCTAGCAGCTAATGAGATGGTCAGAGACAGCTGAGCCTAAGACCAGCTGAAGATCTGAAGATCTCCTGGGGCCTGCTGCACAAAACCAAGATCAGGGATTAAGCCGGGATATCTTGGTTATGCTGGATCAATAATCTATGATGTGGTTGCACAAAAGTCTCCAGACCAGGCTAAGTTCAGGATTTATTTAATCTCATCTCTTTTCTCAGTCAGCAGTCCCCACAAACTGAAACCAGTTTTTATTCCACTGCCCACCACACATCGTCATCACATTCAACAAGACCCACTGTCCTTATCTGAACATTTGTTATCATTAATGCAGATTTAAGATAAAATTATGATTTTACATGCTTTTGAAATCATTACATAAGAGTTATCCATATATATAAAATGCACATCCCATATTAGTGAGTGTAAAAGTCAAAGAGTCACATGGTGTTTCTTTATTAAAAAGATAAATTAGATAAAGTAAACCATCAGCTCCTTCAAAACTGAAGTTCCTGCTCAACAAGACAGAAAGCACAGAATCAAAGCATATTATAAACAAATCAATAAAAAAATCACCTTCAATATATTAAACTAGCTGTAACTATTTACTCCTAGAACAGAAAAGCTCACAGTGATTCAAATGTTAAAGTTAAGTCATTGCATAGAGTAAATGTAGCTTTATAGAGTTTTTAAGTGGTAACTGTGTGGTAAATTGTTTGATGTTGATTTTTGTACTTACAGTTTATTACAATTATTATTTGTTCACCTATTTAAAGGGGTTTTATTTTGTGGTAAGGGTGTTTTTCGATTGTATTTCAGAATTTTCTGTACAGGCTACATGTAATTTATTGAGCATGTAAATTAGGTGACACATTTTTCTTATAAGTTAAAGACAATGGTAAAAACAATGCTACTTAATGTCTTATGTAGGCCTAAGTATATGTACAGTATATCCCAGATGGAGGGTGTCACCATATAAAATCTAACATGGGGCGCAGCATTGCATAGAGACGGTCTGCATGCACATGCAAACTCGTGCTCACCTGGCCTCATATAATCCAACAGCATAGGAGCAAATGTGGACGTGTCAATTTCAGTTTCACGTGCAATTCGACAAAGTTATAATCAGGGCACAATTAAGATTTAGGAGACGTTAATAAACAAATTAAATTATATTGTGATGGTTCAGCAACTGTGTATCTATTACTCATTCAGGCGGTCTGCAGTTTTCTGTCGTATCGCCGTGGCGGTGTTTCGTCTTTTTTAATTCGGTCTTTTACCTTCTCATACGCCTCCATGAGGGCTTCCTGCTCTGATGAGAGTAAGTTGTTGTTGCTGTTGTTGTTTTTTCTTGCTATGTTTAGATTTATCAGTGTACTGTTAGATTTACCCACCTACAGCCCTGCCTTAATGATACTTTACACAAATATGGTGTCAGCTTCTTTCTTAACCTAGACAAGTACATTTAGCTAACTTTATTAGCTTTGTATTCGTGTACGATGGCGTTTTGTTTCAAGAGTTGGGACACTGCAGCTTTAACGTGTCTCTTAATTTCTGCTGGGGTTGCTGAAATGAAGTAGCTGAATCATTAACCAACTGTTCCTCTTTAAATTGGGTATTTGTATTGATTTTATGATTCCTGACTTAAGCTGTCAATCCTGTGTGAAGGAATAATTATTATAAATTAATACAGAAAGAATCCTGAATTATACAGTGAACATCATGAAAAACAGTTATTTATAAAAAATAACTTTGACACGTTATTAGAACCACAAACAGGGCGACAGGTCCTGAGTGTGACAGTCTGACATTTGAACTTTGACCTTCTATTAAGACTGAAACAGATTTTTAAACTCATCCAAATGAAGCAGTATTCAGCACAGTGTCCTTCCTCCATAAAACTCAACAGCACTCATTTTCTCAGATTGACTGTTGGCTGATTTGACCACGGACTCACGAGTGACTGCTCGTCTGACTGCAGTCATTGGAGCTACAGTAGATCCCCTTGGAAGAAGGTGGATTAATGGACAATGAATGGATGAATATTTTATTTTGGTTACAATATACAGTGTAGAACTTAAATTATGTGCATCAACTTACAAAAAAGAGCGTATAAACATTAACAGAGCATTTTCTCAAAAAGAACAAAACAAACCTTTAACTACCAGCTAAACTGTTTGGCAGAGGTCATCAATAATTTCAAGGGTAGCGTATTTAATGTTTCATAAAAAACAATAAAATCAAATTATTGATTCCAAAAACATGTCAGGGAACGGAGAAAACTACAAACAAATCAAAACACATTTTCTTGGTGTGGGATTTAAGATTTAAAAAGCTAATGGTTGATAACGTGATGACGAAAAAATGCACAAATATTTGGGACAATATTAGAAAGGCAGAAATGTTTGGAACTAAAATATAAAATTAAATTAGATGATACTCAGTTTGACAAATACACAAAACATGAAACACAGATGTTGTAAATATAAATCATATCAGTAAGTGGTGACGTATTGAAATAATAATGATGATCTCACACAAACAGTGCGTTCCCAACAAAAGCGTCACAAATTTTTCGTGGGTTGATAATACATACAAAGTCAATTTAAAGACGCAAATTGACGCTGCATCGGGGTGTGCATAGAGCAGTGTCAAGCGCTCAAGGATTGAGCAGTGAGCATTTTCACCTCTTCACACTCGAGTCGAAATAATTTTACTTTTCGAGCAAGCGAGCAAGTGTGTTTACACGCCAGGACAGCCTATCAGCGTGGAGATCGTCACTGACGCAGGGCATTCTGGGGGTTGGAGTCTTGCTAATTTGACAAACTGCTAAACTTACCGGAGACAGATGGAAAGGCACTCCGCAGCTGGACTGTCTTGCCTGTAGTTGGTATCTAGGCGGGAGATCCTGGCACCAACCCCGGCTAGCAGGTCTTCAAACTGGGCAACAGTCAGCCTGAAGTACCACTGGAACCGGCTGTAGTCCAGACGCAGCTCCTGCAAGAGACGGTGGAACTCACCGAGCTCACACCGCCTCCATAGGGTAGCATGCATCCAGTACCGACGTCGGCACCTAGCCTGTAGTTGACTTCTCCACCGCAGGTACAGAGCAGCAATGGTGGTAATCAGAGCCATGAATGAAAGGATGAAATGATAATGGCGGACTTTTCGTGCAACAATGCTGTGGCGAGAGGTGAGTGGTTTTTTGCATATTTGTACCAGCGTCAAAACTCGTGTGTCTATCTCTGCACGATTTCACTTGATGTGCGAATACACTTGCTTCAAACGCTTTCCCGTGAAGAAAAAAAAAAAATCAGTTCTTTTGGTTTGTTTGCAGTATTTTCTGTATCCTAAAAACTGTCAGAAACAATTACGTGTCACTTTTTAAGAATAAATATACCTGAAGTTAATGATTTCTGTTGAGCTGGTAGTTAAAGGGTTAACAGACTCTGTAACCAGGAAAGGAACAGACTGAAGACGAGGCTTATTTTTACCTTTCCTTTTCAATCCATGAAATTACCCAGAAAATCAATGAGCTGTTTCTTTGTTTAAACATTTTTGAATATACTGACGAGTTTTATTGTTTGATAGTATCAAACTATTTCTACAGCACTTTTCAGTCAAAAAAATGCAGCAAAAGGTCTTTACAAACAGAACCCACTCACCCTGTAATCCATACACAGTATTGGTAAAATGCATCCTACTGTAAATAAAAGACAATAATAAAGCAGGAAAAATGTTGTAGCCAGTACGTACTGAGAAAACACCATCTGGAAGGTTTAAAATGAGCAACCACTGGAGCTTAGGCAGAAGTGTAACATATATCATAAAATAAAATACATTGAAATAAAGTAAAAGATAAAATACATATGATAAGATGAAGCTGTAATAAGAATAAAAGCACTAAAAGGTAGGGGCTTAACGAAATGGCCAACTCACAAAATGATTGGAAATTCTCATAAAACAAAATAAAGAATATTCAAAAATCCCCAACAGTAGGAAGTTGTGCAAAAATTTCATTGTCTTTATTTTCTTCCTAATGCAGACATAAAAAAATATTGCTGCATCAATACAAAATAAATGCTCTTTAAAAAAATTGTAGTTTTTCCCCTTATTTAGACTACAGTGCAAATACAAACATAAAATCTCAATAAAAAGTACTTTGTTGTTGTAACAATCAGGATAAGAACATTATTGAATGAAAAGGAAAACAAACAGCAGTCCTCAGAGCTGCAGTTTAGACCTATAAATGTCTGAACTGTGAACTATAATATTTAGCCTATAACAGTGCATATACTTCTGATCTTCAAGTATGATCAAATTCTGTCAACTCAACAGCAGATGCAAAAATCAAATATTGTTTTTTATGAAGACTTACACAAACATACAGTTGCTGCCTGTCTCCAGTTCAAAGTAGTTGGCAGTTGGCAGTTGTACTCGCCGCAGTATACAGCGAACTGTAGCGGCATATTTTGAACACGGTTGTTGTTTTGTCCACAATCTTCTCACCGTTCTCTCGTCTTTTAGATGGGAAGCCAAAATAGATCCACACAATCGATTTATTTGACGATCAGATAATTCCTCGACCTCGTCTTCCTCCATATTGAAGCGAGTGTTTTGCTACGGTAGACAAGGAGGGTAAAAAAAATCAAAGTAAGTTAATCAAGTAAGTAAGTAAAAATCACCAGTCATTCTCGCGTCCTTTCGTGTTTTTTTTCTGCTTTTGTTTTGTCATTTTTTCATTTCACGAAATTTCGTGGCACGAAATTTCTGAAGAATTGAGGCATCTACTGGGCTCATATGGTAGAGCAAATCAGATAAATAAGGACCAAGACCATTAAAAGCTTTAAAACCACTAAAAGAAAATTAAAATCTATCCTAAAAGAAACACAACCATCAACTATGGCTGGTGAACACTGGGTTCCTGCATACATCATGAAAAGAGAGTTATATCTTTGACAGTTTTGGTAACCCCCCAGATTATTTAGATTTTCCTGAAGAGATTTAAAATTTCCTTGTTAAAAATTGTGACTTTGTGCTGAAACAGACAAGTCCAAAACTGTGAATTTAGAGCATGCACATTGTGTGTTTTTCTGTGTCAGATACCAAAGGGTATACCTTCAGCCAAAATGATTACCACGTACAGTGATAATCTTGTGTATGTTGATGCTTTGGTTTGTCAGTTGGTAAAAAAAATCAAACCCTATGTCTTGGATACTATTTTACCTGTGTACAACGTCAAAAATGTTTTTAAAACCTTAAATGTTATCATGTATCATTTTTGTTTTGAAATGAATAAATGAACATTTGAATTTAAATTCAAATTGTGTCATTTTATTTTGAAACAATATATTCTTTCAACAAACTATTTTCTGGAACTTTTTGGTCCGCTCCATAGTAAATGGTTGTGGTTGTAAATGCGCCGTAAATGCGTCATCGTCTGATTTCTCAGCCTTAGCAGGAGCTGCTTTGACTGCAGGTTTGGCTGGTGTTGGATTAGCAGTGGCCTTTTTTGGTGGAGGGGTTTCCTCTTCAGATTCCTCTTCAGAGTCATCTTCAGAGTCAATATCACTTTCTGCCTTTTCTGCAGCGGTGCCATTTTTGATGACTGGGGCTTTTGGCGGCTTTTTTCACTGCCTTAGTGGGTGGAGTCTCTTCCTCCTCTTCACTGCTGTCTTCCTCTCTTGATTTATCCTCCACCTCTTTGGGGGGGGGGGGGGGGGGGGGTGCACAAATATTTATTCAAAGAAGAATAAGCACAACGTAAAATATTAAAATCTTTGGAAAAAGATTGCTTAGCAGAGCTAAGATTAGCTTAGTCAAAAGAAAAAGTCCAAACACTGAGGAGTGTACACTAACTCAATAATTTGTAAAATAATTTAACTCATTAAAAAATAGTGCAAATCAAAAACATGAATTAGGCCCACATGTAAAATAGTGAATAACCTACCACCATCACATTACATAAAAACTATAAACAAACATATTTGTATGCATTTAAACAGTCAGTAGTGCTTTACCAGGTAGCGTCTCTGGATTTATTAATTATAACTGTGTTGCCCTTTTTTTTCCCCCCTTGTCGTCCTCATAAACTCCATGAGGAGTTTTCCTACGCTGTGGAAAAACATCTCTGCACTTGGATTTGACATGAATTCGTCATTTCGACAGTCGACCCGTCGGGGCTTTTTCTCTCCCTTGGACACAGGCTCAGCCTCAGCTTGGATCAGCCGGGCTAGAATTAGGCTCCATTCACAGGAAGCCAAACCGAGGTCTAAGCGCATATTTTTTTTGCAGAATCTGTGTATAATCCATACGAAGACGGCGTTTTTGGGGGTCTGTAAACGAACATTTTTAAAACCAGGTTCCAGAGTGGAAAGATTTTGAAATGCTGTATACTCAGCTCGGTGATTACTGGCTCTGTAACTTTTCAGATACACTTACGTCATAGTTTCATATATTCATTGACACGCATGCGCCACACGCGGCAACGACTATAACAATGGCGGCGTACATGTAGCATATGTGCTGATGAAGTCAGTGACCCTACTATCCCTGTTGCAGCAAAATCTCCTTCTCAATCACCACTGAGTTGAACAAATAATAATCAAGGGCACATTACGCCACTTTATGATCACTTTATCACAATCTCTGTTTACAACTTTTGCTGTGAGTGCGCATGCCCACTGTTTTTTCATCTGTTTCTGTCATATTGTTACAGTGGCCCTAGTGGTCTGCCATGTGTTTTACAGCGTTTTCATGCATATTGAGTGCATTCATATAGACGCACACATTTTCTGAGACACCTTTGTCTGTATGATGATTGCTTTGGAAACTGTGAAACATTTTGTCTTCGTGTTGATGAGGCCTAAGAGTCTCTGAAGAACAGCTGAGCCTCGTTATTGAACGAGCTGCAGCTCAGATTAAAGTTTCTGCTTATTAAAGTCAGACTTTGCGGAGCTGGTCCAGCCTGTTTCACCCAGCTTCATGGAATACCCCCCAGGTTACCCCAAATGTTAAACTGAGTCCCTAACAATATTTATTCTTAAACTACATAAAGATATCAAAGATCTTTTAACTTCAGGATTTTCTACTTCAAATACAACATGATCTGGGGCCTGTTGCATGAAAGTAGGATAAGGGATTAAGCCGGGATATCTTGGTTATCCTGGATCAAGTAATCCATGATCTGGTTGCACAAAAGCCGGATAGGGCGAAGTGGGATATGTTTTGATATATGTTACCATGGAGATTTATTCTTTAGCTCTAGCCTGCTCCAGACCAGGCTAAGTTCCAGGATTTATTTAATCTCATCCCTTTTCTCAGTCAACAGTCCCCACAGACAGAAACTTACATTTATTCCACTGCCCACCACACATCGTTATCACATTCAAAACCCACTGTTATCATTTAACCATTTGTGATCATTTATTGCAACAATTTAAGACTAAATCAACGTTTTACAATCATTAGATAACAGTCATCCAGACTAATTATCAAATGCATGTCACATAAGTAAAAATAAAAAGTAACATGTTTTTCTTCTTGAATAAGGATAAATCAGATCAAGTAAACCATCATCTGCTTCGAAATTGCAGTCAAATAGTGCTCAAGATAGAAAGTGCAGAATCAAAGCATATTAGCCTACAAAACAAAAATGCACAACTGCACATTCACAAAGGTCTGTATATAATTTACCCTGCATGTCTACACAATGAAATAAATGCAGGGGAAATCCATAAACAACTAAACTGACAAATTAATGGTTACAGTAGCCTCTCTTCAGGCCTGTATGAAGCACAAACACATGAATTAGCCAAATTAAGGAAAAAATAAACACATATTCACCATTGCAGACCATATTTAACTTAAATTCACAGCATGTCCTAACTGAAATAATTGAGGACATACTGGTCCCTGACCAGCCGGCCACTGTCATCATCGGGGAAAATTGCAGGATTGTCCCAGTCTATGTGTGACGGTATTCTGGGGGCTCTCTCCTTCCTCAGGCTGGCCACATTGTGAAGGACAGCACAGGCCACAATGATGTCACATGCCCTGTCTGGACTGACCCTCAGGTGGTGGAGGCAGTGGAATCGGGCCTTCAGGAGACCAAACGCCATTTCAATTCGGACCCTTGTCCTGTTATGGGCATAGTTATAGGCCTGCTGTGCTCCCTGAGGGTCCGTAAATGGAGTTAGTAGAAAAGGCTGGCATGCATACCCTCTGTCCCCGAGCAACACACCAGAGAATTCACCTGTGAATACAAATTGTCATCATCATAACCTCATTTAACAGAGACATTCTTGATACAGCCATGATGTTGAGGTGGTTATTAACACTGGTTGTATGGCTCACCTTGTGATAGGGACTCATAGATGGCAGAAGTCCTAAAGACTCGAGTCATGGACTGAGCCAGGCCACTTTGCCAGACCATTACTGATCAGGCAGTCAGCATTGCAGACGACCTAAAATCACAAAATGTAGACTATTAAACCAATCAATGCACATCACTAGCTATGCATAGTGCTCTATAACTGTCAATATCAAAGTGATGTTTACCTGAACATTAATGCTGTGGAAGGACTTCCTATTCACAAAATCACCCTCATTGGCACCTGAGGGGGATTTAATTCTAATGTGGGTGCAGTCTATAGCACCAATGACATTGGGGAAACCTGTAACACAAGACAATGAGTATCCTATGACTGTCAACACTGGTCCTGGAATGTGAGATGTTCTTACCTGCAATCCTATAAAAGTCTTCCTTGATTTCACACAATCTTCTGTGACCAGGGAAGGAGATGAAAACACCAGACAGAGCTTTTAGCCAGACACACGTTCCGTATCGTACGACAAATTGTTCCTTTATTAAGGTGTTCTGCATCTCCCACCGAATAAAGGAATCCCCCACTAGCAAAAAAACGCAAAGCAACACACACCATCTGTGGAACCGTTAGTGCCTGGCTCCTAGCCGTGTGGTGCTGGATCCTGGGACCCAGCAGTCTGCACAGATAGCGGATGCCATCCGCAGAAAATCTATATCTTTCGTAAAGTTGGTCATCAGAGAAGGCCAGTGGGTCCAAACGGTCCCTAAAGACCCTCTCTCGCCTAAAAGCTCTCCTGAGCACAAGTGCTTCTTCATCGACATCGTCAAGGAATGGGCACGCCATTGTTAGCTCACAAGGAGCACACCACTTTGGGGATTAATATAGGCTGCTATTGGATCACCTAACGAGGAATGAGGAACACCTTAGCACCCCCAGGTCTCCTAAGCTTCAATTGGTCCTTTAGCTTTAATGGTACCTACTACAATAAATGTAGATAATTGTGCCCTGTTTGATGATAACACACAAAGTTTTTGTTGTCATAAATGATTTTGATCTTATATTTCATTTCAGGTTCATTATGTACTTTTTCATAAGCCTTTACAATACAACCAGTCTTTTGTGTGTGACTTTCAAACAAGCTCAACACTTAGTAGATGGAAAGCTAAATGTGTATCCATTAAGCAAGCAGACACCACCAAAATGCCATTTAACCTCTTTTATTGGACTACTGTTTTATTCATCATCTTTGAGCTGGGGAAGAAATGAGGAATAATAATGAATACTATTAATAATAACACTCTACTCATAATGATTAATTCTTTGAATGAAAGTTGGCACACAGTGTGCATAGAAGGCATATCTCACCTCCCGCTCGAGTTTTGTTATTTCAAGGTCCAGTTTCCTTATTTTTTTTTTGTGTATTCAGTTTTTACATCAGCCAGTTTTATCTGTCTGTTTAGATGGGTGGCATAGAGTTTGCGGATTGCTTTAGAGTTCTGTAAACACATAACAATTAGCAAAGTGGGAATTTTGCATAAATACAGTGTTCTTCCATTAATACTCACTATGTTGTCTGGCTGGAATTCACCCAATAAAGCATCTGGATCCTGGGACAGAAATGACTTTTAGTGTGGGCACCACATGATAACTCTTCACAAGTGTAGATTGAATGAGTTGTTCTACAAGCTAAGACAGGATACCTCAAGCCTTCTTGAATCCAGAGACAGAGTCTCTTCATCATCCTCTTCATCCTCGTTTGTGGCCACTGCTGTACTGGTGCCTTCACACTATCACATTTAATGGGATTCAAACTGAAGGTGAGAGAAAAGACATGCCAGGCCTACAGTATGCCTGTGATGGAGCACTCACTGGATCAGGATCCTCTGGAGATAGTGGCTCCAAAAGTGTGATGGTGTTCCCAGAGACTGCAAGGCCGACCAAAGTCAGATACTCCAAATTGATTTGTTATGAAGGGTTGGTTATTTGTCATGAGAACACGGAAGCATGTACCTTGTATGAAGAGGCTGGCATCTTGGGAGGGACTTTTATATGTATCTGACCCCCCTGGTATTCCCTCCATCACAGGCCTGCCCTGATTGAGCTCTAAAGCTCTGTCCTCTGCAGGGGTCAGGTCAGTAGATGGTGGCCCACCACCTGTGCCGTGCCTGTGGGTTTTCTTTTTAATGGCTACAACAGTACAGACAGTGTGTTAACAGGCACATTCTGGATACAGTGTAGGCATTTGCAATTTATTTTTATGGCACATACCATTTTGCAAGATGTTTTTATACTTGATCTTGACTTGATGCCAAGTCCGCTTTGGACCAGTCATGTTTGATCTACACACACACATGTATGCACACAGTGTTAACCAAGAGGAAAATATAAACTAGAAGACATCTCAAAAATGTTTCATAAACTTATCTCCTACAACTTTGTGATCTGTGTGCCACAAAACGGAAAATAAGGTTTATTGCTCCTGTGTCTCATTTTTTTCTCCTGAGCAGTGAGATGCACTTAATCACAATGTAGTCTTTTTCTGAGCTTTAGAAAATATCTCAACAAGCTCCTATATATTTCTGTTTCTCAAATAGTATATCTGTTTGTGACCTCAGGCAGAGAAATCACAGAGCTGTATTTATGACCTCATTCTACTCTCATCCTAGCTTCACTTCATGCATCTCATACTGAGCTCAGATAGAGCAAAGGGAGAGCTCTCCAAGCTCCCTTTTAATTATCAGACTGACATTATTGTAATCTACATATTTTTTTATTATGTAGAATGAATTGATGGAAAATATATGATTGTAGGCTGCAAAAACGCTCTGCTTTTATATTTTTTTATTAATACTTTTAAGGATTATATTTGTCGAAATTCAGTTTTAATGAATGTCATCAACACGTAAAACTAAAAATAGCTAATTTTAGTAACTTCATGGCAAATTAGTATTTCAACATTTCTGCTATAGGCTATCAAAATGTATTTGCTAAACCCTCAGACCATTACTGGTGTCTGTGTAGTTCATTCATTTGTATCTTCTCATGACCAAGTGACCCTTTTGGTGTGACAATAGATTTGCCTAAGTAACACAAAGAACCTCACATGATTGGAGTCTTAGATTATTTTATGTTTCTCAGGATGTTTAGTCTGTCTCCTGATAATACTTTAATGACAGATTTTATGGATGAAATTTTTATGAATAACGTTGTTGCAGCTGTAAAGTGCACTTGGTCATTAATCCGGAAATTGCAGGATCACATCTGACTTTATGCTTCTATATTGCTGAAGCATTGCTAACTTATTGTCCAAAGAAGAAATTAGGAGCCATTCAAAACCCTTCATTTAGATTAACAACTTATCTGCATAGTCTCAAGCATAACTCCCTATATATACATACATATATATATATACATGTATATATATATATATATATATATATATATATATATATATATATATATATATATACACACACACATACTGTTATTCTTGGAAGTGGTTGTTTTTTAATAAATCGGCATACAGCCCCCGAGCACAACTGCACAGCCTACGTAAGTCCTAATCAAACAGCATATGAGCATGCGGCATAAAGACCACAGGGCAATTTCACGTGCAGACAACTAATAAATGCTTGGGAGCAGAATATAGATAGGCTACTACTTACGCATTCAGGCGGTCAGCAATGCTTTGCCACGCTTTCTGTCTTTGTTGGATAACCGTGGCGGTGTTTCCCCTTTTTTTGATTAAATGTTTCACCTCCTCATATGCCTCCATGAGGATTTCCTGCTCCGATGGGGAGAAAAAAGCCGCTCTCGTTGTCATGGTGAATCAGTGATTCTGTGATCGATCGCGGGGTCTATTTGAAGAATCGCGTGTGCCGACTGATCCAGGATTGATTTCACCTGGCTTGGTCTTTTGTGCAACCAAATAAGCCTGAACCCCTTGTTTTGGATTCGATGAGCCAGGCTTAATCATTTATCCTGGATGTCTGAATCCTACTTTCGTGCAACAGGCCCCAGGACTTTTAGCCTCCTCAGACCAAACAGCTTGTGTTTGTCAAACCAAACGGCCTCAGGTGGAAAAACACAAATTGATTTTATTTTGAAGGTAGAGGAGGTGCAGATTGTGTCATCATCATAGATGGCTGAAATAACCCCAGCATTTGTTCTGTAGCTGTGCTGGATACCAGAGGAAGTTGTTGTTGTTGTTGTTGTTCTGTTCCTTTTCTGTTTTTCTTGCTATGTCAAGATATATCAGTGTACTGTTAGATTTACCCACCTACAGCCCTGCCTTAATGATACTTTACACAGATATGGTGTCAGGTTCTTTCTTAACCTAGACAAGTATATTTAGTTAACTTTATTAGCTTTGCATTCGTGTACGATGGCGTTTTGTTTCAGGAGTTGGTACACTGCAGCTTTAACGTGTCTCTTAATTTCTGGGGTTGCTGAAATGAAGTAGCTGAATCATTAACCAACTGTTCCTCTTTAAATTGGGTATTTGTATTGATTTTATGATTCCTGACTTAAGCTGTCAATCCTGTGTGAAGGAGTGATTATAAATTAATACAGAAAGAATCCTGAATTATACAGTGAACATCATGAAAAACAGTTATTTATAAAAAATAACTTTGACACATTATTAGAACCACAAACAGGGCGACAGGTCCTGAGTGTGACAGTCTGACATTTGAACTTTGACCTTCTATTAAGACTGAAACAGATTTTTAAACTCATCCAAATGAAGCAGTATTCAGCACAGTGTCCTTCCTCCATAAAACTCAACAGCACTCATTTTCTCAGATTGACTGTTGGCTGATTTGACCACGGACTCACGAGTGACTGCTCGTCCGACTGCAGTCATTGGAGCTACAGTAGATCCCCTTGGAAGAAGGTGGATTAATGGACAATGAATGGATGAATATTTTATTTAGATTACAATATACAGTACAGAACTTAAATTATGTGCATCAACTAACAAAAAAGAGCGTATAAACATTAAAAAGGCTAAGAAACTTCTTAAAGAAAACAAACCAAGCCTTTAACTACCAGCTAAACTGTGTGGTAGAGGTCATCAATAATTTCAATATTTAATTTTTTATGTTTAATAAAAAACAATAAATCAAATTATTCATTCCCTTAGCATTTCAGTGAACAGAGAAAACTACAAACAAACCAAAACACATTTTCTTGGTGTGGGATTTAAGATTTAAAAAGCTAATGGTTGATAACATGATGACGTAAAAATGCACAAATATTTGGGACAATATTAGAAAGGCAGAAATGTTTGGAACTAAAATATAAAATTAAATTAGATGATTCTCAGTTTGACAAATACACAAAACATGAAACACAGATGTTGTAAATATAAATCATATCAGTAAGTGGTGAAGTATTAAAATAATAATGATGATCTCACACAAACAGTGCGTTCCTACCAAAAGTGTTGCAAATATTACATACAAAGTCAATTTAAAGATGCGAATTGACGCTGCATAGGGGTGTGCATAGAGCAGTGTCAAGCGCTCAAGGATTGAGCAGTGAGCGTTTTCACCGCTTGACACTCGAGTCGAAATAATTTTACTTTTCGAGCAAGTGTGTTTACACCATGGATATATTATAAGAACTGGATAGCGTGGCTCCGCCCTCCCCCATGTAACGGATTTGAAGCCAAAATATCCCCCGTCAGGGCGCCGCCATTGTGCAACCAGTAGAGAATCTGGGCCATAATCCGGACGCAGCTGTCGTAAACGGTCGCAACACTCCACAGCATACGCCGTACACAATCATTGTGAAGCTGCCGTAAACCGCGGTCATTTTCAAACTCTAATAACTAATAAAAAAGAAACTTTTCACAAAAAAGAGGACGTGGAAAACACGCAGCCCAATAATACTTTAATGTCACCACAGCATACGGATGGGAGAAATATTTCTACGAGGTGTATTAATTTTTTGAAGTTTCACTTCGGCCCGTCCAGATGAATGGGGGAGACAAATTTTTGACCTATACTGCAGCCAGTCACCAGGGGGAGCAGTTTTCGTGGCGGCTTCAATTTTAGCCTAGCATCATGGCGTCCATGTTTTTTACAGTCTATGGTTTACACGCCAGGACAGCCTATCAGTGTGGAGATCGTCACTGACGCAGGGCATTCTGGGGGTTGGAGTCTTGCTAATTTGACAAACTGCTAAACTTACCGGAGACAGATGGAAAGGCACTCCGCAGCTGGACTGTCTTGCCTGTAGTTGGTATCCAGGCGGGAGATCCTGGCACCAACCCTGGCTAGCAGGTCTTCAAACTGGGCAACAGTCAGCCTGAAGTACCACTGGAACCGGCCGTAGTCCAGACGCAGCTCCTGCAAGAGACGGTGGAACTCACCGAGCTCACACGGCCCCCGTAGGGTAGCAAGCATCCAGTACCGACATCAGCACCTAGCCTGTAGCTGACTTCTCCACCGCAGGTACAGAGCAGCGATGGGGGTAATCAGAGCCATGTTCAACGATTAATGATATGATGAAATGATAATGGCGGACTTTTCGTGCAACAATGCCGTGCTGAGGGTGAGCTGTTTTTGCATATTTGGACCAGCGGCAAAACTCGTGTGTCTAGCTCTGCACGATTTCACTTGACGCGCAAATACACTCGCTTCAAACGCTTTCAGTGGAAACACGCCGTAAGAAAAAATCACTTCTTTTGGTTTGTTTGCAGTTTTTTCTGTATCCTAAAAAACTGTCAGAAACAATGATGTGTCACTTTTTAAGAATAAATATACCTGAAGTTAATGATTTCTGTTGAGCTGGTAGTTAAAGGGTTAACAGACTCTGTAACCAGAAAAGGAACAGACTTAAGACGAGGTGTTTCTTTTTTAAAACATTTTTGAATATACTGATGAGTTTTATTGTTTGATAGTATCAAACTATTTCTACAGCACTTTTCAGTCAAAAAAGTGCAGCAAAAAGGTCTTTACAAACAGAACCCACTCACCCTGTAATCCATACACAGTATTGGTAAAATGCATCCTACTGTAAATAAAAGACAATAATAAAGCAGGAAAAGTGTTGTAACCAATACGTACTGAGAAAACACCATCTGGAAGGTTTAAAATGAGCAACCACTGGAGCTTTGGCAGAGGTGTAACATATATCATAAAATAAAATACATTGAAATAAAGTAAAAGATAAAATACATATAATAAGATGAAACTGTAATAAGAATAAAAGCACTAAAAGGTAGGGGTGTAACGAAATGGCCAACTCACAAAATGACACGAAATTCTCACAAAACAAAATAAAGAATATTCAAAAATCCCCAACAGTAGGAAGTTGTGCAAAAATCTCAATGGGCCTCATTCACTAATATTTGCGTAGAAATGTTCTTACTCTGCGCACAAATCAGGACATACGCAAAATCACCGTCAGATTCATGACATGTGCGTACCAGGTCATTTCGTTCTTACCACCTTGCGTATATTAGTGAATCAGAATAATTCTAAATTGACGAGTGCATGCCCGCAATCTGCAATCAGCATACTACCACGCCCCAATTCACCGATATAAGGACACCTGTCCGGTGCATCAAACCGAGAGCGCTGAAGGACAAAGTTACTGAAGATGGCTCCAAGAGGCAGAAAACAGAAGAATTTCACCTCGGCTGAAATCGAGGTGATTATTGAGGAGGTGATAAAAAGAAAATCAATACTTTTCATAAGTGTTACAGCAGGAGTGAAGATGCAAAACCAGAACGATGCCTGGGTCTTAATCACTGATGCCGTGTCTCCGGAGGTGCGCACCGTGGCTCAGGTAAAGAAGAAGTGGTTTGATATCAAAGTGGACGAATAGAAAAGACTCGGAACAGAAAAAAATGAAGGAAACTGAAGGAGGGAGAGGACCACCTGATCTGTCGGCTCAGGATCTTAGGATAGCAGCGATTATTGGAGACACCTCTATATCTGGAGTATGTTCCAGAAATGAGGGTGAAAGCGACGGGATTCAGCCCTCGCCGAATGGTAAGTCATTTAATGATTGATATTTGCAATTGGCTGCCATTGTAATTAAAGAGTGCTAATCAATCAGAAAATTTTATTTTATTCAAATGAAAATGCTGATTAATAAGAATAAACAATTTAATTTGTAGCCTCGGATGATGCTGCGGTGGAGGAGGAGGCACCATCAACGTCCATGTCCGCGCTGCCAGCGCCGGCCCCACAGCCCACTCCTGCCGCCCCTTACTGGGGGTACATCCGAATAGTCCTTTTTTGATAAGGAACCTTCCTAACTGAAGAAATGACCCGGAAGCATTTAAGCGTCGGCCATGATAAGTGCTGTTCGAATTCTCCAGAAGTTAAGGAAAGGAGGGTCGTTGCTTCCTTTATTATCTCCTTTAGCTTAGGAAACACTGGACCATCCTTTCCGAAAGGGGAGAAGAAAGGAACGCCCCATAATGCACTGCGGCAGGTGACGTGTATCGGCATCGTACAGAAACTTACAAGGAAAAAAGGACGAGTTTTGTGGGACGATCAAGATATGTGGGCTATATAATTAAAAAAAAGAAAAACATTTTTTTGCAGTCATAGAGAAGAATATATGCTTCGCTTTCAAAAATATCACCTTTAGTTTATTTCTTAATCAGTATTGAAATGGTGGACCGATAAACAATTAAATATTAGTCTACAATTTATAAAGCACTTGATTTAAAACATTTTTTCTCCAAACCCGTCGGGCCGTCTACAATGTTCATCAGGTAATATACCATTGTGGTCCTTGTGTCCTATTTTAATATATTAGTTACCAGATTTCTATAAATCTTCATTTATGAAGTAAATCATGCCAAGACAGAACAATGGGGTCTCTAATAACATTTATTTAAAAAAAACAATCAGTAAAAGAAAGACAAATGAGGTATTTTACAATACTTAAAATATAGTAACACTGTTTAACAATGTGTGTAATGATATATGTGAATGAAACAGGGATAAAAGTCTTTCTGAAACATTTTAATGTTTTATCAGACTTCAGCTTTTTCCTCGTGTGCTGTCAAAGATGTGAACATTTATAGTTAAGCTCTCACCTAACCTCACATCTGTGTGCAGGAAACACACACTGCATGACCAATGGACAAAACACCATCACAGGTCTGATCATGGATTGTTCATGTTCACAGGTAAAGCTGACACAAAACAACTCTGTGAGGTAGAGCAGATGACTACACACTTCTTGTAGTCCATTTTCAGAGCACTATAGTTCGTCGTGGTTTACCTACGTCACAGGAAATCCTCGTCACATAAATATGACACCAAAGTGAAAGTGCAGTCGAATTCCTCTTTTACCGCAGTTCTCCTTTCCTTTCCTCTTATTCCTTCCTTTCCCTGACCCTGTGACGTGTTTTATCGGGGTTAAGGTAAAGTGGATAGGAAAGGACTTAGGAAGGACTATTCGGATCCACCCCGGGAGTGTCGTCGACGGCCCATGTGCTGACCGATGAGGTGATCAGTAATCAGCTGGCTCCCCTGGGTGCTGTGAGGGATATCGCGACAGGTATCCAGGATTTGAGCAACACATTTAAAGATTTTCTGAACATTTTTATTAAATAAAAATATGAGTGAACGTGGAAGTTGTGCGTGTCATTTGTTCAGAAAATGTTTGAAATTCCAAGGAGAAGAAAGCTATTTCATGTCTTCATTCAGTTTGCATTTTAAAATTTGCTCTAACTTACCTCAATTACAGACGCTGTATTAGGTTGGTGTGGTCGATGATTTAATTGACATCTGAAATGTGACATTTTAATATGTACATTGTCATCTTTTTAATTGTAAACTAAGTATTTAATTTAAGATTCAATATTTAATTATGACAGGGGTGTAAATGCATCAATTTCATGGTTATTTAATATATTTCGTCAATTAAGAGTTTTTATCTTTGAATTCAATAAAAGGCTTTCTTTTACTGAGAGAGGTTTAAATATGTTGTGCATTAACTTAAAAGAGCATGTGTTTTCATTTTCTGTGAAAGTCTGTCATCATCGTACGCATGGTCTGAGGTAGTTCTATTTTTGTTCGTAGTGTACGAATAAATTCAAGTAAGAATATTTTGATGAATCCCAGATTTGTCCTTAAAACGTTTGTACGCACGATTTAAGCACAAATTTGTGTGTACACACTGTTAGTGAATGAGGCCCATTTTCTTTATTTTCTTCCTAATGCAGACATACAAAAGATATTGTTGCATCAATACAAAATAAATGCTCTTTAAAAAAATTGTAGTTTTTCCCCTTATTTAGACTACAGTGCAAATACAAACATAAAATCTCATAAAAAGTTCTTTGTTGTTGTAACAATCAGGATAAGTACATTCTTGAATAAAAAGGAAAGCAAATAGCAGTCCTCAGAGCTGCAGTTTAGACCTATAAATGTCTGAACTGTGAACTATAATATTTAGCCTATAACAGTGCATATACTTCTGATCTTCAAGTATGATCAAATTCTGTCAACTCAACAGTAGATGTAAAAATCAAATATTGTTTTTTATGAAGACTTACACAAACATACTGCTGCTGCCTGTCTCCAGTTCAAAGTAGTTGGTAGTTGGCAGTTGTAGTCGCCGCAGTATACAGCGAACTGTAGCAGCATATTTTGCACACGGTTGTTGTTTTGTCCACAATCTTCTCACCGTTCTCTCGTCTTTTAGATGGGAAGCCAAAATAGATCCACACAATCGATTTATCTGATGAAGGATCACATAATTCCTTGACCTCCTCTTCCTCCATACTGAAGCGAGTGTTTTGCTACGGTAGACAAGGAGGGTAAAAAAAATCAAAGTAAGTTAATCAAGTAAGTAAGTAAAAACCCTATGTCTTGGATACTCTTTTACTGTGTACAATGTTGAAAATGTTTTTAAAACCTTAAATGTTATCATGTATCATTTTTGTTTTGAAATGAATAAATGAAAATTTGAATTTAAATTCAAATTGTGTCATTTTATTTTGAAACAATATATTCTTTAAACAAACTATTCACAGTTTCTGGAACTCTTTTGTCCGCACCCATCGTGGTCGTCGTCTTTGTCGTCTGATTTCTCAGCCTTAGCAGGAGCTGCTTTGACTGCAGGTTTAGCTGGTGTCAGTTTAGCAGTGGCCTTTTTTGGTGGAGGGGTTTCCTCTTCAGATTCCTCTTCAGAGTCATCTTCATCATCATCATCATCATTTTCTGCCTTTTTTGCAGCGGTGCCATTTTTGATGACTGGGGCGGCTTTGGTGGCTTTTTTCACTGCCTTAGTGGGTGGAGTCTCTTCCTCCTCTTCACTGCTGTTTTCCTCTCTTGATTTATCCTCCACCTCTTTGGGGTGTGAGGGTGCACAAATATTTATCCAAAGAAGAATAAGCACAATGTAATTAACTTAAACAAGATGAGGTGTGTGTCAGTGAATCAGTGTGTCTGCTGCATGGGTGAGTGAAGTATATATGTGTAGCATGTCCTAGTGTAATACTAAATAAAGAGGGCCGAAGCCAACTAAACTAAACGGTGCTGCCACAAAGAGCGCCTGGAGAAAATGAGAGAGAGCGGGTGAACAGCCACAGCTTAAATCCACCAGGGAGACTCACCAGGTACTCCCAGGTGCCCCAAAACCCCGCCCACCAGCAACCTGCAACACAGAGAAGACAGAACCTGGAAAAGACAAACACAGCAGCAGGCCTTAGTGGGAGGGCCGTCACACCCCCCTCCATAAGACAGGGGTCCTAACCCCTGAACCAGGTCTTACACTATGTACTTAGCATACGCAACCTAAACTTACCTAAATTATATCTACCAGTTTTAGCTATGACTATTAAACAAGTTAAATCATTTGAACAAAATAAAAATGTTAAAGGCTTGTGGTCGGTGTAGACCACCACAGGTACACCACAGGTACAACACCAGAACCAACATACACATCAAAATGTTTAAGGGCTCAAACCAATGCTAAAGCTTCTTTATCAATTGTAGAATAATTTAACTGATATGAATTAAACTTCTTAGAAAAGAAGCTCATCGGTTTTTCAAACCCAAGGTCATCATTTTGTAGGAGGACCGCCCCTACCCCCACATGACTGGCGTCCACCTGGAGGGCAACAGGACGATCAAACCTGGGGGCAGACAACACTGGTGCAGAGCACATCAACAGCTTCACATTTTCAAAAGCCTGTTGGCACCCAAACAAAAGTGGCACTGGCTTTAAGCAGATCAGTCAGTGTTGCTACCACCTCCGAGAAGTTTCTGCAAAAACTCCTACAATACCCGACCTGCCCTAGAAAACGCATAGGATCTTTTTTAGTACTTGGTACAGGGTAACACATGACAGCATTAACTTCTCCTGTAATGTACATACAGTACCCTGCCTCACCACCAGACCGAGGTACGTCACTGTCAGACAGATTTGTGTTGAGTTGTTTTTGTATTATAAAATGTTGCACATCATAGCTTTGAAATTTCCTGTCACTCACCAGGTCGAGCCTCTGGGACTCAAGTATCTTATCGATGGCCTCCCGGATGCTGACCCCTTTCTGGTCCCCCTCCTAAAACACAAAAATATGTCAAAATTGTAACCATGAAGTATGCTCAATAGTCTTTCCTTTTTTCCACAGGGTTCTCCTCTCAGTAAGTATGGTTACCATCGGCCACGAACTAAGCGTCTCGCTCACCTCGTCGCTGGAGCTCTCCTGGTCCACCTTTGTCTTCTGCCCCAACTTCAAAGTAGGAGAGGCCCAGAGGTGCTCCTGCTGCAGGTCTAACCTGCTGACCAGAGGAGGGGGTGGGTTGGAGGCCCTCAGGGCCGCCAGCAGGGCCAGCCCAGTCTCCTTCTTCAGGCGGGCAATTTCAAAATTTATGCGCCACTGGGTGGCATCATTGTGCGCCCACAGGTGCTTTTCTAAGTGCAACACCCAAGTGTTGCACAGCACCAGTGGGATAACTCTGCCACCCAGACGGACGCGGCCGGTGGACATGTTGTTTAAAATGGACCTTTCTTTAAGGTTTTCCACCTGGTGAAAGTTTTTTAGGTGTTTTGACACAACCTGTAAGGACCTCAGACACAGGGGGCACTCCCCCCTTGTTATTGTTTTCGTCATTTTTCTGAAAGGAAAAAAGAAAAAAACAATTAAATAAAATCGCCGAGGCACACAGATGCAGCAAGTGATCAACGGACCCTTAAACTTCCCATTTCAACATAAAAAAAATAATTAAAAATTAAAAAAATAATTTCTGTTAATATTTACAATCTTTAAAATATAAAAAATGTCAAGATTTAGCAGTTTAAACACTGTTTTAAGGCGTGTGTATCATGATTTCAATCACTGAAGGCGCTACGCTGCAGCATGTGCTCACTGGACCTTTAAATTTCACATTTTAGCTTCAAATAAAAAAAACACCACAATAAGATCATAAAATAATACAATACCCAAAATCAGTGAAGTTGGCACATTGTGTAAATCGTAAATAAAAACAGAATACAATGATTTCCAAATCCCTTTCAACTTATATTCAATTGAATACACAGCAAAGACAAGATACTTAATGTTCAAACTGAGAAACTTTATTTTTTTTGCAAATATTAGCTCATTTGGAATTTGATGCCTGCAACATGTTTCCAAAAAGCTGGCACAAGTGTCAAAAAAGACTGAGAAAGTTGAGGAATGCTCATCAAACACTTATTTGGAACATCCCACAGGTGAACAGGCTAATTGGGAACAGGTGGGTGCCATGATTGGGTATAAAAGCAGCTTCCCTGAAATGCTCAGTCATTCACAAACAAGGATGGGGCGAGGGTCAACACTTTGTGAACAAATGTGTGAGCAAATTGTCCAACAGTTTAAGAACAACATTTCTCAACCAGCTACTGCAAGAAATTTAGGGATTTCATCATCTACGGTCCGTAATATCATCAAAAGGTTCAGAGAATCTGGAGAAATTACTGCACGGAAGCGGCAAGGCCCAAAACCAACATTGAATGCCCGTGACCTTCGATCCCTCAGGCGGTACTGCATCAAAAACCGGCATCACTGTGTAAAGGATATCAGCACATGGGCTCAGGAACACTTCAGAAAACCACTGTCAGTAACTACAGTTCGTCTACATCTGTAAGTGCAAGTTAAAACTCTACTATGCAAAGCCAAAGCCATTTATCAACAACACCCAGAAACACCACCGGCTTCGCTGGGCCCGAGCTCATCTAAGATGGACTGATGCAAAGTGGAAAAGTGTTCTGTGGTCTGACCAGTCCACATTTACAATTGTTTTTGGAAACTGTGGTCGTCATGTCCTTCGGACCAAAAAGGAAAAGATCCATCCGGACTGTTATAGGCGCAAAGTTCAAAAGCCAGCATCTGTGATGGTATGGGGGTGTATTAGTGCCCAAGGCATGGGTAACTTACACATCTGTGAAGGCACCATTAATGCTGAAAGGTACATACAGGTTTTGGAGCAACATATGTTGCCATCCAAGCAACGTCTTTTTCATGGACGCCCCTGCTTATTTCAGCAAGACAATGCCAAGTCACATTCTGCACGTGTTACAACAGCGTGGCTTCGTAGTAAAAGAGTGTGGGTACTAGACTGGCCTGCCTGTAGTCCAGACCTGTCCCCCATTGAAAATGTGTGATGCATTATGAAGCATAAAATACAACAACAGAGATTGATGATATTAAATAAGTGTCTGATGTCTGAGTCAGTGTCTGTATCTTAAGTTTTTACTGCTGTGTTAGATTTATTCATGTGATTAAATAAGTGTCTGATGTCTGAGTCAGTGTCTGTATCTTAAGTTTTTACTGCTGTGTTAGATTTATTCATGTGATTAAATAAGTGTCTGATGTCTGAGTCAGTGTCTGTATCTTAAGTTTTTACTGTGTTAGATTTATTCATGTGATTAAATAAGTGTCTGATGTCTGAGTCAGTGTCTGTATCTTAAGTTTTTACTGTTGTGTTAGATTTATTAAGATAAGATAAATACATACTAAATACTAATACTAATTTAAAGCATAGTCGGGGTTCCGGTCGTTAGCTGAAGTGGGTGTCCCGCTGTCGCGGGATGTTAGGTGAGGGAAAAATGGACCTCACCAGAGATACCGACCTGCGGAGTAGCCGCTTGATGAGGGCATGAGGCCACCAGATGGATAGGTGGCCCATGCCGGCTCCTCCACGTCTTACCCCGCGTACCAGCCTCCCTTGGCCAGGCACACCTAAGTCCCTACCTGGTACATGTACTGCCGTCGACACATCAAGAGTGGAGCACGGGCGGGTGCACTCTGCGTAGAGCAGGTGCCTCCATCATGGTGCAATACTACCGGACGCCCTGTGCGTCAGCCAAACATACCCATGAGTCCTGAGCTACCAGGGATGATGATCTTTCTTGTGTTCACCATTGGGAGTTGTTATGTCTTATGGTTCACATTGACTGGTTCTTACGGGTCCGTCAGGAGTTGTGTGTATATATATATATATATATATATATATATATATATATATATATATATATATATATATTACACGCCCAACAGCCAACTTGTGCAGTCATATTTCTTGAACCGCCCTTAGGCCGACTGCTTACAGATTTTTGTCATGAAACGCCCTTCGGCCAACTATTTACAGACCTTTTTCACTTTAACCGCCCTTCGGCCAACTATGTACAGACTCTTCTGTTGTCTTGAACCGCCCTTCAGCCAACTATGTACAGACTCTTCTGTTATCTTGAACCGCCTTTCGGCCAACTCCGAACATTGTGTTAATGTCTGGTCCTGGTGCCCATGCAGGACAGGCTTCACAACCGAGTAGCCTACGCTTGCCTGGCTATTTGGTTGAACACTTTGATCAGGTCGATCGTGTATAGCAGCACCCGTCTGCTGAAGAGGGATCCCAGTCTAGCGAACTGACTCTTGGGAACGCCCAGAGAGTCAAGGACCTTTTGGTTACGTCAATGCCACTTCCCCCTTGCACCCATGGGGAAGCCCTGCACATCAACGGTGGTCACATTCGGGAACAAGCATCTGACCGCATCCCTGAAAGGGGTGTATTTCACCTCTTTGACCTGCTGTATCTTGCACAGGGATTTGGCCTCCGCTTCGAAACAGATAGCTACGTCAATGATGAGGGCACGGGTGCCCCTTACCATGATGAGATCCGGTACCCCAGGTTTGTTTTCTGCATCAAAGAGCCTGAGTTCTTTGTGCACTGACTATTTCATGCTTTTGCCCACGCCAGCCAGCAAATCACAAATTTTATTGTGATTTTTCATGCGGTTCCTTTTCAGCCCCTTGAAGGAGCTGATCAGTTGATGCATTGATTCCTGGGACTTCAGGCACAAACAACAATGAGACATACCACCCGTCGTGGGTCTGCCTCTTGTTTTCATAACCAGAGTCTTGACCATGTTGGTCCTTATCTTGAGTGCCCATATCATTTCGCAGGTTGACATATAGGGCCTTTTGGTTCTCAGCAACCAGTGGTTGCTAATAGGGTCGTTATGGAAAACTTCGTTGCCCAAGCCCTGGGACCGAAGGTTTTTCCATTTGGTGAATTCGAGCGCCCTCCAAGACTTCCTTGGGTTAACCATCGGGTTGGTAGGGGGGCAGTTATTGGCCTGTCTCACCGTTAACTCCAGCCTGTCCACCACTTTCTGGGGGATGGTATTCACAGCAAGTTCCCTGACAAACTGATCGTTGGAGTTTTTCAGTTTGTTTATTTGGTTTAGCTGGGTAGTAGGGACTAGGACTCCAAATTTGGGTAGGCTCAACCCTCCATCCCTGGCGGAGGAGTAGACCACCCCATCAGTGGTGGACGGGTCCATATGGAGCCAGGCCTTCACCGCTCCCCGGATCAATCTGTCACAGCTAGCAAGAAGGGCCGCACCCATGTTGCCGTGATCAGCTGAGTAGATTAACCTAGGGATCGCATACGTTGTGAGGATATCTACTCTTTGAAACGGCTTCAGCGGGGCTGCCTTGATCTTGCTAATGAAACCGGAAACCATCTATTCAAGCTTAGGCTTCTCAATCACTCTGCAGGGATTGACTTGAACACCCAAGTACTTGATTGTTTCATTCGCACCCACCATGGGTATGGGGGTGTTGTTGAGCTGCCATAGGGGACAGGCATTCAACATGAGTTTCTCCGGTCTTCTTTTCTCCAGAAAGAAGCCGTGGCACTTACCGATGTTGACCTTAAGTCCAGTGATCCCACAAAACGCTTGTAGGATGTTAAGGTTCCTGCACATGCCCATCCAGGAATCGCTCAGAAGGACCAGGTCGTCTGCGAACACCATTGCCATAACCGAAGTTGTTCCTCTTGAGACACCGCTTCCCTTCGCTTCCAACATATGCAACAGAGGATCTAGCACCAGGTTAAAGAGCAAGGGTGACAGGGAGTCACCCTGTTTAACTCCCGGGGCTAGGAAGATTTTGTCCGGAGTGTCTTTGTTTCTGAGTTTGATTCTCGTGTAGCAGTCAATGTACATGTCGTTAATCAGAGACCTGAGCAATGAGTCAACACCTCGATACTCCAAGACGTCGGCAAGGTGGATGTGGCTGACAGAGTCGAACGCCTGAGAGAAGTCAATGAAGACCACTGCTAGGTTCTGATTGTGCTTCTTGGAACTGCTGATCAGTCCCTCGATTATCAGCAGATTCTCAGCACAGCCAGGAGCTTCTATGAAGCCCCTTTGTTTAGGATGAGGGGGGCATGCTTCCCCCAATCTTTTTGCGATGATGGCCGACAGAACCCTTAGAATGACAGAAGCAATGGTAATCGGACGCCACTGGTTTATGTCCCTGAGCTCCGCTGGGGTGCAAGCTTTAGGGATCAGAGTTGTCCTGCTTTCTTTTAGCTCGGCGGGGAGGCGTCCGCTCATGATGATCGCATTGTAGAGATCTGATAACTTGAGACCCTTGGAGTCCCATAGTTTTAAGTTGGCGCTTGATATTCGGTCTGGGCCTGGGGCCGAAGAAGACCTTATTTTGCTTAGGGTCTGTATCACCTCTGCAGGTGATATGGGGGACATAAGGAGATTGTTGGTGGTGGAGGGAAGAACAGCTGGCCCAGGCCCCGGTAAGCGACTTTGCCACCCCACTCCTTATAAGTCTT